>OY282596.1:10916237-11516237 GCA_958298965.1 Chrysolina haemoptera | reverse complement strand
GTTTTGTCGTTTTCATCGAAATACGAATGTTCCACTACAGACAAACCAATCAGAAAAAAAAACTTTGATTTTTTTAAAGAGACCGGAAAATATTCAATAAAAATTGCAATTTTCAACTTTTTTGATTTATTGCTTGAAACTTTGTATGGAAGTATAAAATTGAATTCCAAAAAACTTTTTCCAATAACGTTTTTCGGTATCTGTCCATCTTACTTCACTTTTGGTATCTTCATGGCATTTTTTCCCGTTTTGTAGCCATACTAGTGGTCACGTGACATGTGTCAAAATACATTTTTAGGTTATCGGACATGCACAAACTTTTCCCCAGGAATGTTTTTCGAATACTCCAATAATAAACTTTTTTCCCATATGGTACATACTTTTTGGCGGTCACTGTATATATATTATTTTTCATAATTTTTTTGAGGACAATTTTTGTATATGTATTTTTTTTTTATACAAATTCGCATACAATTTTTTGTAATTTATTCGGTAACACTATTTATCATTATTGTGACTAGTTCTATATCGTACATGTATGATCTCAAAGAACCAATAAATATTTATTTATCTATCTATCAATCTATCCTACCATGCCACTTATTATGACCAACAGGTAATTAATTTTTTCTTTATCACAGGTAGACCAATTGATTCAGATAATAAACCTTTATGACACCTTGTATATCTCATTAAGAAAGTTAAAGCTTCCAAGACACCAATTTACTGCAAGTAACGAACTAGTGCATCCAATTATTTACGCTTCAGATAAATTATGATTATAATTTGTTTTTCGATATATATGGAAAGTTTAATGTTACCAAACCAACCCATTCGAGTCACGAAACTTAAAGCGGAAACTTTAAAAATCAGGAAGTTGTGTAATGGTGTATTATTTTCAACCTGTTTGACTAGTCGAAATACATGGATCCTTAGTTTCTACCTGTTACCTCTATGGAATATAAAACGAATATTATTCGAAGTCAGTGAGATATATTTTACTTGAAAATTTAATGATATGCCAAAGATTTACTGTTTGTTATTCAGATAACTTAATGTTCATTTAGGAAATCAAAATTTTTCGCCAGAGAAAATCTGTAGTAGCAGTTGAGTATTGAATTACATCTTGTTTCTCTCTTGACAAGCTTATTGTGAACAATGCAATGCAGATTTCTTTAACTTGTTTTAAATATAAAAGTTATATAATTATATTCAATTCCACGCACTCCAAAGTGTACGTAAGGTTAGTTCTTTCTGGTTGAATTAAACTAAATAATTGCTCCTGGCAAAATGTATGTATTCAATTTCCACGCACCCAAATGTCTACGTAAGGTTAGTTTTCACAAACTCAAATCTGAAAGTGCTCCTTTTCCAAAATTTCTCTTCTTTTTACTGAATGCAAATTCTTCATCATCATATCCACATCCCTCTAGATTAAAAAATATATTGAAAAAATTACACATGATTGTATTCAGAATGTCAAATGAAGACAAAAGAACTGGAAATATACCCTGTATCTCATTTAAAAAAATTCATTTCACTCTCGGTGAAACCGGAAGTGGCATGAAGCTGGGTCACTAGTCACAAAATTCAGTTTTAGGTCGCATATAAATCCATCAAATTTTATTCCTCTATCTGCGAAACCAAAAAAGTTATAGGGTCGAGCCGCTTTCCGTGGACACCCGATGTATGTCTTTTCCGTGGACACCCGATGTATGCCTTTTTTTTTCGACGTCAGGGAATCATCTGTTAAAAACACCCTGTATAATTCAAATTCTTGTTTTGCACATATGCGTATCTATAAAATTAAAACGATCCAAGGTCGAGAATAGTTACTACGAGACTTAATAAATTATTATACCCACCGCCATTCTCTCATATCCCAGGAAATTACTAGTAAGATTATTTATGTTACATTTTTTAATAGCAATCTACATAAGCTGAAGGGATATGGAGTTGTTCGATAAATTGAGAATTCATTTTTGCTCAAGATATGACTATACTGCCTATAATGAGGGTCATGGTCCGCTGCACCGAGAGTCAGCGACCGGTCTACCCGGTGGACCCTAGCGAAATGATTGCCGCACAATCGCGCATCTCTTTACTGTAACTTCAGGTGAATTGATACAGGGAGAGACACACTCAATGTTGAAAAATGACAATATTTTTGTTGAATTGATGCAGCCGATACTTGATGACAATTCATTATACCTTTTAAATACAAAGAAATGCAGCTCATTTTCTCGGAACATTTCAATGATGAGCATGGTATTCCGATCGTCTCACTATCTGTGAAATACTTGGTGATTAGTTTGGAAGTGTATACGAATCCCTCAACTCCATCCCGTCCGAAACTATCAAAAGTACCTACATCTAATATTTTTTTTATAAAATAAATCACAAAGGGAGAAATTATCGCTGCACTGGTACTGTAGTTGCTAGGTAGGGTCTTCTTCCCCTTTTTGGGGACCGGTTGTACCTACTCTTGCAATTTTCCATTTGGACGGAAATCCTAATACAAAATTACAGTAGATTAAGGAAAGCTAAGTCCATTTTGAACTTTATCCTGGTTACAAACTTCACTTTATAATCAGATTCAAATGTGGTGTTTGCCTTTACTCTAAAACCAACCTATCATGCCAAACAGGGATAGTTCGGAGGCGAAAGACTGTGACGGGTTGTCGTCCAAAACTTTACTTATCTTCTTAAAATGAACCATCCTATGGTGACCTCTCTTCTTCAAGTTTTTACCACTTGATTTGAATTTTATCCAGGTGAACCACCCAACAACTGAAGTCATCGTAATGGGAGATCATGGCCCCCACAAAGGTGGGGCTGGGTGGACCCCTGGGTCCAGGGCCTGTGGCTGAGAGGGAACCCGAGCCAGCCTACTAATTATTTTTTGAATTATTATAATTCACCTAAGTGTGTTGAATAAATATATTTGTTGTGGCCATATTTATATATAAACATTTTCTGTGCATCCATACGGCCCTGAACTCCTCCTAAACGGCTGTACCAATTTTGATGAATTTTTTTTTGTGTGTTAAGTGAATTCGGGAATGGTTTGAAGTCACAGTTCGGACCACTACAAAATGTGTTTTTTGGTTAATTGTTAATTTATAAGTTGAAATCTGCTGCCAGCGCATTCGCCACCTACTTCGCCGTAGAATGAAATTTTAAAATTGATATTTTTGTGTTGGTTGTGAGATTGTTGCGTAAAAAGATTTATTGGAAAGATTTGGTATTCAATGAATGGTTTTTTAGGAGTTCAGTTTTGTACATACAGTATCAGAAGCAATTTATCTGGGGTATAGACAGAAATCTACACGAGCAACAAGGAACACAATGATATGATAACACATAAACAAGAGAGACGCACTGCTGTGCACCCCTCCTGTTACCCCACCCGACGCATTAACGGACCACGCAATGCGACACAGCGCACACAGCGTACGTCGATATCCCTACCTTGAGCTAGTCGAGGAGAAATTGTAATGCTCTCTCAACATATAGCAAGTTGTTCTTTACGCTCTCATAAAACCACCATACCCAAGATAAATACTTTCCGATACTGTATGTACACATTAATAAAATGTCTCAGTATTATTTGATATGATTAAATAAAGTAAATGAGTTCTTACTCATTTCAACATTGAAACATGAAACACGAAACGGGAAACATGAAACGGGAAACATGAAACGGAAAACATGAAACATGAAACGGGAAACATGAAAAGGGCATCCATACACATCGATATACAGGTCAGCGTCTGTCGGGACCGGTAGTTTTTAAGTAAAAATAATTTATAAATAAAATTTAGTTGTATTTTCAGGTTAAATTACAGTCTAAAAAGAGTATGGGTAAGAAATAACCATGCAATTTTTAACACCTCAACACGTGTTTCAATCACCAAGTGATCATCTTCAATCTCCATGCTAAAAATAGCGGTTTGGTGTTGGGATAAAATTACGGTATATTCATTACTACACCAAAAGTTCCAAACAGTGCAGTGCAAAAAGTGATCTATACAGTATAGAACGCTAAGATAAGATCAAAGCTCGTTGGGTGTCCTAAAGGGTCCCGTTCTTTTTGGTCATTTGCCAAAACTGCCATCAGTATCGAGCTCACGAAATATCAAGAATGCTTAGGAATTATGAATTTTTGACAAAATGGTTTTTAGCATCAGAGATCAATTGGTGACATTCTTGCTTATATCTCACATATTTGGCTGCAATCTATCGAAAAAAATATATTGAAATTCTGGCCGTTGCATTAGTTACCTCCAATGCGTTTTATCGCGTTTGGCACCAGGGTCTCCTTGTCAAACTTTCATCTTATGGCTTGCCTCCTTAGTTGTGTTCTTTGCTATCTCGCTTCCTCTCAGACCGATCTCCTCGCGTAGTGGTCGATGGAGTATCACCCAACACTACCAATTATTTCTGGTGTTCCGCAAGGATCCATTCTAGCACCAATACTTTTTCTTCTTCACTTCAATGATTTGTTGGGAGATACCTCAGTTCCAGTGCACATCTTTGCGGATGATAGTACCCTTCATACCGCTTTTTCTTCCAAAGCTCCGATATCAGCCAGTGAGAGCAGAAATGCATGGGAAAGAATCGTGAACGAAATAAATGCGGACTTGGAAAAATTCTAGAAAGGGGATCCCACCACTTTGGAGAATTGAATGCAAATAACACCCAGAAAGACCAATCTCACAGTGAACACCACTTCCTACCTAATTTCCCTCGGCTCTCGCGATGTTCTCAACATTACAGGATTTTTTTTTCGTGGAAACCAGAAATAAAAAAAAACAGGAACTGTTTATTATATCGTATACATTCCACCCCGTTCATTTCTGTTTTCACAGGCTGATATGGGAGATCTGAAGAAAGAAATCAGTATGAACAGTTGTTCACTGATAAATACTAATCTGGGTAATTGGAATGATTTGGCCGAGTAAAGAAAACTCAATCGAAGTATCCGGTGCGTATATTGGAGAATTCGAATGTGAAAAAATATCTAAGAAGTGGAAATGCCGACATTCCGGCGGTATAAAGATGGATCTCGATAATCGGTCTATCAGTCAAGCGTTGCAGCTGTAACTAATGTGGAATTTCAAGTATACCAATTTTATGATTTGTGGTGGCTGATTATCCAACGGATGGCTGCTGACGGATACTTCGGGGCGTGTTCTACGCACAGGGACGGGCCTATGGGGGGGCTGGGGGGTTCACCCCCCCCCCCAATGTTAGACAAGTTGGCAAATTAAGTAAACTGAAACAAAATTCGAAAAAATTTCAGTTTTTTATGACTCCATCGGAATTGTCACTGAACTTTACTCTAGGAATTTTCAACTTCAAACTATAGTATAGTTCCTAAATTGTAGATAGTCACTCATCGGTTGTACGGTTCATAATTCATATAAAGCAGGTCAATAAATACAACAGAAATAAGCTAGGTACTTTGGCTTCAAATCAAATTTTACTTTGGCACTTTCGTACATACCCTCCGCACTTTCAAATCCCGTAAAAGCCAGAAAATGTACGTTGAGTCTCTATCTACAATTTAGGAACTAGACTATGGGAATGTTCAACCTCAAACAAACAATAAATTCCGAGTTTGTAGTCGAAATTTCCTAGTTTTCAGATTATATGGAAAGGGGAATTGTGAATAGATGAAACACAAACACGCCCTCCGTCCTCCTCGTCACCAAATCAGCAAATTGTTTGGACGGAAAAAAATATGATTTATCGCTTATCGCTTCCTCACTAACATGTAACATGTCACGAAATTTGCTTATTCACCTTGCCAGCCCTCTCCTGTATGCCGTCCTACCGATCACGTGATGATGTGCAGTGTGCAGTGTGCAGTACGAGTTGCGTTAACTAGATTGAACTAGTCAGTTCCAGTTGCCAGTTCGTCATTCGCCGTATAATTATCTCTATTATTAACTGTGTTATATACTGTTCTGGAGTTTTGGTTCAACTTAAATTTTTCTTGACATGATTTTTTTGGGTTTATGACCTTCCACAATCTTATTTCCAAAACCGCAATTCAAATTCAGTTTCTTCAGCGTCTTTCCAAGAAGTTTTGATATCGGAGGCAGATACAGCCTCCGAAACGTCAGCAATTTTCAAAAAAAGATGAGTATTCTTTGTTAATTCGATCTCATTTTTTCAGATAGGCAAATTCAGTGTAGGGTACGTTACTGACAAAAATTAATTTCTTTCAAGAGAGCAGTCTTGTGAACGCAGTAACTTAATTTCTTCATTTTCAGATTGTGGAAGGTCATAAACCCGAAAAATCATGTCAAGAATCGGATTTCCTCCACAAAATCAAACTTTCAATCAATTTTTCAAGTTATCATTTCAGTCATATTACTTCGCTTCGGCAATGTCTGGAAAATTCATCGGAACTCAACAAAACATAAATGAATTAGTTGGGCCCAATATACCCTAGATACCATGTCAAGCCCATAAACCGAATACAGCAATGGAACATTGTTTATTATTTTTGTTGTTGGTTATAAATATAAATATATATACATATATATATATATATTTTAAATTTTACGATGTCTCATATTTTTTCCATGCCATAAATTAAATATGACCTTAAAACTTTAAAATCTGCTGTTTTTTCATAATATTGTCTAGGGTGATCAATTCTTAATTTTCTTTTTCTGTCCCAAATACATATTTGAAAATTTTAAAATGAGTTGGCAAAATTCACTTTTGCCCCCCCCAATAATTTCCTTTCGGTTCGTCCCTGTAGACTACGCACTCGAAGAATATAACCAGCACTAGCTTTTTTGGCTACTGAGACAAATTCATCGTCCATAGACTTTTCCCACTGTTTACCTATGATGGATATAGTGATAGTTTTTCTTTTTCGGAACTGTATCACAAAGTATATTAATTTGATTTCGACTAGATTTATATTTTGAAAAGAAAACAGTGTGAACAATAAAAATCATAATTCGAACAAAGTTCGAAAAGTTTGCTGAAGAGTTTCAAACAAATGAAACCATCTCACAAAGTGAAAAATTTGAGGCAATATCTGTCAAGAAAACAACTACATCCTGCGAACATTGAATTATATCTGACACCGATTTGTGCAATTTTCCTCCATAATTGCAAGTACTTATTACAAGATACGACATGACACGTTCCACGGTTTGTTTCCCACTCTTCAGCTAGTGCAAAGATGCCAGATGTAATTCAATGTTCGTAGGGGAAAGTCGTTGTTTTTCCACAGATATTTGCTTCAAATTCTCCACATTGTGAATTATTCGTTTCCTTTAATAAAAATCCTATTTTACTGAAAATTGACAAGCACAACTTCGCAATATTTACACGAAGTTTCATGTACCTTCTGTTTTGCCGCTACACTTCACGAACTACCCTTTCCTCAATTAAAAATCAAGTTTTACAAACCCCACTGGCTTTTCAGGCAAGCTGAACATGCTTCTTGTCAATATTATCTCACTGAAACCTGGACCCTGCTCTTCTGATTTATTGGTGCACATATATTGTGATGTATACACATACAGTATGGTGATTTGCTCATATGATATAGGGAAATGCTAAGTATTTATATGCATGTGCACTAAGGGTCGGAATAAGGGTCAGAATAGAGACAGCGTGCGCGTGCGTCGCGACCGCCCTACTCTAAGGCAGCGGTTACATTGGATGAGAATTCGTACGAACATTTGTTCGTGCGAATTCGTACCAATCAATTACCTCGAATGTATTAGGTGTGTTGTTACATTAGATGAGTTCATTTCATACGAACACAATAGTGATTATTACCTGATTATGGATTCTATATTAGTTTTATTTTTTTGAATCATCACCCTTAGAAAAATATTCTTTACTAAAACAAAAAAGAAGAAAATGGGTTGATAACTATTTTTTCATCCAAAGATAAAAAAGGAGAGTTTAGAAGGTCATATGAAGAAGAAATCATGTTGTGGCATTGTTTGCTTTTCTGATCCCACAGGGATCTTATTTCGTGCACTAAAGTTATCAATAATTTGCAATCCATGTTCTCACTTCACTGAAAACACAAGAAAAATGCAAGCTAGTCGTACGAACAACTATAAAAGAAACAAAATATTTTGGTCGTATGGAAATTACGTACAATTTCGTACGAATTCGTAACAAATAGTCGTATATAATATAACCACAAACATTTCAATATACGTATTTGTTTACTTCCGATGATTTCTTACGAATTCGTACGAGTTCTTATCCAATGTAACCGCCGCCTAACGCATGGTCCTACGTAAGCGGCAACGCGCAGCCGACGCGACTGGCGCGGTTGACTCTGCAATAGCGGTGTGGGCGGTGAACGCGACCAGAGCGTCCTACGTGCAAAGCGCATGCGTTTAGGTGCCATGATTCTTGTTTCGACAAAAATATTTACTACACTCACTTACTTTGTAACATTTATATTCATTCAGGTTGAGCAGTTCAAAATAAAACTTATTGGTATAAGGAGTATATATACCTTGCATTTTTTTCAAAGAAATACTCACAAGTAAGCTGACCGGTTGAAGCGACGAAGGAGGAAATATCAAACATTTTGACCTACTGTACTGCCTCCAAAACGCTTGAGCAGTGCGCGTCGCGCAGTAGTTGCTACGGAGGACACACACCAATCGTTATCGCCGCTTTGATATCATCGCGTCGGCCACGCCGGCCGCACCGGCCGCGTGTTGACGCTCACGTAGGATACTGCGTAATAGGATTTCGATATTGCTAATTTAAACCTAATTGTTCATCTACATAGATTTTTTTTTTATTTTTTTAAGTTACATAGACGATTTCCCCCTATGTCATGAGCGCTATCCACTACTTGAGTTTTTAGCAGCTACATAGGTGCCAGAATATCCCAAACAGTTACTGAAACTATTGACCCGACTCTACTGGTTCATTGGTGCACATGTTGAGATATATACAGTACGGTGAATTGCTCTCATGACGCAGGGAAATGCAATGTATTTATATGTATACATGGGCAATACGGTTCAGAATAGCACTATGCGACTTGTGACCGATGGGTCCTACCGATCAGGAAACAGTGATGCGATATTTGACTAGAGACAGTTTGAATGTGCCGCGGACGCCCTAATCAAATGATATAATTATTTCGCATGCGACTGGGGTGGTAGACATTCAAAAAAATTGACCCCTTAAACAGAGATAGGATATTCGACTCGAGACAGAGTGCGTGCGCGTGCGTGCTCATGTACTTAGATACATAGGATTTTCCTATGTCATGACAGAAATTCACCGTATGGTATGAAAAATCAATACAAATATTTTTTCTCCAAAGCTTTTCACTTCACCCTCACATTATCAAAAGCGCCACTAGAAATCTCGGTTTTCGATTTCATATGGCTAATAAATACATTATGTTAATATTGATGTTAATTAATTCCTTCGAGTCACTAACATCACATACATGACTAGATATTATGTGATCGTGTTCGGTCTTGTGACACAGAACGAAGGCAAGCCAGATATGGCTTATAGGATGGGATACCTGAATATTGTTTATAAAAAAGCGAATTATTGAATGCAGCGAAAACAATAACGCCCACCACATGAATTCCAACGACTTCATGTAGGTTTCAGTCTATGCACGAGAAGTGTACAGAGTGACTAAAGAAAAAGTGTCAACCCTAAAGCAAACATTTCATGCTGAAGGTTCTCACGTTGTACCAGTGACCACTTCGAATATTAATCTCAGATAACGAAAGTGGCAGTGATCCCCCCTAACCCGTATTTCAGAAGAATCGGGTATATCCCAACCCCAGCTAAGAAAATGTATGTTGAAATTTTTCACCGCTCGGTACTTCTTGAGCATTGCAACATGTGTGGAATTTTTCATACCTGGGGGAATAGTTCGAGAACTAATACATTTTTGGCAGGTATTAGACGCACCGTGAACACTTTTATGATAGCTATCTGAATACAAAACCACAGACCTGGCTGAAGGGTAGTGAGGCTTAAAACCGACAATAAATTTTTAAATTATTGAAATTTGTTTCGCAAAAAATATTCTCGATGAATTTTGAAATTTTAAGACCTTCCACTTTAATATTTGAGCAGTTGAAGAATAAAAAAGCATTTAGTCGGGTCTAAAACGCACGCAGGTGTTTGCAAAATTATTTTAAATAAAATCAAAAATTATTTTAGGTACCACTAATCATTCGTTACTAAATATTGATGAAAACATTTTTCATTTTTCAATGAGAAAACCAATTCAAATTTTGTTTGTGTTTGATGCAAAGTTATTACATCATTAAGCATTAGAAATTTATTTTAATCGAATCGTCTGTACTAAAATAAAATGATGCCTAACTAATAATAAAAAAATCATTGAACCACTTTACGAATCCTACCAAATTTAAGGACATTTTAGACAATGCATTTCAAGCGATAAGACAGAAATCTATTCTCTACGAACCGTTTCGATTGTACGTATCTACAATCGTGCTCAAGTGGGAACTGACGAAAATTGATCAATATACATTTCTCTTCTGAATTCTCAACGGTATAACTTTGCATCAAACACCACAGATATTTTAATTAGTTTGGTTTTAATTTTTCTGAAGGAAATCTCTATTCAGTAATGAAAACTTAGTAGTATGATGAAGCTAGTAGTATATAACAGTTCTGACGAAGTTATATAGGTATAATTTTATTTATCAGAAAATACTAAAAAATTATGGAAACTAAAAGTTGCAATAGAACGTTCAAATTTGTCACAAATGTGTGAAATCGAAATAAAAACAACTTTCCTCTTAATTTTTTTTTGGAATTCTAACAAATAAGCCTATTTTAAGCGATCATTTTCAAAACAATAATAAGAAAACTGA
The DNA here is from genome assembly GCA_958298965.1 of Chrysolina haemoptera. Lineage (NCBI taxonomy): Eukaryota > Metazoa > Arthropoda > Insecta > Coleoptera > Chrysomelidae > Chrysolina > Chrysolina haemoptera. The sequence continues at coordinate 11,505,345 of OY282596.1, read as the reverse complement.
ATTATTTACATTTGGCACAATGGCACATAGGAAAAGTCACGTGACTCCGTCCGAGAAGGCTATTTTTCATCTTTTTTGAGGCAGGACTCAACGCCCAAGTCGAATTTCAAAATACATTATTATTAAAAGTTTTTCTCATATGATGCCAACTTTATGAAGGACAGTGTATATACGATTTTCTATCACCTGACAAGTATACTGACCCACCGGAATTATCTGCCTTTTTAAATTAGCAATATTAATCTGTTAAAATCTCAACAAAAACATATTTCTTCGAAAAATAATTTAGCAAACACCTGGCAGACCCGACTGCCCGATCTGGCTTTATCTCAACCCCCCATATCAAATTTAAAGGTATCTAAGTTTCAAAGTTCCTCGTGATTTTTTTTGAAAAAAAAATTCTACTAACTCAAAAATTCAACGGTCGGCCCGATCTGCGTTTTTGAATTCAGGTATCATGAAAGTAGTAATATCCAAGTTTTCACGGTGCCTCTAATACGTACTCTTCCAGCTCACCAACTAAAAGGTCATAATTCGATAAAATTAAAATAGATTATAGATATTGTATCAACTACAAAGAAGACGATTCGATCTTCACCAACTTTATTTAACACCACGACATATTTCGCTAACACAATAGCTTTCTCAAGTGTGTATAGTCACTTGAGAAGGATAAGCTAAGTATATTTATATACCCTTTATAATAATAAATAATAAGAACCACCAATTTCAGGAAGGTACCGATTATAAGGATATACCTACTCCTAAAATATCCACATTAATAAAATAACATACAAGATTAAAATGGTAATTAGTTACACTTCTAAGGAATAACAACAACATGACAATGAATTAAATTATAGAACTTGTCCTAAGGTATATATCGGTCAAACTGGTAGAATATTCAGAAATTGCACTCATGAACATCATATACGTTATGTGAATAAGAAAACTAATTCAACATGATCAAATAATCTTTAAGAAGAAAATCATAGTTTTGATGAAGAATTCAAGATTCTACAGATAGAAACTAAAGTATTGAAGCTGAATCATTTGGAATCATTATAACTCCATTAACCTAAAAATGCAAACTTTCACTACTTAACGGCCAACTTGATTTGAATAACTCACTATTGTTGAATTTAATTTCTTAGAATCAGAACTAATTTCAATTGTATTCTTATTAGAATCATTCAGAAATCGCACTCATGAACATCATATGAGTTATGTGAATAAGAAAACTACTTCAACATATTCAAATGATCTTCAAGAAGAAAATCATACTTTTGATGAAGGATTCAAGATTTTACATATAGAAAATAAAGGATTAAAGCTGAATCATTTGGAATAATAAGAAATTAACAAACTTACTACTTAGCGACCAACTTGATTTGAATAACTATCCATCCATGTTGAATTTATTTTCTTAGAATTAGAAATAATTTACTTTGAATTCTTAATCACTTTATCATGTTATTGTTAGTGATAGAACTAATCTAATCGTCTCGTGTTCATCATATTTCCGTAGAAATCCTTTTTTAACAATTTCATAATGTGATTGATGTATCTCATCGAATTTACTGTTTTCTCATAAGTATAATTTTTTTTAGACCTAGTATCACCTGTTAGGTCTTAACCGTTGTTTTTTTGCGAAAAAGTGCAGCAGCACTTATCGCGCACTAAAATTTATTCATTGCTTTTTGCACAGTGTAAACTGGGTATTTTGTGTAAATCCTGAATAAAGTCTTATTATATCTATTGATAAATTATCCAAACTTTCACAAATTTTCTATACTATAGTTTTGTTGGAACAGTATCGGAACAGAAAATAATCCAATATGTCAAAAGTCAGGGCCTTAGTCCGAATGCTTTCTGAGGTCCCTATAAATGGCTTTGTTGCTTAGTTTCTTAGTGGGTACTGGAGTTATCGTAGGACAATTTGACAAAAGTAAATGGTAATTAATTGCAGGATGACTGATTCGAACATTAGCTCTCCGTCCTGACCAAGTCTGCACTGATGATCGGCAGAACCGTGAAACTAGTATGAAGATAGTAGCTTGTTTTGATTAACATTTGCCAGGCATTTCAAAAATTGTTCTTGCCGGAAAACTTTGCCAGGTGTTGGGCAGAGGTGATTCGGCAGTCGTATAGGGCTGTTCATTATTATTATTTTCTGTTTTGGTACTTGTCGGCAAAACTCCTATAGTATAGAAAATTTGCGAAAGGCTGGATTAGTTATGATCTATTTTTATTTAATGGGGCTCCTTGAGTAGTAATATCTGTAATTTTTTCACATTATTAAAACGTATTTGGGAAAAGGAGTAGAATAATTGCGGGTATGTTCTCTTTGAAGCGAACTGAAAGCGGATTCAAAAGTACACTGATAGAAAGGATGCCTTCAATCAAATATATATATATCCTCTTGAACAGAATAATTTTCTGGAAAGAATAATTATTTCTAATTGATGAATATACTCTTATTTCAAACTTATTGAACTTTTTGTATCTTTACATAAATTCTCTTGAAAGGAATTTGTTTGCATTAATACATTCCAACTCTTTACCCTAGAGAACACCTACTTGTGAAAAATGCTCCTTTTTGACTCAAGAACATAATTTCTTGGCGGAGGTCAGGAAGAAGCAGCACGTGGCACAGGCAACCAATGAGCTTTACTCTAGCGGGTGCACGCAAAACCCCGCTACCGGAACGGCGGGAATCCACGCGAAAGCGCGCACTGCGACTGCCGACTGGGACCTCTATCCTGTTTGCTGTTACCCGCGTTTCGTTTGGGGGTTGTGTTTGAATCATAATTTAACTAACGTTTTGTATTTGTCACAGTGGTTATGTGCAAATGTGCTGCTACAGAAGTGCAATATGGAGGTCCAATTATTTCTGCACGATTTGAATTTAGCTCATTTATGGTTGAAGATATTTTTGTTTTCAACAAGTGTGTGATAATGGCGAATGACGCTGTCGTTACTATATTCGATCGCATTTTTATGCATAAACGAATAGGTACCTACGTTTATTATATAGTTTCTGAAATTAAAATATTACAAAACTATTCTCATATATAACCATTATACCTCAATTGTTCTTAGTTGCTCTCTGTTTGTTGAACTGTACCATATGAACATGGCTTCCATGGCATATTTTTATAACCAAGTGCACATTTGTACTGAACCTCCAAATGCAGATAATCTTGAATCAAAAATGTATTGCATTACGAAGAAGAATATTGTTCGTTATTGAAGTTGAAATATTCTTGCCTCAACCAAGTCACACCATCGAACAAAGAAAGTATTCACAATAGTGTTCGTTATCAAAGTTGAAACATTCTTGCACCAAACAACTCCCATTATTCAGTGAAGAAAGTGTTCATATGTCTCCAAACAGTTTCCTTTCAAGTGGTCAAGAGGATTCCGTCAAAAAATCAAACTAATATTTGGTTGGACCTATTCACCAATACAATCGACTTGAATCAATGCAATTATGCATTGATGCAAAAAATCCTTTTTATCAGTGTACGCTTCCTCCTGTAAAAAACATAATATTAGTAGTTTTCCTTTGTTTTTCAGCCCCCTGACTACCGCAAGGGTACAGTTCTGCTTGATGGAATTGATACATATTCTTTCAAGTCCCATAAAACTTGATAACGTAATTGAAACTCTGAAATGGGAATTTTGCAAAGATTGTCGTTTCAACCTGAGTCATATCCTAAACAAGCGAAACTAGATACAATATGAAATCCTCGAAATAGGGAAATTGTATATCTGAACTGAAAAACAATAACATTTTGTTTGTTACAGGCACATCAACGGAAGCGTCGTGTTACTTTCCGCAAGAATTTCAAGGGGAATTCGTAATGCAAAGCTCTGCTGGCATTGGTATTGGAATACAGTACAGCACCCTCAATATAACCGAGAATTCGATGCCAATTTGGGGAAACTGTCACCGCAGAATTGGAAACAATTTCATTCTGATGTTCAAGTAAGTTTTAAAATACTCCGGAAAATGAACCGTGCAAAAGTATACAGGGTGTACATAAAGTGAAGAATTAATTCATTATTTAGAAATGTAAAAATCTTCGGACACATCAACCTTTGTTTCAAGATGCGCATATTTTGTACATCAATCAATATAGCATTAAAGTGATTTTGTAACAAAAATACTAGCAGGAAACTAACCGTGCTATCACTTGAAAGAGAGTCCTTATAGTTATATTCTGTTATGTTTTAGACTAGCAACCGTCATTTACTAATTTGTAATAACCATTTATATACAAAAAACGTGTTTTTTTTCAGTTTTTCCAGTTTTTCTCCGTAACTGGTGATCCGATCATATTTCAATTGTTTACTTTGATCAATTGATGTAATACAGTTATAAAATATGCCAATCGGTCTGACTATTACAGAATTTGCCGACGTTTCGACTTTTCTAAGGCTTTTCAGTTGGAAAGACATCGTTGTTTTTTGGTCGATAAACAACATCTTTGAATCTCCACATGATATGTCAAATTGCTGAAGTTGGTCTGATCAACCTGCACTGTACTTTCAATTGATTTGTTTTTTCAGTTACAGCGAGACGCTGTGCATACGATGCCTGCACCTGAAACTGCGCTCCACAACTGTTCTGCAAGTCTTCACTTCAAATTCTGAAACGATTTCGAAATGTTTCACGAACGAAGAATCGGCGGAAGCGAATTGCCCTTCGGAGGAATCTGTAACAGCACGGGAAACAGCGGAAATATTATTATTCAGTAAGTTAGTCATGTAGTTGTTTCGAAACAATATACTCGCTTCGAACCACCGTTAATCAAGTGCCTGTACGGCTTATTCAAATCCGAATCTTTGCAAGAACTCATCTACACGAGGCTGAGGTACTTCCTCATTGAACTAACATATTCGGTTGTTAGTTATATTTATATTATATTTCCCGCCTCGTTCTCAAGATCACAATTGTAGTACACTCTCGTCGCACCGGTGGCGTCACAAACTTCAAAGCATCTAAAAACTTCCATATCGATCCTTTTAATTTGTGACAGTTTTATAGAACTCCTTGTTTTTTCAGCTCAGATATCAACTCTCTTATTTGATAGGACTGTTTTTGAGTTTACCAAGAGCATATAAGTTGCTGATATCTGACTCATTCAGTGGGATATTTAAAAGTTGTTTTAAATGCTGAATACTGGACTCTTCTTCATTGTTAATCATTTTATTTTGACCTATGCGCCTGTACTATAATCGATCCGCTTATCAAGTTTTTCTCATGTAAAGCAAGTTGGATATAGATAAGAGTTTTAACCCGATAGATAATTTTGCAAGTTTTGAAGCATTCGATAAATTTTGGTGTGTGTCCAATTTTGGCATCCTTTTTTAAACAAGAGGTCAATGGCTGTGTTATTTTTGCGAAATCCTTAATGAATTTCCGAGGAATCCTTTGATTTCTTTGGTTGTTCTTGGTATGAGAAATTTTGTAATTGCACCAATTTTGTCCGGGTTTGGTTTTATTCCTTCCGGGGTGATGACGTGTCCCAGGAATGCTACTTCTTTCTTCAAAAATTCGGATTTGTCTAGTTGAATTTTCAAGTTCATTTCACGAAGTCGTTGGAACACTTTGGTGAGGCTGATCATATGTTCTTGGAGTGATGTCGAGTATATAATTATGTCATCCATATACACAAGGCAGATATTACCCTGTAGTCCCCTCAGGACATTGTCCATGACCCGTTGGAACGTTGCTGGAGCGTTGTTAACCCCAACCGGGGTCCGACAGTACTCGTAGTGCCCATGTCCGACATTGAAAACTATTTTGGGTATGTCCCCTTCGGCCATCTCTATTTGGTGGAAGCCGCTGGCGAGGTCCAATGTTGTAAAGTATTGGCATTTACCAAATTTGTTCAAAACATCCGATATAGTTGGAATGGGGTACTTGTCATCGATGATTATTTTCGTTAAGTTTCCTGTAGTCCACAACGATGCGCCATTTTATTTTTCCAGAGATGCATCCGGCTTTTTCGGAACTACCCAGATTGGTGAGGACCAAGGCGAATCGCTTGGCCTGATGATATTTCGTTCCAGCATTAATGTTATCTGCTTCTGAACTTCGGCTTTATGCACATGTGGATACCTGTACTATTTTGTGTAAACAGGAATTTCATCTTTGGTTTTTATTCGATGTTTGACTTGATTTGTGAAGGTCAGGGGCGTGTTAGGCTGGTAAAATATGGCCGAAAATTTTTGAATATGTTGTTTCTCTTCTTTGTTCATATGTTCGGTCCTGATCAAATTTTGGGTATTGATTTCACCTGAATACATATGAAATTCTTCTTCACTGAATTCCGAGGTATCGATTGGTTCTGTCAAAGAGAGTTAGATATCTTCCTCAGAATTATTGAATAATTCTGCCCAGGCCAGTTGATTGCATGCTTCGGTTAGAGTACTCCCCAAAATGGCACTTTGAAGATTTTGGAAAGGTAAAAAAATTGTTCCTTCAGTTTCTTTAACTGAAAGCCTGACGCGAGTGATTGTGTGAGGGTCCAGTTGAATCGAATTAAATTGGATTTTGTTGGTTTCATAGTACTCAATTGGAATTGTCGAATTTTGGGTGATCAATTCAGAATTTGGAAAATCCAGATGGGCTTGTAGTAATTTCAGGTTATCGAATGTCTTATGAAATTTGAAGAGATAAAATTTCAGTTTGAAATTGCAATTGAATTCTTGGAAACTTGGAATCAAACTCGTTGAATCATTGAATAAGAATTTCAATTATTTTTTAGTTTCAAAAGAATTTCCTGATCCATGAAAGGTTATAATCTTATACTTATATGCCCGGGTTTGATCACATTCGGTTTTTCAAATGACGCTCAACAACGTATTAGATCCTATTTATCTTGTACAAAGCAGTTTGTTTCCTATAATGGTTTCGAGTCTGAGATTTAACTAGCCCAGTCTGGCCTTCCCCAGGGCTTGAACTCAGGGCCACTATCATTTTCACTATTCATGGATGATTTATGTGAAATTATGAATTGTAACCTGTTTTTACTGATGATTTAAAATTGTACTTGACGGTAGGAGACATGCGAGATTTCCTCAGTTAGCCACTCGCCAACGAAACAATTCCAAAAAACGACGGCCTTTGCACTCGAATAAAAATGGTGATAGTCATTTTTATTATTTAGCGTGTGTATAAATATAAATATAAATATAAATATGATAGCCCATAGATGAGTATCAGAGCAGCATTCCTCAAGTGGATTTTCATTTCAGAAACGAGAGACAACTTCGGCACCCAGACCTCGAAGCAGTACTGCCCTATAAGTAGTAGCTACCACCTGAACTACATGGATGGTAACAACAAACGTTCTAATGAATGTAATAGTTTCGATTCAACTGTGAATTCCTGCCCTTCCGGGTCAACACTGAACTTCATGTTGAGGAACTGCTCCTCTGAAAATTATGGTAACTTTCTCCTTTAAATCATTATGACCGAAGGAGCAAACACAAATTTTCAAAATCACAAAAATAACAACAAGTGCCTGTCTATTCCTTACAGTAACATATACTAATACGTCTTCTATGTCTACATCAACACAATAATTATTATAATAATCGTGAAGAATGGTTTCCGGGCTTTGAGGCCGTGGTCGGTTCACCTCCCTGGAGGCGGTTTCTTTGGACGTTTGGCTCACAACTGCGGTGAGCATCTTCAGTATAGGTTTAGTCTTCTCGAAGAACGACGTAAAACTGATCCTTGAGGGTGGTGCAAGAGTACACGCATGCTATCGGAATTGGGTTTGGGATCGACAAATGTGCCACGGTTCACCTCAAAAGAGGACGATGCGAGGAATACGGAGACAATGTCCAGCTCGTAGACGGAAGAATCCTACATCATCTTGATGCCGGAGAGACGTATAATTACCTTGTGGTGGAACAACGCCGCTCCCAAGAGGAGCTGCGACAACTCGACGAAAACACTCGCAAAATGATGCATCTCCATAGGAGCTTGCATCCTAAATAGTCCGTTCCACGATTGTACTTTCCTAGATAACAGGGAGGCCGTGGACTTTGGAGTTTTGAGTGTCTACATAACAGAATGGTACTGGATGGAGTCTGTAAAGCTATCAGGAATCCAGATCACCTTTTCTGCATGGCCTGTGATCATGAAAAATCAGAGATTGGAGCATTCCTTTCCAAAGGGAAATGGAAAATTTGCTTTGCGAATGCCCGGTACTTTTCTGCAAGAGGCTTAAGTTCCTTTAAAGGACCTTTTTAATGCCCTCAGATGTCAAAAACTTCTGATAAACTTTTTAAAGTCTCGGAATCCCGATCCCCGAATATTGAAGATCATGCACAAAAGATCTAATATGTCGAAGTGCTTATATCTTATATAATCCTATCTAATCTATGTTACCCCTTCTACTGCCCTATGAAACCACGGTTTCGATATGTACTGTTTTTCCAAAAAAAAGCGGCCATTTGCTTTTTTGGATTCAGAAAGTTGTTTGATAATTTTGTAAACCATAAAATTTTGAAAATTTCACAAGTGAGGATTGTGGTTGCTCCTCCACTAAGAATGCTAATCAAGTGGTCAGAGTCTTCTAATTTTTTGATGACTGATATAGATATGAAGTTCGAATGCCTAGGCCAGTGGAAAGGGCTTGATGATGAGACTTTCATGATATTCACCGACAGTAGATACCTGAACAATAACACCAGACCCAGATATAGATGTGCTGTAAGTATATCCAACACTCAGTCCACACACACACAAGTCCTGCAAGTCTTATCGTCAATTACTACTACATCAATTCCCTACGAATTTTCCAGATCTACAAGCAAGATCCAAAAACTGGTGAAATTCAAATGGCTTTGAGTAGTGACTCAACTTGCACGACAGATCTTTTCAACATCACTAGCGGTTTCGAGACTCTTGTCCTCACTCCAAAAGATGAATCACCATGGCCCGCCGAAGTGTCTTTCGGCTTGAGCAGCTTTCCGAAATGGATGGATGGAAACTGGGAGCACGTAAGAGTGCTGGACGACACCATGGTATACAGGGACCACACATCCTTCAAAACTCATACCATCAAATGCGTTGGCGTAATCGAAGACAGCGACAAATATCTTGTTTTCAGCAGGTCGCAATGGTGAGGCAAAGTAATGTTCTCAGCTTGAACTAATTTTTTAATATTTATTCGTTTTCAGCGATGAGGAATCGTACACCTGTCTCAAGATTGTGAAGAGAAGTAATAATATATTCGAATTCCAGATTGGCAGAAACACTAGTCTCAGCAAAGATGTTTTCACGCTATGCGCAGATGAAAATTTTCAAGAAGACGCTTGGATAACACAAGGGCGTAAGTAGCGCAATATTTCAACAAATTACTCACAACGACGACTGATACAAATCATCGTGCTCACTCTGAATACTATTGGCAACTTTGTTGCAAATTTTGAAAACATCTATTCTGAGGCATTCACCAATTTGCAACCTTGTACACGATCCGGAACTTCATGCAATTTGCAAAAATCTAATTTGTAAATTAATTGGATTTTTCAGCCTTTGATGTACGGTAGGAGGACAACATCGCCTGGTTTTTGATCCTTGGTTTCGTTGTCATGAGTACCTTGTTTCAGTACCTCGTCCAGGAACGTATGTGGCTACCCGTTCTGTTTCATGTATCTCCTTATGTTGATGAGTTCAGTTTCCCCAGGTTCTTTAAATTTTCAGTGGAAAAGGAAGGCATCGGCGTCCTTCCGTTCTTAGACTTCAAAGTCGCAGGAATCGAAGACTCGAATCAAACCTCGGTTTATAAAAAGAAAACCCACACTGGATAATACCAGAGCTTCCAACCACTCAATATCGGCGAAAGAAGACATCATGCAGATTCTCGGGAAAGGGGCAAGAACTATATGTAGCTGCAAAGAACATCTAAAAAGTGAACTCACCAACATAATGAGAGGCATGAAACAGAACGGGTATCCAGATAACCTACCGAAAGAGGTTCTGAAACGAGTCGCCCCTTACAAAGAAACCAAGGATCACTAACCAGGCCATATTATCCAAGTTGGGCATCGTGAAAACTTAGAGAATACCTATACATCCATGCAAGCAAACAACGCCTTCAGTTAACCGAGCAGAGAAATGAATAATGTATGAATTAACTATAAATATTTCTCTTTGACTCGAAATAATACGATCATTATCATACACTTCATATCATACACTTGATAATGATCGTAGATACCATACCAACTGAATCGTTGTGTTCAAAGTAACAATTCAGACAATAGAAGTCCGGAATAAAAATAACCCACTCCTTTTAGGTTTAGACATTGCTCCTGGGCTATCACAAGGTATGTGTCCGATAAATGGGGAATACACTGGCAGGATTCCCGACGCTACAGATCTATGCGCTAAGCTGTGGTCCGACTGCAGAGCACCAGAACTGATGTACTATCAAGTGTCCCATTGCGAATCGGAAGAGATATACGAAGAACGCGAATACCAATGTTTAGGACATTGGCGCGAATCCAATCTCTTGTACACGTACACCCAAAGAAAAGACGTCGCCGCTGGAACGTACGAATGTTTCGTAGGATCCATAATCACAGATCAAGAAATATACATCAAGGAAGCTGGCGAGCATTGTCAGAGGCACGTGGACCCTCTTCGGTACGGTATGAAACTGACGAAGAAGCAGCCGCTCTTCTCTTGCATAGAAAGAAGTAAGTTGTTGACATAGAACTATAATTAACACTACAATGCCAGTCAGTTCAGAATAACGTGGCACCCCAACACCCCATAGGACAAGATCACATACTTCCGAGTTTGCGCAATAGATAGTATGGTATGAGTTGTCGGTAATATTATCTTTACTATCATAGTTTTTCTCTAATGATATATACAGAAAAACAATAGTTGACTTCTAAAATAGAAATATTGAGTTTATTTGAATGTAGGTATCTAAAAATATTACAAAAAAATTTTTTTTTAGTGCTTCCTCGCTACCAAAGGAGGGGAAGAAAGTGTGTATACCAATTATGTTGTAAATGAGAAATGTCTGATTGAAAATAAAAAAATCTGTCAATTATAGTGTCTCAGGTGAAAAACACCATTTTTCACTGCATTCGGCCAGAAGTTCCCATTCATCATATGTTGTTGAACGCATTAAATTCAAATGGCATTTCTGCAATAAGGAGTGGATTATCGAATGTTGAGAGAAACAAAATATAAAAACTTGAAAAATTCAAGTTGCCAAATAGGTAGGTAGGTAGGTACGTAGGTACTTATTTCTTTCAAACAAAAATTGTGACATTTTGTTTAAAAATCGATTGATAAAATCAATTTAGTAAGTGTTTTCTCTTCAGTCCACTTCTAATTTTGTCTGATTTCGATGAATTTTTTTCTGTTTGAGTGGATCCATGGATAGTTTAGAGTCACAATTGAACCCGGTAGGTGGCGATAGGATCGGGTTTTTGGAAATTGATTATTTTTTTCGTTTGACAAAAATATTTTTTTAAATTTTTTAAAGATTTTTTACATACCAAAACATATAACCACAAAATTCCACCCCCATCCCCCCTTCATCCACCAACCCTCACATGAAGTTCGGACGGACCACGTTACAGACAGCTTTAGCTTTTATCATTTTTCATTTTATGACTCAAAAATGTGGTTTTTTATGTTGCTGAATTATTTTCCACTCATCTCTCAAGGAAAATACAAATATTTAAAATAATTTGTGAACCATGCACTTCGTTTTATCTATTATTTGTCCAATAACTTCGACATTATTTACCAACATAATTCAACCAAGAACAATTATATTCAAAGTAAAACTTCAGAACCAAACTACAGAAATGTCAGAAAACCCTAATGCTCATTGAAATAGTGTAAACAACTATGGAAAATACAGAAAAGAGAGCACATATGACGAGCAAATGAATTACAAAACACGGAAACAAACTTGGTGTCAACAACTGCTAACACCTAACACTCCTAAAACCTAAAAGCCGACACTGTTCTATTTCTTCGCTTGATTCATGTTTCTACATAGTTGCCAAGTTTACTAAATTTCTTCCAATTACTTGCACTAAACGCGTATGGTTCAATCCCGAACTTTATATGAAACATACGAAGAAAAAAAAACTGACGACTTAACTAGAAAAGGCATTCTGCGTAAGTCTGTGATCCTATCCTAATCGGGTTATGAAATTGAATCTTATGTGTTGATTATGGCGTTCTAGTGTTCATTATATTTCTATGGTTGTTGACCACAACGACTACATACGCATCTTGAACAATAAACATTTATTTTTGATTTTGCAGGTACAACACCCAAACACCTTCCTAGACTAACTACTCAAAGAACGATACCCAGACGTTCGTCTACATTCACCCCTAGACGAACGACAGCAAGTCAAGATTTCGGTGAGTACACTGAGAGAAATATATTTATTTTGTGTCAGTATAAATACAATCACAGTCGAAACAAATTAATGAAATAAGTACGAATACACAAAAACTATTATTAATTCCTGTCACTACTGAAGTTACAACCAGAAGGTCTGTTGTCCGCTTAGTTGCGCAACTAGTTTGGCGAAAATTACTCTTTTCCACACATAGTCAATAACTCGACAAAGGACCTCATAGACATTCTCACACAGTTAAAAAACGTATCTTTCAGATCTTCGTATTTATTTACAAATTGGGCGATCAGCTGAGTGTGGATGAACCCATAATTGTTTCTTTCTTCCTAATTTCAATAATTATTTATGTCAACTAGCTTCTGAAGGCTAAACAGTCACAGCTATCGTGGATTACCTTGTGTGAATCAATGAGTCCAATAGTTCCTTAGAGGGGTAGATGTTACTTATTTGATGAAGAATGGACGACACTACTTAACGGAAGATCATAAACTTCAACATACAAGGAAAAATGGATTACATAATAGTAGATAGACAATACAACCATGGCCTCATTTTCGTGACATAACCTCACTTTTCGTTTTGCATTTTGCGGGGCCCCCATCGAGTTTTCGGCGCCGGAGGTGGTGCCACAGGCCGGGGCCCCACCGAGGAACGTCCGCACAGAAAAGGGAGCGCGCTAGAGCTCCGGGGGCCGAGTTTTCGTGCGCGTGAGGCCATAGTTGTTTAGAATTGCGTAACTGAAATCGGCTGGGAGAAAGTGCGAGGGGCTGGTCGCGTTGACGAGAAACGCCTCTGCGAGAGATGGGGTGCGCTAGAGCGTCGGGAGCCGAGATATTTCGAATTTAATTTTTCGTCAATTTTAGTGTTGTTGAAGCTGGCACTGGTGAACCGCCGCCACTGGTTGTTGTTTACATTTAGATGCAGCTCGCTGGGTTTGTTGACATGAGGATTACGTCAGACGGAGTATACGTGATCGTTTGAGACGGATTTCTTGGAAAAATAATAAAATAGCGTGAGAACGATAACGGAAACTACGAATATGTTGGGGCCGTATGCAATGGATACGGATATTGTTTTGATAAACAAAAAAAATTCCAAGAAGTGGTTCGGAAATGTATTGTCTGTCGCCGGTAGAATATATTTTTAAATTGTTTTAAAATTGTTTTTTCCGTTAACCAGCTGTCGTCCTCTTACGAATGGTAGCCCTCAAAAGTCGAAACTTGTGCGAGCCAAGGATTAACGAGGGCTTACCTTTTAACGTGCGATTCCTAGCACTTTCTCGGGCCATCAGATAAAAATCTGTAGTCGCTAAGGATTCGAACCTATATGTGAAAGCCATTTCGCTGAGAGCAATAAGATTCAAGGTTATTCGGCGGAACGACGAGAAATATTTGTCGGAATTAAAATGAAACGCAATATTGGAAGATTTTCCCAAGGTTATTTGTTTATCACGTGTAGCTGGACTCGAGAGAGTTGAATGAAAAAACAACAAATTCAAAGAAGTTTCAGTGCGATGGTCAAAAATATGGCATGTTTGGTATCTCACTCTAACTTATCGGGTTTTTTGTATGCGTCTTTGTCATATCGAATGACGCGGTTAGCTGCGGGCGGGGTGGAGGGGGAAGGGGATTCGAACGCTAGATGTTGAATAAACAAACAAATTCCAAGAATTCGGCTTGTGTCGTGTTGATAATTTAAATAAAAACGCAAAATGGAGTAAAAAGTTATTTATTTTTCATTCAAAAATCACACATCAGTTCCATAAGTTATATAAGTATTTTCATTTTCATTGGCAATTGCGTATCTTTGCTTGATTGAAATGAGGAACTTGAAGAGTGACTCGCCTAATTGGTAGATTAGCGCCAAACTCACAAAGAACATGAATCCGCCGTGGACGTCTTTTGGTCAGGAACTCGTAGGCGTCCTCAACATCTGCATTCGGGGCACATTAAACGTTGTCTGAGTGGTTGTCACTTCTGTCAGCGATGCTAGTGGCATCATACGAGTGTCTCCGGAAGTGTTATTCCGAAAGACTTTTAAATAGATTCCCTAGGGCTTCTGTAGAACCCGTAAATACCCAAAATGTCATATTTTAGATAACACAGTTTGTTATCCAGTATTGAATGAAGTTTTTTGCATACGGTACTTGATGAAACTCTCAACTGGGACGAATGTATCAATGTTATTTGCTCTAAACTAAATAAACAATACTTTGCAATAAACAAGAACTGAGAATAAGCTGCTTGAAAGAAGAAGGGTTATTCAACGTCTATTATGCTCTCGTCTACTCAGCAATCAGTTACAACATCTAAGGGCCCCCTGAAGAGTCCGGAACAGGGTGGAAATAACCCAGCATCCTTCCCTCTTATAGGGCTGCGGTAATTTATCTCTCACTGCCAAATGAACAGAAAACGTGCTGATCAATTTGTTTTATACTGTAAATTGTTGATGTTTACTTATATTCCTATCGAGTCCTTTGTGTCCTATAAGTCAATACAATGAAAATTGGTCATTTTATGATTATTAAAACTGACTGTCTGTCTATTTAGAAATAAACGCGGAAACAATCCTATGCTCATGACAACTAAGAGGTACTTGTTTTGTATCAGATATTTGCTCATAAATAGCCTATTATCTGATTATTCGAACGAGAGACATTCCCGAAAACAACATGCATTATCAACCTCATGGTTTTTTTCCTTTTTAAAATATTTATTCTTTTCATATCAAAATGGAAATGTGAAGTTCAATGAAAAAATTGCCACTAGTATAATTTCTCAAAGCAGCATTCCGACAAAAAAATCCATGTACACCTCTTCACGATGTGTGTATATTTGGGTTTATCCATTATCTCTAAGGAATCTGTCGCGTTCCTTGACACACCTTCAGCATATATTTCAGTCGTTCACCCACCTTGATATGAATACACAATAGAATGCACAATACAGTTTATCTTTCGGATCATCTAAGGTTTAAGCACGGCGAACTTAGCTGGGCTCAGCCTATACTGGACGATCAAATTAAACCACACTACTTTCTGAATCGTATGGCAGAGGTGGATTTAAATTCACCAGATTATTCCTTGTGACATTTTCAAGTTGGTGTTGATCAAGAACCTATATTGAAAATGCATTTTTTTTTCGGCTTTAAGATATTTTGGTATTTTCTTATCCTGATATTTAGCGGGCGAATCAAAAATCCCAGTATCAAACCCGGAAAAATAAATGATTTTTCAATCCTTATCTATTTTTCAAGCATTATGGAAAGAGTTCATCTGTTCTTTTGATATTAAAGTTAATTGTTGAATATTTTTTTTTATTTGAGATCGAATTTACTTGCAGATCTAATTTTCTTATTGAAATACACTTTCCTGTTGAGAGGTAAATATTATGTGAAATATCAATCTTCTACGAGTGATATATTCTTTGAATATAATAATCAATTTATTTATTTTTCATCAATATATTATGTTATAACAACAATAATAATTTCAATAATACTTCGAAAGAAATTCTACTTGACATTTCTTTGGAACATGTGGCTGTTTAATTCCTTATGTCTTTATATTCATCCTCTTGTTCTTGTACTGTGTGTAGTGAGTACATTGTTACTATTAATTATTGAGCTAAAGGCTGGTTTATTTTTTGCAGATTCCAATGATATTCCTGGTGCGAACAACGAAGACAAAAGCTCAGGTGTCCAAGTCACACCTATCTACGGTTTGTCTGTCATAGGGTATTTATTTTATAGACATCTGTGATTTCACGGAATATTTATGAACATTATTTATTAGATATTTATGCGACACTGGTCTTGCCAGATCATAATGAAGTATTGCCCATGAATTCGGAAACAATTGTTGCTTTTTGTTGCATATCAGTAAACGTTATAGGACACAGTACATATCAAACGTTCAATTAACAGAGTGAACAGAACAGTCCCTAAAGGACAAGGAATGAGGAGATAAGGTAGAAATACTAAAAATAATAATCAAAGAAAAAAATTGATTTTTAATGACATATGTTTCCCCAAAACATGACTACTTTGAAGCGAAAATAATTTTTACAATGCGGTTATTTCAGTACTTCTTCGGAAAAGAATGATCATTCAATTGGGATTCAGGATATTAAATACAAATTCAACCATAGATTAAGAAAAGCTCCATATTTTCCTTAACCATACTCTGCAAAACAATTTAGCAGCGCTTAGTTATTCAATTATAAATGATGTACAAATATAGACCCTTATTATAGGGGGTGAATAATAGGTACAACTTTTTTATAGAAAGGACCTAGATAAGCCGATAGCCGTCCGACCCCAATCAGATCTCTATAATTATTACTACATCTATATTGATAAAATAAAGAAAAATGGTATATAACAATCCAATGAACATATAAGATGATAGAAAAAATGAAAAACTACATTATGAAGTAAATGATGGAAGGCTAATCTTACAATACCCCGCCTTGTAAATGAACAGAAAAAATCCGTAGACGTTATCTAACAAAAACAATTATTATAAAAAATGGTTCTACACTGCTTTCAAGACCAACGAGAAGATCCAACCACCAATCGGTACTTCAGCTATGGTTATAAAAGCTGCCCCTTTACCATGCGCCTCGATTTCAGAAATCGAAAAATAACAGGTTCGAACATATTCTCACATCTGATGGCGATCATAATATGATGGAATGGAATAATACCAAAGTTTTTATGAGAGAACCAAATCAAGAAAAGAGAAAGTTAAAAGAAACTGCCTGCCACTTGTACAGATTTCCTTGAATTTACATTTTTTCATTTTCAGATTGTGGAACACGTTGAATACCCAACAAAATAATGTCAAGAATCGAATTTTCTCCACAAAATCAAACTTTCAATCAATACTTTAACGCACTCTTTCCTGCCGATAATTTGCTTACTTACACATAAACGTTAAGATACGTTCTCGCTACTGCGACTAATTGGCCAATACGATCCATTCTCGTATGGCTAGATACGAACTCTTTCTAATATGAATTCCTAGATTTATTTAAAATTTAAACAATACATATCCTTATATATATTTTAAATATGGATGTGCCTTGTTACAATGCCCCCCCCCCCCCATACATGAAGAAAGTTTGAGGCCTTTCTTGCATAATGAACTAGAAAGTTACTAACTCACCACTATTGAATTCGATTCGATGAGTGATTAAGAATTTTACGGAGCTTTTTCAGGCTTCGGAGTGAAATTCTATTAACCTAAAATCCTGTCAAATGTAACATGATCCCATCCCTCCTCAGATTCAATTTACAAGTATTCAAACATCACTTCAAAATGAACTTAAGTTTACTTTGAATAAGTTAATGTTTTGGATAAACATATATGTCGTTTTCTTTTCAACATGTTTGTGATGGATTGTCATGAATATTGGCAAGTTGAGCAACTGTTTTTTTGTTTGTTTTTGAAGTAATGGAAAACCTTCATCTGAACTTTTTGTAGAGCTCTTTGAGGGCAATTGAACTGTTCATATAAAATTTGCTGATATTTTGTTTGTTCTCGAGTTTTTGGCGATTTTTTGAATTTTTTTTTCATAAATTCCAAATTTCTTCACTGTTTTCTCGTCTGTTTTCAAAGTAATGAAGAAACTTCATCGAAAATTTTTGTAGACCAATTATTGGGCAATAAAACAGATCATTTAAAATTTTTCCATGTATTGTTTGGTTTTTGAGTTTTTGGTGATTTTGGGAAGAAAGTACAAAGTTAATATATTTTTTTTTTTCGAAATATGTACTGATCGAGAATAATGAAATTGTTCGTACACACTTTTCGATATCTCGTTTAATTTATGAGATTTTGGTGCTTTTGTAAAAAAAAATCCAAGTCCAGCCTTTTTTTTTATTTTATTTTTTCCACGCTCTGTTAATGAATTCGAAAAAACCAAATTTGGAGGGTAGATAGAGTTCGTTAAGAGGTAATTTTTGCAGAAAACAAATTTCTTGTTAGTTCAGAAGATATATCGATTTTTCCATTTTTTTTCAAATATTTACTGCACTATTGATTCAATCAAAAAAAATATATTCACATTTTCTGTAGCTTTTTGGAAAACAATCAAAAAAGATATATTGTGAAATTTCGGAATACGCCGCCGTTTTCGAAATATTCGATATTAAAAAAAAAATTATTTTCGGAAAAATTGGTTTTTCACCATTTTCCCATCGTTTTTTTCGAAAAATTATTCACACGAGATGTGTTCGTTTTTTAAATCTCTATGTACTGCATATTTGAAATCCCGATTTCCTCCATCGGTTTAGCCACCATGGAGGCTAAAAAAAAAATAGTGTACTTTTTGGAAAATCGCCCGGGAAATCGTTATGCATTTTCCGATCCTTCTCAAAATCTATACGTATCTGTAGAACATATAGGCGCATATTAACAAAAAATATAGATGTAAAAAAATCACTTCCTGGACTCCTATCGCGGGCCGCGTGAAAACAGGAAAACCCCCGTAAAAATTTTCCGTGTTTGCCGATCGCGAAAAAAATTCATTTTCGAGATACTATTTTTTTGTTATTGACGTGATTAAAATTTCAACTCGATATCTTCAACGGTTCCGGAAATAAGGTGGTTTCTGGAGCGACAGACAGACGACAGAATTTTTCGAAAATTTTTATTCATTTTCTCTTCAGTAACCATGGGTCTATCTCTTCAAATTTTTTTTGTGTGGTTGTTACAATAAATCTAGTAGAATTCTGAAAAGATATTAGAGTCACAATTCAACCGGATAGAACAATTTTAAAACCAAAACTGATTCCATAATGAAAAATCACCGCGACTGAAAAATTTTAACAATATATCATAACATATACAATATAAGTTTAAATACGGAGTATAAAGATATATAGCAAGGGGCGGCGAGTCGTGGGGGGGGAGGCTGCACCCCCCACTTTTTCTTCCCATTTATCCATAAAACATCAAAAGTAAACAGTAAAGCATCACTATGAAAAGAAGAATTTGAATATACTATTTGATTGCCCCCCCCCACTTTTATCACAAGCGCCGCTTCTGAGGATAGCCTCAATTAGAAGACTTATACGAAATAATAATGATACCAAAAGCGAAATTACTGATGTGCATGTGTAAATAGACAGTAAAATAAGTATTCTCCAAAAAAGAATGTGTGTGTTTGCTTGCAGCATGTGTTTGTCTGAGATGAGATTGTTTTTTGCATACAGGACACGCCAAGAAAATGTTGCCTTAGTGATGTTGACTATATTGTGATGTAAATTTATTTATATACCTATCGAAAATAAACAGTACTTAATTTATCATGAATTTTATTCTCACAAGTAAAAAACACCAGTAGCTATAGAACCAGACACCAATAACACACAAATATTTAATCATGTTTTGCATTTGAATAATTTTTCTCCTATATGAGTCCTCTGATGGATCCTCAGAGTATTTGAATGAGTTGAAAGCCTTCAAACATTGGTATGGTTTTTCTCCACTATGAATTATTTTGTGGACCCTCAAATGCTGTGACTTCTTGAAAGCCTTGGAACAAATTTTGCAACAAAATTCTTTTTCTCCTGTATGAATCCTACTATGGATCCTCAAAAGGCTCGAGGTGGTGAAAGACCTGTCACGGATTTTACAACAAAATAGTTTGTCACTAGTGTGACCCCCATCAAATTTCAAAGTATTGTATTGAGTGATAGATTTTGAACAGCTTCTGTGTTGATTTTTTCTCTCTGCCAGAAAAAGACTAGTGTCCAGGCGCTCCAAACGGATTTTAAATTTCATTGAAATCGTTTGTTTGCCAACCAGACTTCAGATGAGATGTTAAAAGTCATGTGGTTTGGATTCCCTAATAGCTTCTTTGAAAAAAGTAAGGTTATGTATCTCGCTAGCTGTTGTATAAACCATTAGATTTTTAATGAAAAATAAATATACTTACTTACTTATATTATATATACCTGTAACAAATAACTCACTTCACCACACACTTTTTCAATTTATTTTCTTGCTCATAAACCATACAAAAAAGAAAATGAAACGAACGACGCCAAACCGAAGGGAACAGCAAATGACGGGAAATAGTACTTTACTTAGTACCCTACTTTGTCTATTGCACGTCGCTTACAGTATGTAACTCTTGTGTATGTTGCTTACTGCTTAGACTATGCGTATTGGTGGTTGTATTGTATAAGTTTAATTGCGACAAACAGTTCAAACAATATGACCGATGATTGAGAATATATTTATTGGATAACAATTTTTTACCTCTTTTTATGTTAAAAAATACAAGAAAAATATGGGCAAATAATATATACATAAATAGGACAGAAAATGGCGAGTTCTACGTTTTACATTTATTATCACGCCAACCACAGAATTTTTTTGATGATACCTGAAACGTTCAAATATATTTTGTCTCAAACTTATGTGAGACTTGAAAAACAGTAGAATTTTCGAAAGTGCACGATTTTTATGGACGGAAGTAGCCGAAAAAAACAAACAAGTTTGAATTTCAACATTGGTCGTGCATATACGCGCATACACTGACGAGTCTGACGACTATTCCGCATCGAATATAAGCGGTTCAATTTTTGCTTGTTTCGGTAGTCCGACTACGCACGAGTACGTCCGACTCGATAGTCGTCAGAGTACCATATAGTAATAAGGCTTGTTTTGGTTATAAATTAGAACCATCCTAGAACCGTCCAAAGTAGTGGCACAGTGGAAGTCGAACCAGCTTTGGGCAATTCGACTTGATTGTGCAACTGTTCAGAACTGGTTCAGAATCAGTAATGAAAGGAACCAAAACAAACCTATAGTTCTATTACTTTCGGATGCCATCTATTACGCTATTACGTACAGTCCTAAAAAACGCGAAATCTATTACTATTTGAACAAAATGTCATCAACGCCCAACGGGCGAATTTAAAAATTAGGGTTCAATTATTAGTAACATGAAACACCATTGAAAGATTTGCAACCACATAAGTTTAAAGTTCTATGCATGCGATATAAATCACGGACTGAGGCACGTGATCTGTGACTTCTGTCTCTTTTTATTCTCAGCTACGTCGTTATGGGTTCGAGAATATAACGTTAACAAACCTTCCGGAGATGTTTCTTGCTCAGTGGCAGGTGATTACAATATAGTTTCAAAGAGTTTTGACGAAAAACTTGAAATAAAAATGTCTGTATTCCTAGGTAATGAACCCATAAATCTAGTGGAATCCGCAAAAAGTTGATCCAACGTCAACTTATTTGGGTATCCACAATAAAATTAGCGGGAAACTCTTCCAGTTTCAAGTCATCCAATGGAATCGTGACACTGAAAATCCGCTTTTGTTTTTCCTTCTAGTGGAAACCCGTATTTACCGAGGAAAAAGTACGGTTGCTCTGGTGACAGATAAATCACCGAAGTTTCAACCATTCGGGCATTCCTGGTATCACTTCGAGTGAGACTCCAGTTTGCCCACGGATGGGGAGTAAAGAAGTGAGGTTGTGGTTCACGTGGCACGTGGATCTCATTACTTACTTGAAGACTCTCGTTACCTGGCGAACTAGTCTAGTAACTAAACGCCATACTGTGGAAATAGAATAGGAAATAGTCACCGAATTTTCAGGAATTTGGTATATACGGACCGCCAAATTACTAACCAGAGTAACCAAAGATATATACGGACCATACCCTTATGACAAGGTAGGTTGGTATAATACATTTTTAATTGTCTTTCTGAATATGTATTTTAGGTTCATTATGAAAACAAAACAAAAAAATTCCAAAGCTGTTTTTTCGACCAGCTCTACTAGCCAAAAAGCCAAAGTCAAACTGAACAATCTAACCCGATTTTGTCGAATCTAGCCCCCTTTCCCATTTTTGTTTGACCCGAAAAAAAAGTTTGGCGTGGCAACGCTTCAACCACAAGCGTCTAGCGACTGCCCGGATATTTTGGCTGGCGAGCATATTGACAGTATCGTAACCTCCAAATTGGCAGCTTCCTCTGCTTCCTTGGTCTGATTTATCAAAAAATACATAAAAAAGTAATTTTTCATTTCTACAATTTATAAAGAAGGCTGAATGGTTGAAATAAAATGTGAAAAATTGCTATTTACGGGTTTTGAGGAAGGCAGAATTGTTGAAAACTGAAAAATTACCTTTTTATGTGTTTTTGAGAAATTAGACCAAGGAAGCTGCCAGCCAATTTGGAGGTTATGACGCTGTCAATATGCTCGCCAGCCAAAATATCCGGGCTGTCGCTAGACGCTAGTGCTGCAACGCCTGCAACCCAGTTTTGACATCTATCAAATTTTCAGGTTAAAGTGGGGTTTATTTAAATTATTTTAATCTTTGGCATGATTTGACCAAATTTAATGATCTGGAGTACTTTATTTCACGGTGTCATTCTTGAAGTACTCTTTCAGATTGTCCTTTCTTCACAAGCCACAATGTCTACACATAATTTCCCAGTCTTAAAAAACGATAGAATTCTGAAAGCTGCTAGGGGAGAAAAACCTGATAAATTACCAGTATGGATTATGAGACAAGCAGGAAGACATTTACCCGGTATGAATGAAATCTATCCACCGGGAATAGGTATGTTCTGATGTTATTGCTTTGTAGAGTTCATCGAGTTTCGTAAACAACACACATTTTTTGAAATATGTCAGTCACCGAGTTTAGCTTGTGAAGTCACTTTAATGCCTATACGGAGATATGACCTGGATGCAGCTATCATCTTCAGTGATATATTGGTGATTCCACAGGCTCTAGGAATGATTGTGGAGATGAGACCTGGCGTGGTACGTAATTACAAAGTATTATACATGTGAATATTCTTAAGGTATCTAATTTCAGGGGCCTGTGCTCCCTGAACCTCTCACTCTGGAAAATTTCAAAGATCTTCAAAAGGATGGTGCTGTATCAAGACTGAAATACGTTGGAGAAGCTATTACCCTAACTAGGCATGCACTCGAAGGAAAAGTACCATTGTTTGGGTTTTCAGGAGCTCCAGTGTGTATTTTTCTCATTATTATTAGTTGTAGATTAGTAGTTTCAATGAAAAACTTAGTCATTATTACTATATTAACACAAACTTGAAGTAAACACTCACCTATTTCTAAAACTTTTAGTGGTAACACTTTTGAAATATCACTACAAAACGGTTCAAGAAACATTTACAGTATTAACCTATATTTCCCTTTCAACCTTTTTTCCCAGCATTACTCACATTGAAAACAATGGGGTCCTTATCCAAGTACCTACCTATTTTTTAGGTTGCATCTGTTATGAATTTACATGGATGAAAAGTATTTATGTTTTTCAGTGGACACTCATGGGCTACATGATTGAAGGTGGCGGCTCAAAAACACTCAGCAAAGCTAAGAAATGGCTGTACTCACAACCAGAAGTTTCTCATCAGCTCCTGGAGCTGTTGACCGATGTGATAACTGACTACCTGGTGATGCAGATCGAAGCTGGGGCTCAGATTGTACAAGTATTTGATAGCAACGCGGAATATTTGACCAAAAATTTGTATTCCAAATTTTGTTTACCATATCTGAAGAAGATATCTGAGGGAATTAGAAGCAAATTGAAAACACTGAATCTGGACCAAGTACCACTGGTTAGTAGAAAATGAGAAAATTACTATTATTCTAAGAGTAGCGATGGTGAGAAAATGAGAAATGGAAACTTTTGGTATTTTGTATTTAATTAGTTGAATTTATGCCCCCCTTACTTTTGTCAATATTTTATCATAGTAGCATGGTGTTGGCCATAGTAAAAAATACATGGTAGTTCATTAAAACTACTCAAAAAATATAGATAAATATATGCTAATATAGCTCATGAATAGCAAAAAGTTGAGCGATTCAACATAACATACTTTGAAAAAATTCAGTGAAAGTAAGTAATTTCAATGTAGTAGTATAACTCAAAGAGTTTTGGTACATATAGGAGCACATTTCAGTCAATAAACTTTATGTTTTATTAGAAGTTTCTTTGTCACTCTTATTTATTATTATATAAGTAAAAATAAAATTGGGCCTAGAACAGTAGAGGAATAAAGAATTCATGGAAGAAACTACCTTGTGTGCGTTGTCAAGGGGATTTATTGCTGAAAATATGTCTTGAGTTAATTGATTTGCAATTGAACAGTAATTCGTTTAACAAATTGAGATCTACATTTATTTCTGGACGGATACATTTATTTTTGCCCCTAAGATCGTTAACTATATTCCACATTTCT
The DNA here is from genome assembly GCA_958298965.1 of Chrysolina haemoptera. Taxonomy (NCBI): domain Eukaryota; kingdom Metazoa; phylum Arthropoda; class Insecta; order Coleoptera; family Chrysomelidae; genus Chrysolina; species Chrysolina haemoptera. The sequence goes on along the minus strand of OY282596.1, from coordinate 11,480,661 downwards.
TTTTATTTGTTGTCTGCTGTATGTAGTCTTTCGTTGTAATACTTATCTTTAGCTAATTTGATCGTCCGTTTGTAGACACTACGGTACTCATTAAAATATGCTATAAAATACTCATTATCGCTATAAAATTTCCTGATTGTGTGTATGCATCGTAGATTATTTGATGACTTCTTTAATCCTTTCGTTACCCAAGGTTTAGATTTTTTTTTTCATGAATCCGTATAGATCAGAGTATAGTTCTGATGAAGGGATGAATCGCCCTTCTAGGAACATTTTCCAACATAGGGGAAAATAATTATATTTGAGAATAAAAATAAATTAGATGATGATCTCCTACCACGTAGTCACTGCTAAAGCCATCAATTTTGAATTGGATAGCCTTAGGTAGAACTCGAGCTAATTAATGAAAATTCTTTGGTTTCAGGTGCTCTTTTCGAAAGGAGCCTACTTTTGTTTGGAAGAATTGGCGGACTTGGGTTACGATGTATTGGGAGCTGACTGGACAATGACTCCTCAATTCGTGAGGACAACTTTGAAAGGCAAAAATGTCACAGTGCAAGGTAACCTAGATCCTTGTGCTCTCTATGCTCCTAAGGAAGAGTTGACAAAGCTGGCTACCAATATGATCAAAGAATTTGGAACTGATAGGTATATTGTCAATTTGGGACATGGCATTTATCCTGATGCCCCTATTGATGGGGTAGAAACATTTATTAAAGCTGTTCATGATATTCCTGTTTAACATATTTTTGATAATCTGTTATTTGTTTGATATGTTGAATAAATCAGTTTTAGAAAATTCTTTAGAAATGTATTTGAATTATAGGAATCAGATTGTAATTTTGACAATGTTGTGGAACAGGTTGCCAAATTTTACAGTTTTGTTTTCAAACCTTTCCAGACCTTGTATTAAAATTTGAAAACTTTTGGAATTATTATGAAATTATTGTCTATTTATACTGGCCTATTCAAGATACATTAACTTTACATCAAACAAAACAGAAATTTGAAATGGTATAATACAGTTTTGTGGAAGTTTTTTTTTTAATATATCATAAATTTCGTAAATATTAAAAAATGGAAAAAACTAAAAGTTGCCACAGAACATACAAATTTGAAGCAGTGTAAAATCAGAATAGAAACAACTTCTCTCTTTGTTTCATGAAATTTGAAAAACTAAGTCAATTTTCAGCGATGATTTTGAAACAAATGAAGTTTTAACAGATAGCAAAAGTCACGTGATCCCGTCTGAGTAGCCCATTTTCAATTTTTTTAAAAGCACGACCCAATGCCCAAAGTTGAATTTCATAATAAATCATTATTGAAAGTCCAGATGTTAGATCACTCTGACGTGAAATCAAGATCTGCTCTGGTAATGGAACTTATATCCTCCTAGTGTTTTCCTTATCTTTTAAATAAATTGCAACGGCTTGAATAGCCGACGCTGCAGTACATGAAAGTAATTTTTGCATCGCCAGGTCTAAAATCAGTATTTCAACTCCCGAATTTGGGAACTGAAGTGGCACTTTTACTTGTAATAGCCAACTATAGACTAAAACTGAATGCAGGAATTAAAGTTGCCTTCATTCCCGCATGGAATAAACAAACTTTTGGTATTTCTGGAAACAAATATACGAAAAATTCTCCGTCAATATTTCAGGGAATGAAAAAATAGAAGGGTAATAAAAATATTGCAAACATTTAAAAAATACAATCTATTAAGGTTTATTCTTAGTATCACCTTCATTACTCCTTATGTAGTGATATTTGAATTTCTGTAAATTACTCTCCGTTATTATTACCTTGACTTTCATGAGTTGCTGGTCTTGTTCATCAGGCTTTTCTGATACAACAGTAGCATTTTTAAACAACCACCTCATTTCATCTCCCCCGTTAGGAACTCTCATCGTTAGAATTTGCCGTGAAGTAAATTTCAACACTGCCTTTTCCAGTTTAGTTCTCAAGTCTTCCAATCCTAAAAAATTACTGTTTAAACAGTTCTATGATATAAGTGCGTATTACCTATTCCTTTTTTCGCTGAAACAGTAATCATATCCATAGCACCCAAATTACTTGCCAGATCACTTTTATTTCCAACGCTAATGACCTTGTCCATGATACTTTCAGAGCTAGTTTGAACACTCAACTCTTTCAATGTACTCAACACATGCTTTCGTTTATATTCGAAACAAGAGCTAGATAAGTCTTCTACATGTATTATCAAATCCTGAAAATGCAATAATTGAAGGACCTAGTGCAAAAAGGTATAAATGCAAAATTTTTATTATCGGTATTATTACAGATTTGTACACCTAAGACCAAGTTCTGCCCGTGCCTAAACTATATAAGTGTTTAAACTGAGCGCGACTGCCATTTATGGGCCAGTAAATATACTCACAGAGTTTGTGAAAATTATTCCTGCAAAAACGGTTTGAGTGCACTTATACATACCGGTTTTGCACTAACTTCAGATGCGATATTGTTGAGTTATCACGATTCCTATTCTGTACATTTCAAGATAGTCTTGTTTATTGCGTTATGAGGATGAGACAGTGTCTGAAAGGGGTTCCCAATAGATATGGTCTTGCCAACTCTTGATGATTTGTTTCCTCGATTGGTATCTGCCATTATTTTTTTGTTGGAATCTGTACTGATTTGGGAATATTAAATTGTATTTTGATAAGAATTTTGTTATTATGATTTTTACAATTAGTTTAGTTCAGATCAATAACAATATTCCAGCTGGTTTTGGATTCATTATCAGATTCATCAATTTTATTTCTGTAGTAACTTTCCTTAGTGGCTTTGATTACTGTCCTATATATAGATCCTTCGATAGTTAGTAAAGTATGTGTGGGAAAAATCGCGTTAGTATATTTCCTCGTGTTATGCAAGCATCTCTTTTGCTTTTAATCCCTATAGTTGACCATTGCTGTTTTTCGTTTACCTCCAAGTTTTTGTAATGGGAATGATTCATACAAGATGTTCATGAAATGTTTCAAAGGGTTTCTCTGACTCTAAAATGTTATTTCTCTAAATTTATTAAAGTTAGCTTTGCTGTAAAGTTGACCATATTTGAATAATTAATTTCCAAGAAAGTGTATCATCAAATCCAAAACAAGTAGAAAAAGCAGGTAAATTCTAATAATTAGAGCAAACATATTGAATCGACAATTTGAGGTAGGCCGGGATAAGTAATATAGCAGGTAAATCACAAAAAGATGAGTGCAATTATTCACTCAGATAAGTAGTATAAATAGAATTGCAATATAATTATTAGTTTAATAAGCTCTTGAGAATGCCAACTTTGTTGGCGAAACGCGCGTCAAGCAAGAATTGACGTGGTTTTGGTTTTTAGGTATTTTTATTTCTTGAAGGTTGTAAATATTCATTTATTCAATATCTGTAATATGTTCATCAAAAAGCTTTTTGTACACTTACTGCTAGAACTGCATCTTCCAATGTGGCTACAAAACATTCTATAAGATTTGTTGGTATATCTGATATAAAACCCACTGTATCAACATATAGAACCTTCAAACCAGAAGGCAGTAACCCTGCATGAACAGTAACATCAAGAGTAGCAAAAAGCTGGTTTCTTGGTTGCAAAGACTCTTCCCCTGTTAAGGCTTTTATCAAACAAGTCTTTCCTGCATTAGTATAACCTACTATTGCAATAACAGGATAATCTAACTTATTTCGTTTATTCCTCAGTAGGGTTCGTTGCTTGCGCAATTGCTGAACAGCTTTCTTGAGTTTTTGTTCTCTTTCTTGAAACATGAGTTTGAGTGTTTCTGGATCTTTGGAGAAAAACAGAGATTTTTTTTGAGCTGTTTTCTGCACAAAGTATAACTCTGCTAGGGCTACTTGCAGCTTTGCATGTTTGCTTGTAGCATGTAATTTCAATATCTGCATGACAATTTCATAACGATCCAAGATAGGCAGTCTAAAATTCTCCTGTAATATCATATTGGTGACTCGTTTCAAATTACCAGTATTTATAAATACAGCAGTTATGTTAGGGTTTTTTCGAAAAATGTTGGTCAATGTTTCCATATACCCTGATCTAAACAACGTTTTTTTCTCTAAACTTTCCAAAGGTACTGAAATTGTGTCTTCAACAGTCCAAGAAGGTAATGTATTAACCAGGGCAACAGCTTCTTCTAACTGTTCTGCTGGTTTAATAGGGAGTTTTTGAGGACCCCATTTGACATAGGGCTGTATGACCAAACAATTATGAACATCTCCAAGACGAACACAGCGGTTTACCAATTCATTGTAGTCACTAGAACATTTCAGATTAATTGTCAGTGATAAAATGAGTTTCTTCAACCTACCTATCTGCAGTCAAGACTTCATCCACATAAGTATCAGTGACTTGATCCTCGCTTGCCTTGTTAACGAGGGTTGTAGAAAACATTCTAGTTTTACGATAACATTCTGTAAGAATGTGAATTCTAGTAAATGTCAACATTGTATTTGAATTTGCCGCTATTTATCAAATACCATTCCTGAGATGATTGTTTTTGGAATTGATGGTCCCTTTTCCTCTCCAACGAAGAGATATTTTTCCACAACAATATATTAAAAAATAATTAGTGGGATGATTTGGTTCATTTTTCATTAATAAATCATTGAAAAAAAATTGATTTTTTCTCATAAAAACAAAAAATTCACAAAACTTCAAAAATAAGACAGTGTTGACATCTGTTCAAAAACTTTGAAAACAATTTCATAAAACAATCAATCATATACACAGAACCACAGAATCTTTTTTTTTGTATGTCAACAATAATAAATTTCTGTTCACAAGCTGCGTTTTTATGCCGTGATTCCGTTTCCGGAATGCTAATTCGTTTTTATTGAACCTAAAGCAACATAATTTGTTTCTAAAAAGAGAAGGAATTTATGATAATCATCTATAACACGAGTTGTATTTGTTCAGACTATTCCATGAATGAAATCGCTCAACAGTATACTCAACACCGAAACTCGTTTCATCAAAGGTATTGTTTGCTCCTAATGAACCTGGCGTTTGGTACCATTTGATGATGCATTCAGCATTGGGGTACTGAGCAAATACGCCTAGTATTCGTAAAGTAAGTTTTGATTTTGAAACTATGAACACTATGGAATGTTAATTATGCTATGATATCACTAAAATCGATAATTTAGGCGAAAACAGTTGAAATATATCACTACTGCACTGCTTACGCACGGTAGGTTTGTTTTGGTTCTGAAAATTATCAGTCCTGGGACATCAGGATCATGCGCAGTTGACGAGAAGTGTGCTCTCTAGTTTCAGATTCGCTCACTTTTTCTCAACTGCGCATAATCCTGACGTCTCAGGACTAAGAATTTTCAGATCCAGAACAAAGCTGGTAAGAAAGACCTGATATACTTTTCACTAGTTCAACCCATTAATTATAGATGACGCACACTTTGCGCAGAATGCGAACCACAGAACTCGTAATTAATTATGAGTTCTGTGATGCGAACACGCTGGTTGAACACAAGGACAATTCACTATAGAGGATAGCCCATTTCGGTAATTTTATCTGACATCCCCCCAAGGATTATAGTCTTCTGTATTATCAAACAACGATTATAGGCAAGAGAGACAAGATGGCTCACTTTGAGACAAATCTCAGTCCGACAATTGACGTATGTGATGTCATCGGGCCTACAGATACAGAACGGTTCGTCTGCTCTTATTGCCTCTTATGGTCCATAAGTCCATAAGAGCCCGTGTATTTTTAATTTTTATACTTTTTGACAGTGGTTTTTCTTTCTGTTGATAACATTTTTACGCCGTTTTCTTTAGTTATGTATTTGGTGAATGATTTGACTTTCCGTTCAATGTTTTTCCAGTGCCATAAACACCTTAGTTTGTCGTGAATAGTGAAAATTGAATCGGCTGTTGAGTGCGTCTTGATTGAATCCCACTTCGAGATAGGACACTTGGTTATTCAATGTTGACATAATTCCTTGGGCAGTGTTACAGTTCTGTTACTTCATATTTTTTTACTGCAGATCATGCCTGGAATAATGTGCTGTAGCTTCTTGTAATAACAACCAATAATGGGTTTAAACGTAATATTTCGAAGGTTCCCAAAGGCAAAAGAGTAGACAAATTTAATGTTGACCCTTCAAGAATTTGTTTTGATCGTTTCACATCAAATGATTATGAAAGGGATATGAAGAGCCTGGGCGCCGCTAGTAAAAATTTAAGGGGGGGCATTTTTTTTTACTAAAGCTTAACTGTTATTTGAAACATTCGCAATTTACGTTTATCACGTTTGGACTATAAAGGCTAAAATCCAGGGGGGGGGGCGGTCCCCCTCAATTAGCGGCGCCCATGATGAAGAGTGAACTATTAGGTGGGTTTAATGACAACAAACTCAAATGGTTTTAATCAAATATATTGTTTTAGGCCTTCCATTGAATAAAATACTTAAAAAACCTGCAGTACCTACCAACAATTGATTTGGAAGGAATGACAAACGTGGTGCAACAGAGTAAATAGCAACCAGTGTCAATATAAATACGTCTACTGTTAGAAACTCGTTTGTGCTCGCTGAAAACCCTATAAGTTACTTTCCTGTTTCCTCACAAGTATTATACATGAAATTGAGCCTTCTTTTGATTGAACAGAAACCAGGAAACACTTTTCATCGGAGGATGAAGCTGAGGATCATGAGAAAAATGAAAATAGTTATAAAGGAATATAGGCCATATGCTGTAGGTAAAAATAAGAGGCTCTTTTCACACAAAATAAAAGACGCAAATGGCCTATACTACTTATTTTATGAGACAGTTCGTAAATGAAAACCTCGGTTTTCGTCCCAGCAAAATTACTTTGTGGGATTTTTTAAACAAGAAATTGTTGTTAGAAACTCTTTTGTGATAGTAGGATATTTCAGAATGATCTGCATATAATTAAGTTTTATAATAGTTTTTTACTATATTACTTACTGTAACAAAATTGTTTTATGTTGTTATAAATAAAAATTCTTCCCATGATCACGAGTTTTTTAATCCTTTGCATGAAAAAATATAACCACGACATTGAGTTTTCCTACTCTAGCTTGTTTCAGTCAATGATCATCCAGTACACTGCCTTTTTCTGAGTGATTGTGATTCTCTTTAAGAAAAATATGAATATCCCAACAGTTGATACAACTATTGTGAAAAAACGTAGAATTTTTTGCTGCATATCCCCAAATTAACTAAAAAAGTACGTCTCAATGATGATGTTCATAACGTTTAAGTGACGTCATATGTACGTGTGTACAGGTCATATACAAGCTATATATGTAAGGTTAAAATGACGCCATATACTGACATCATAATGACGCTATGGCATTTGATCGTCATTTAGACGTCCGAATGACGTCAACTCTGGGGTCAATATGACGTCTGCCATGACCTAAAAGGTACCTTATTATGACGTACGCTTGCTGCCTGGGTAACTAAATATATACAAATTTTTAACGTTAGTCTGCCAGAAAACTTACTTTACTCCCGAAGCGCGACTGGAGTTGCTTATCGGACCAAAAACTGAACCAATTCCATCTAACGAATACATCCCGCTCCACATTTTGGAACCCGACTCTCCCGCGTTTTCCCTTCAGTTCTTCCATATCATTAAGCTGTTGTACATGGTCATAATCAAGTTGTTTTTCCTTGCTATTAACAGTTGTTCCCGTGAAAAAGTAGTTGCTTTCCTTAATATCTCTATATTCAGGTTGGCATACTACCTAAAGAAATTAAACTTAAGATCTCCAAACGATCTGTGTTCATGTTAGCTTGTGCTCGTGAAGTTTCTTCACGACTTATTTTTTGTCTGTAAGAGAAGGCAGTGCATTTGGAAGCTCTTTTAATTTCCGATTTGAAAGTTAGGTTAGGATCATTCTAGTCCTTTTTCCTTTACCATATATATACATTTTCTGTGAAGCAATTTAGCAAACAGTATGGTCCTTGTTACTAAAATTAAAAAAAAATTAATAAATTGAGTTAATTATTATTATCTAAATTTGGCCTACACGTCCTCTGCAGTAAATATTTGAAGGAAGGTTAGTTGTGAAGATGACTCCGCAAAAACGTTCTCAACTTAACTGAAAAATTACCCACTGCTTAGTCGAATCCAACAAGGTCGCTTTACCGTCGGGAAAACGTTTAAAGTAACTAAAGTTGTCATTTAGACGTTTTTCGAACGTTATTCCCATTCCCAGAATATTTAGTACTTGTAGTTGGTTGAGTAAACGTTATGACAACGTCGTAGCTTGACTGATGTTATGCTCAATCTTAAGACAACGTTGACCGGTGGTTTAGAGAGCGTCGTTTCATAAATGACTAAATTTCTACACCAAGTACAACGTTAATTTTGGTGTATTATGTGGTTGTCGTCGTCAAAATGTTACTTGGGCGTGGCAATTATATTTTTTTTGGATCGTGAAGATCTGCAAATTTTGCAAGGAAGCCTATTTTAGGATTCGAAGTAGAACCAGTTCTAATCGTTCGTACGGGTGTTCCCCAAGTGTTTTCGTTGTCCCATGCCTTCTGCCTTGACATCCTTACCTACACCCAGTCTTTCCAGGGAAGCTCTCAGTGTGTTGAGAAATGTCTATCCATACGGGCGTGTGTGTCATGAGGACCTCGACATAGATCCTGTTGTGATCATCAAAGAACAAAAGAAATTCGAACACTGCTTGCAGAAAGGGATATACAGCTGTGTGTAACGTTGAAACCTCAGTTCGTTCGTCGAGAAGGGGATTCTGCTTCCCAACCGAAAATTTCATCGACAAGATTATCAAGTAAAAGTGGCTCCTCCTTTGAGAGGGATTTGCTTTTCGTGTGATGATGCTATCACTGGAGATTTTCTCCAGCAACAAAGCAAACTGCCTTGGCAAGAAGGAATGTGGTCCATATAGTTGAGAAGTTGGGTATGAGGAAAACTGTTTTAGATGCAGCTAAACGTCGATGGGGAAGGGCCATTAAAGAGCGCCTCCTCGCCATTGACAACCTCTGGTTGCCGCAGACGAAACGTTTCACAGATTGTGCTAAAGGAGCCTGTTTAAAATTACCACTTACTGCTGGGAATAAGAGAGGGTATCATCCAGCTAATAATACTGAAGAAGCGATGGAGTGTGTGTACGATTACCTATTGGAAAACAGTGATGATTGCCAGTTTTCTTTATCACACCTTCTGCAGCAAATTAAGGATGAGTGCATAATAATATCCCTGATATCAGAACAGAGGAAACTCACGTCCAAAAACGTTTTGGGGGTGACATGCCATAGTGGAGATGGGCTCCAACAACGGGACACTCGTCTGCTTCAAAACACCGACAATAAATTTTTGTATGATCATTGCATGTACAAGGAACAAAAAGGCGATGCGCAGCAAGAGCGGTTAAGAGTTGTGAAGGCAGCAGCAGAAATCATTGTGGAATATATCCGTACACAAGTGTATGACACCAGATTTCTCCAACAATGTTGTTTCTGTCATCCCTGAGTCAGTACGGCTATTTTATGATTTTTTTGAGACTGTTGTTCTCAAAAACAAGCGTGGCCTCCTTGAGGCATGGAAGAATAAGAATTGAGTGTCAGTTTCTCATGTTCTGATAGTTGCTGTACCTCGATTTTTTGTTTCCTCCCTTTCGATTGGAATTGGTACCTACTTTTACCAAAAATATGGATCCAAACATCTGGTCAATGTGTGCGCTGCGCTGGGGTTCTCCTATTCTTAGTCAGCAGCTGTGCAACTTGAAACTTTGGCGATTTTACGAGATGAATCCTCACCACCAATAGAAAAAGGAGTTTTTATCCAATTTGTCTTCGACCATACGGACGTTAACGTTAACACGCTGGATGATGATAAGACATTTCATGAGATGGGAGGCACTATGTGCGTGACGTCTCGAGGGCAGTAATGCGAGACAAAAACATCCCACTTATACAGAACTATGTTTTTTCTCAAAATGTGACCTCCAGCAGTGAAGTACAAATCAAAGAGTGAATTGTTAAAAAAAACAGTGGATTAGCAGCAATTATAGTTGAGGATTTGCACGGAACCTATAAAATTTATAGTGAAATTTTGCCCTCGACAGTTTATTTGCATTTCCCACCAAAACCCTCTTATGACTTTTTTTGTTTATCTGCCGTTTTTGAGAGAACCGCTGGGCTTACAAGTACCGGTCTGGTCTCAAAGGAAAGCTAATTAAATTTACTACAACTTCATCCCATATAATGTTTGACGTGGGATGCGTATTTTAGAAGATATTTCATAACACTTTTGGGAAAAAATGGTTTATTTTCGAAGAACACTGTATCGTGGAAACCAATAAATGTACAGAGCTCGCCTTTATCTCAAATTGTAGCAAATTCAATCTACTTTAAAAGTATGTAAAGTGACTAACTATAATGACCCTTTTCCTTCACTGAGATATTGAGCAAAAACTGACACACAGCACTTTGGAAATTGCAAATCTGATATTTCCATATTGGTGTAGGTCCTAATAACATATAAATATTCAGAACGACTGGACGTTTTGCAAGCACGACTCCCTTTGGACTATTTACAAATTTTTTTCAAAATCAGCTTGATTTTACTGAATTGTGGTAAGTTATATATATTTTTGGTATGGTGCAAAAAGTTGCCCTTCGGAAAAGAAAATTGACCTATCCGAGAATTTTTCGAAAATATCTTCATATTACATATTATAACATTCTATGGATTACCTATGGCAAGTAGAATGTCAAATCAAAATGATCTGTCTTTTTGAAAATATTTATTTTTAGTTGCCAATATTACTCTGTTTAAATGGGCGCATCGGAACTCAACTCCGAGGAACCTACTCGTTCAGGTATTATTTTTCGGTTGTTAGTTTCGTTAAGGGACTAAGGGACTAATGGATTAATAATTTTGTGGTGAAATCCGGTGCACCGGTTAAAATACCATCGTGCCTCAAATACATATTTTTTTATTTTACAATTAAGCATCTAGATAAGTATGACACGATTTAATAATCTGGCTTTTTTATTTTCCAACCCCTCAAATATTAAATTTAAAGGGAAATATTCTTTTAAAATTGTTTTTTCCGTTAACCAGCTGTAGTCCCCCTACAACAGTAGCCCACATCAAAAGTCGAAACTTGTGCGAGCAGTCATCAAGGATTAAGGAGGTTTTATCTTTTAACGTGCGATTCCTAGCACTTTTCGCGGACCATCAGAAAAAATACTCTGCAATCGCCTGGCTTTGAACCTCCGACCGGCAGCCAGAATGATTTTGAAAGCGGTAATCCTAACCACTCGGCTACCTGACCCTGAATATCAAAATCATTCAAGAATCATTTTTGCTAACAAAATTTCTCTATTTTGAAAGTTCAAGGGTCGGTTAAGCCCCACTATATCGCCCCTTCAGCCATTATTTTGAAAATCACCGGTATAAGACTTGGTCTTGAACGATTGCTTGTTATATGAAAAATGCTTCAAAATGAATGGCGCTGTCATAGTAGACAATCTGTATAATAAAATTATTTGAGTGGCAAAAATGATTTCCCAGTTTAGACAACGATCCGGATGTCACTTTATCTGTCCTCCTACGCTCATGGAGGAAGTTAACCATTGGTAGGAAAGGATTTCATGATATACTATTCTACATTTGATAAATAAAAAATAATAAAATTAGTTCTCCTCGGACTAAATATATAATAACAATTCGAGTGATAACAGTGTCGAAGATCATTCTTTTACGTGTCAGTGTCCTCAAGTGGATATATTTTCGGTTACACCCGAATTTCTTAGCTAGAGATAAGAAAAATCAGCGCGGGTCTCAATCTACAACTTTCGAGTGAAGAAGAATATCGTTTCGAGTGTTCAACAGATGTTTTCCAAGTTTTAGTGCCCAATGAAAGGAATAAGCTGACGTTATAGAGGAGGCGAAGTTAGTTTTCTGTGAAATATCCGTTCAGGCAAGGTTACTTTTCATTTTAACCTTTTCTACCCCTAGTCACAGAATAATCTCAGACAGAGGCGTTACACCTTATAATTTGCGGAAGGATGGGTTCCCAGTGTCTGAATTAAGCCTTTATTTTCTGAAGTAAAAATTTTGCTTTCCGGTAATTTCTATTGATTTAAAAACCAGTCGTTACAATTACATATATGTAATCAAGTTAAAGCTATACATAAAAAAAACCTGAATAATGCGACAAATCTACTGGACTGAAAGTACATCTGAATGGTTCGTAACGAGGTTCGTAATTTCCCAAATGAATTACAACTAAAAAGTAAATTCAAAAACTAAAACCCGACTACTGAAAAATCACGTCTGAAATTGTTTCGTATAAACTATTCAATATTTATCATCTATTAAATGAGTTACACAGTTCAACAAACATAGCTGAAACCGTGAAAATATGCACGCCTATGATGCGCATTAGTCGTACGATGGTCCGTAATATATTCAGTGATGAGGCACTCAACATGAGCGTTGGCGCAAGAAGTGGGAATTTCACATTTTCAGCCAGGTTTTCCGAACTGAACATAGTATATGTTCATATAGCCGTGGTCGCATGTCACTTTGCCCTAAAGCTTATGATCACTTACTACTGATAGAATGTATTGTTTTATTAGGGTAGGTGGCATACGGTAAACGGTAAAAATTTCCCCGGAAAAAAATGGAAAAAATCTGGAAGCCCCCTTCCCCGAAAAAAAAAAACGAAAAAAAAAACACTACGAATAATAATAAAATTTCCACACACTCAAATGCCTGGTTAGTTCGTTCTGGTTAGATCAAACTGGATAATTACTCGTCGCAAAATTTATGTATTCAATTTCCACGCACTCAAATGTCTACGTAAGGTTAGTTCGTTCTGGTTAGATCAAACTCAATAATTACTCCTCGCAAAATATTTGTATTCAATTTCCACGCACTTAAATGTCTACGTAAGGTTAGTTCGTTCTGGTTAGATCAGACTAAATAATTACTCCTTTTTTCCGTTTTTGTTCTGTTTTTTTTTTCGTTTTTCTTTTTTCGGTTTTTTCCATTTTATTTTGCTAGATTCGTGGCATACGACCACAGCGATCCTCTGAATATGACTGAAATATTCAGTAAGTGGGCTTAGTGGACTATGGTGGGCTTGGTGAGCAACCCAAATGATAATGGGTTTTTAATGATCTGTTATAATTAATTCTATACCAAATGTCTACGGAAGGTGGCTCACCCCTATAACTTTTTTGTTTTATATTTTGTATTACTTTCCTTTAATTTTTTTATTTGTGTATTTTGAAGATATTGGAATGAAATTTGAGGGATCCATATAATACCTAAAACTGCATTTTTGACAAGAGACTCAGCTTCATGCAACTTCCGGTATTACCGGAAGTGATATAGACTTTCGATTTTTAAATGAGACACCCAGTATATTTTCACTTTTTTTGTCTCCATATGATATTCTGTATACAACCATGTATCATTTGCTACTTTTTCTGACAAAAAATTATTGGGAAAAATACAACTTTTGCTCTATCAGTTATGTAGGTCACAGGTTACCCAATGTATTTGAATCTTATTTTGATCTGAAATGTTATTGTTTCATTTTCAGAAAGATCTCAAGTAATCTTTTCAAGTTTTTTCAACGAAAGTTTGTTTGAAACCTATAACAGTAAAGCGGTATCAACTTAATTGTAATGAAATTCACATTTCCATCAAAAAAATAATATAATTATACAAATTCTAAAATTAAATTTTATGTAGATAGCAGAAATATTTCGACTGAAAACAATATTTCACAAAATTGTTAGAACATACTGAAGCTGAGTTACTTGTCAAAAAATGCAGTTTTAAGTCGTATACAAATCCTCCAAATTTTTTTTCTGACCCGACCAGCCACTATGTTGTCATTTGAAGATAAAATAGTAGGAATGAATCAAAAACAAAATTTTCAACCGAAAACCGTAAAGTTGTATTTTTCCCAATACCTACTTTAGGACTAAAATTAATAATTTGAACGTATCCATAGCCATCTAGATTAAAAATTAAATATCGGAATAAAAAAAAATATGGTCACAAAAAGTAACAAGTGATACATGAATGTATTTAGAATGTCAAATGGAGACAAAAAATATAGCGGGTGTCTCATTTAAAATTTTTAAGTTTTTATTACTTCCGGTGAGACCGGAAGTTGCACGAATCTGAGTCACTTGTCAAAAAATGCAATTTTATGTCTCATACAGATCCTCCAAATTTCAATTCAATATCTGCAAAACAAAAAAAGTTATAGGGGCGAGCCACTCTCCGTGGACACCCGGTATAATATGTTACTGCAAAATATCATCTGGAATATTGCAAAGTGATCATTTTAGATCTATGAAGCATTTCGTTATGGCACAACTAAAAAAAAAAATCTCCAATAAACTGTGTGGATCTCAAGAATGGTATCTTCATGGTCTCATGTCGCGTTTCATGAATATATTAACTACTTTCTTAAAATATTTCTCGAAGAGAAGTGCTCTGGTAGTACTAACAGTAATTGCAATTTTCATGTCTCGTAAAATATCATGCTCTATTATCATCAGTAAGTACTTATTTTCTTGGAAACTCGCTTTGGTTTGATGAAAGATGAGGGATATAAAACTATTTCTGTTAAAATCATACTAAAATGCTATATGCAGACATATACATAAGCGTTACATGTTTGCGTTGAGAAACAAAACTTATTATTATTATTCTCCATAGGTATATTTTTTGTTCTAAATAAGCTTGTTTCCCTTGTTTCTCCTGCAGAATTTTTAAATTTAGGGTATTATTTTCTCTTAATTTTTTTCTACTAAAACATCTATTAATGACATGGTTTTTTGAAGATTTTAAGCTTCCACAGTCTAAAAAAAATTTTAAATCAAGGAAATATATGCAAGTATTTAAGAGACTATTGTCTTCAAAACATTATTTAAATTTGTCCTTAATTTATCGTATTCTGAATTTTCCTATCTGAGAAAAAATAAAATAAACTCTTCTTTTTTAAAAAACGTTTTCTCAGGTAGAGGAGAATGGTACTTGACTTTCGTCAAAAAGATCTTTTTATCGCCAAATAATCTTATGAAGCTACTAATGAATCAAAAGAAATCTAGTCTATAACAAATAGCCTCCAAGGAATAATAGCCAAAAAACTCTCAATATCCTCTACAGTACAATAGCTAAGAAGTTAAGATCTCACATAATCCCATACTCAATCCATATAGCTTACCGATATTATAAATAACTCTGAAAATGCAAAAAAAACAGCATAGAATATCATCAACCAAATGTCACATAAGAATTATCTCCTCACTATCCCACAAAGTAAAAAAATTTAAGCAAATATCTGTCAGAAAACAACTACTTCCCCCTACAAACATTGACTTACATCTAACATCTATTTGTGCAATGTTCCTTCAGGAGGACACATTTGCAAGTGCTAATTGCAATCAAGCATTGACTATTATCCCCCATTTGGCTGGGAATGACCACCTGCTTACATGACATGATTCATGGCTTTTCTCCCTCTCGTCAGTGCTAGGATAGATCAGACCACCCAATGAATGATAATACCCAAAACTCAACAGGAATAAGCACTCATCGGAAACACTTTAATAATAATATGTAATATCGATAAAATAAGAAAAAGGTAAAAAGTACTGTGATGCGAATTTCCTGTGCTTCAATGCAAATAAAACTGATATTCTGACGTTCAAATTCAACTATGATAGCATTGAATTTATATGACCGAAAAACTGCAATGATTCAAAGAGTAAGTAAATTGGATAGGGGAAACCTGTATGCCAATTCCCATCTGGTTTAAGATTTCCAGGGGCTGCCCACAAGGGCCACAAGGCGGATTACTATCCCCCCATCTGTTTTCACTCCTGATGGACAATCTACTTACACATGCAATAAGTCCCGAAATTATTTGCAATATTCCCGATTAGAATATTTCGAAATTATAGTAAATGGTGTAAAGTGAATTTATATATATACACACTACATCTGTGAGTGATTTTTATATGATTGGAAAGTATAAACCTATAAAATAATTAAAATCACGAAACAATCATTACTTGACGGCGCTTATCGGCCACCTTATCTCATGTATCTGAGTTTCGCCAGGGGCGGACTCGGAGGTCGCATAAAACAACGTATTCTGGAAGGAAATCATTTACCAGTCCGTCAATTCAACCCCTACTAGAATGCAAATTAATAATGATACAAACATCAACATGATTAACACCTATAATTCAAAAACATACTCGTCTGCTCTTACTCAATCGTCAAACCAACTTCCAAGCAAAGACCAAGCCATTGTTTTCACTTCCCTGGATGGACTTAAAATCCAAAATTACCTCCTAACCTTGTACCAATTGTTCATCCCAAAAACATAACTTTCTATTCGCGCATTTCTAACAATTGGATCTATTTATATCTGACCAACAAAGAACTAGTGGATTCATTTCTGGAAAACTATGGTGCAATTACATTCAATGGCATAATAATTCCATCACGTCGCTTAGTTGCCCCATCAGAAAGACTTCTCCTGTCAAATGTGAGTCCCACTATTCCACATGAACTCCTCACAGTCATGTCATCTCTAAAGATAAGCCTCTGATCCAGCATAGAGCTATATCATTAGTATCTGAGAGTAATGCCATAATAATCATCACACAAGCAATCATCCATACTCCACATCCACCACAAATTATCCCACCAGAAACAATCGAGCATACCACCTACCCACGAGGAAGTACCTCCTGTCAATGATAGCTTTTAAGAACATCCCCAACAGATACTACGACATACAAACGGAGCGTCTCGGATATATTGACACCCACCTTGGAGGATACCGATAAAATTTTCACAATGTCGTCGAATAACCAGCCAAACAGACCATAACTATAGGCGCCCTGAAAGTATTAAGGAATGAATTGACAGCCATTTTTCACAACATCCACTCAACAGCTAAAAGATTTCTTTGAAAACTCCTATGGATCTAAAGATCTACTAGGTCTCGTCAAAGACTACACCAATGACAATGAACACCTTGAAGTTATTACAATGCTTGAAGAGATTCGACCTCAACTAACAGAAAGGAAAATTGAAACTAGATACGCCAAGTTGAAGACCAAACTATTGAAACAAATCGCTACAGGTACCGTCGACACTGAAAGCGATTCATCTACTTACTAACCTCTACTCTTTCACATTTGAAGTGAATAAAATGTTCAGAACAATTAATGGAATCTCAATGGATTCCGAATCCGACAACCAATGCTCCAATACTCACCAGATGCCATATGTTTACAGGAAACAAATTTCAAGATCACCCATTACTAAAATCTGGAATCGTACAATATATCCTACAAAAATCGTACAGACAGAGATCATGCATCGGGAGGAGTCGCCATCTTCTTGAAGGCTCACTTGATTTCGAAACAGATCTTTCTCAAAACAACCTTAACCGTTGCAGTAGAAATTGGCACACCAAAACCTAATCGATCAGATTCTTTCACCTAAAATGATTTTGGGAGATTTTAATGGACACACCACTACCTGGGGATCAACTAAAACTACACCTATGGGGAGAAAAAACATAATAAACATATCGAACATTGCGTTTTAAGATAATGGTTTCAACACATATTTTAACCCAGCATCTGGAACTTCGTCAGTCATCGATCTTTTCCTTTGTAGTCCTTCTATTGTAGTCGACCATACATGGACAGCTGCTGAATATCTGAATGGAAGCGATCATTTTCAAATAATGATAACCAATAATAGCTGTACCAGAACTACTCACATACCTGAACCAAAATGAAAACTTGAGACAGCTAACTGGAATATCTTCCAAGAGCTTATCAGAACAGAAATATACTATATCTGAACGAAATATATTTCCAAAAACAAAATAGTACCTTGGTGGAACCCTGAATGTAATCGTGAAATAAAAGGGAGCAAAACAGCCCTAAATACCTTCAAACGCTACAGCAGAACAGACAATCTGATTGACTAAAAAGAAAAAGAGCGATTGTCAAACAAGTATGTAACCAACAAAGCCAAAAATAATTCTTGGTGTCAATACGTGCGAAGTATAAACACATTTTTTACACAAGACTTTTTGCCGATGACCTTATTATTTCCATAAAGGATAGAAATTTCCAAAGCATGGCCTGCCTATCACAACAGGAACTAGCGAAACTTGATTCCTGGTCCTCGAGAAGCGGATTTAGATTCTCCTCAGAAAAAACCAAATGCATTGTTTTCACCAAATGACCAACGCAATTCCAGGACCTACCAATCTTAAAACTCAAAGACCAAATACTGTCCTACACTACAGAAATGAATAGAAATGAAGGACTAATATTCGACCAATCTCTCACTTGGAAATCACATATTCAACGCCAATCTTTAACATGTCAAAAAAGATTGAATCTTCTTAGATGTCTTTCAAACAAACAATGGAGTGCAGATGGCAAAACGCTACTGACATTATACAGGACATTAATCCGCTCGAAGTTAGATTACGGCTACATATCCTATTCATCAGCTTTCCCTTCTACTCTAGAAGTCATGGACACAATCCACAACAAGGCACTCGCATTATCTCTGGTGCTCACAGAACAACTCCCATTGATAGTCTACTCTGTGAACGTGGTGAAAAACTGTCCAAAAATTAAGATTAAAGAAAGTTTATCCCCCTGCCTACCATTGAAGGCTATAGATAGAGAACGCGTTAGAATTCGAAAAAAAATTCCAAAGATTAATTACGACGAAAACAATATTGCTCGGGGGTCTCTGACACCCACCTTCTCGAAAAAAAGTCGCGGGAAGTCAAAATCAAAAAAAATCCGTAAAGTAGTGAAAAATATCTTACTGACGAATAATTAAGTTTCAGAGAATTCAACCCCCCTGACTCCCCCGCAAAGGCAAGATAGAGAACGTGAAGGAATAAAAAAAACAACAGTATCGGACATGGAAAATTACGACGGAAACACATTTTGGTCTGGAGCATCGGAAAAGTCGCGAAAACTTTCGAAAATGAAAAATAAAATTTGTAGAATTAGTGAAATTAGAAAATACTCTTGCATCGGACGAGGAAATTTACGACAATGAAAAATATAATATTAGAAAAAAAGTTGCGAAGATGCGAAAGTAAAAATTGTGATAAACATCGAATTGTCGAATAATTTTCGTAGCGACCTGTATGTATGTATCCAATAAGATAGAATACGTGCCGAGAAGCTTGGAACCTGAAGTGCCTATTAAAACAGAAAATTAAACAAATTTTAATGCTTTTATTTGAATGCGCTAAGAAGAAAATAAACTTTGTAGTAAATCAAACCCATCATTCTGTTACATTTTAAAATGTCATAATTTCCAATTTGTTTATATCATATGAAGTTTTATAATGTAACAAAAATGATGAGTTTGATTGTATACTGTAAATAAATTGACTGATTGATTGATTAACTTCAAAGTTTCAAACTCCTCGCGAAGTTATATTAAGGTTTTGTCCTAATTTATATTTAATAACAAATTTTCAACCACTGTTATTCGTTTTAAAATGGCATTATACATCCGTTATTCTCGTTCATACATACATTCATATGAATACGGTAAGATGAAAATATGAAATTCCGAGTTAGTAAGTCGGAGTTCCGAGATACCAAGTCGGAATTATAAAATTCCAAGCGTAAGTCGGAATTATGAGATACCGAGTCGGTATTATGAAATTCCGAGATACGAATTCGGAATTCCTTATGAAATTCCGAGATACGAACTTGGGATTCCGAAATATGAATTCTGAATTCCGAGATACTATAAGTTGGAATTATTAAACTCAGAGATACAAAGTCGGAATTCCTAGATTTCATTTTCGTTTCGCCACACTAATTTCATTGAAAAATTAAATTAGTGTGGCCCTTCTACGCCTTCGCACATACCAGTTACAAATGATAAATGAAAGTTTAATGTTCCGTAAACTAATATCGATATATTGAAGCTAACTATTCGATTATTAATATCAGTTTGTATTCCGTAACGAAATTTATAAGCGCTTCACTAGCACAGAGGTTATCACCAAGTCTCCTTAGTTTATTTCGATGAAGAAACATCTCCAAAGCAATAGTGAATTAGTTTGGAGACGAGAAACGAGAATATTTAATTGTTTGTTTATATTCACTGAGTTTAGCAATGAAAAAGCTTAGCCCCAGAAAGACGCCACTGCATATCTAAGGACCCTTTTAAGTACAGTTTTTACTTTGTTTTCTCGGTTGAATACGACGGGACTTCGCTAGCCAATCGTTACGAAATGAACAGGAATAGAATAAGTCCAGTATGCCTTCATCTGTGTCTCGGGTTTAGTGCTCAGCTAATGCCAGTAGGCCGTCGCCCCCATTTACAGGGCCGGAGCAGATTTGCATTCAGTTATTAAAAGCATATTCAATTGTGTACCGACTGAAAAGCTTCGTGTGTGATCAGTTAGATTATGAATTTTTCTCTTTTATGTGATGGATAGATAAAGTGAAATGTGGACGGTACAGTTTATATTCATTTAGTGCACGTGTAGAGCAGAGGTAAACAACCTTTTTCAGTTGCATCCGATTCTAACCTTGTAACAATGCATTTTGCTTTATCAGATGTCTGAATTCCGATTTGTCCGTCTACTGTTAATGTCAGGTAAATGGTGGATGAGATGAGAGATGGATTTTGAAATTTTACAGGGAATGTGCAAGAAGCGTTGTTGTTATTGTTGTTGAATGAACGTAAACAAAAATAGGTACCTACTCCTTATGAAAAGAACAAAAATAGGCAAATAGTTATTAGGTATAACGAATCGAATGGTGTATTATTTACGCTATGTTTCAACTAAGTTCAAGAATTGATAAAGAATTTTCTAGTCTTTGAGTCCCAATTTAAAAATCAGTACTTAATCGAAAGTTGAGATGGAAAACTTATAACTAATTATATAGTCGCTGGAGTAGGTAAAAAATATATTGTACCTATATCAACCCAATAAATCGGCATGGAAATTTTCCTTCATGAAAAGAGATCCCCTACAACATAAAACCACACAAATCCGTTTTGGGGGACATGGCTTCACTCTTAAAAAAAAAACACATTTGGTCAAGAGTTTTTCAGTATTTTTTTCAAATTTTGTCAAGATTCCCAATATGGATTTGAAAATTTGTTCATTTAAATTTAGCTAATACACCAATCAATGTAGAGCCTAAAATGAGTGATTTTTCAACAAAAATACTGGGAGGAAACTGACTCTGCCATCACTTGAAAATAAAGAATCCGAACATAGATATATTCTATTGTGTTGTTTTGAACTCGTGTTATTTATTAATTTGCTAGTAAATTCGTGTTTTTTTTAGTGTTTTGCTTATAAAATGAAAACGAATACAGTAATCTGATTGCTCCAATCAGAAGAATTGTGAAGAATCGAAATATGAACAAAATGAAATTTTATATGACCCGATCTGATCATTTTACTGGAAAAACCGGAAACCCGCAATTTTTCAATTTGTTGGGTTTGCCATTTGATTTTTTTACAATTTCTTACAGTGTGCCTGATGGATGCCCTAGTGGTATATAGTCCGATTTCAAATTCTCAATGTTTGAAAAATGCTTGCAAACATGATTGAAAACAAGATTGAAAGCGGTCGAGTAGTATAGGAGAGACCGAAAGATGAGGAGACGTGATAATCCTTTACAATACGCGTCCCCTCATTTCCCGGTCATCCTACTACTCGATCGCTTATGCGAGCTCAGCATTTTCCACCCATTTCACGGCATTGTAGCGAGAAATGAAAATATTCGTTTTGTAGTACTACTTCTACTTTCAAAATCTGTTTGAGAATTCTAAATCAGACATTTACAAGAGCATCCACGCACGCTGCAAGATGGTGCAAAAAAATAATTCAAATTGCAGTTGTACCAAAACTAATGAACCGACAGCGCCTGTTTTGCTCACAAATGAAGTACACATAAATTTACTACTTTGAAGAAAAAGGCCAGCCCTACGAATTAAAAAATGGCGGAGTTGTAAATTAAATGAAAGCAAAATTTTCCGGTTCATTCAGTTTATCTCCGCTACTAATTATCCGCGATCAGGTCGTATAAAATTTCATTTTGTTTGTTTTTCAATTCTCTACAAATCTTCTCATTGGAGCAAACATATTGCTATATCGTTTTCATTTTATAAGCAGAAGACTCGGCATCAAATGACTAAAAGAAAACACGTTTTTTTGTATTTAAATGTTTATAACAAATTGATAAATGATAGTTGCGAGTCCCAAACATGACAGCATATAACTACGAACTGAAATTCTTTATTTATTGCCTATAATAATTGTTGGCAAACTACGCAAGCTAGGATGAAAAATCGAATTGGGGTTTGAAGGTGGTGAAAAATACTTGCAGTCGATTCCATGTCATTTCCAATGGTCATAGGTATGTATAAGTATACATATATAATAAAACATAATGAGTAAGTGTTCTCATCCCTGATATTTCGCATCTTGAAATTTGGAAAATTTTCGCTGATTGTTTATTCTTTAGTAAAATGTTGAAAAAACATGATAATAGGAAAAATTATTTCTGTATTTTTTCTATGTATGAAATAAATTGATAATACCTATATATGACGTGAAAAAAAAATACTTATTTAGTTTTCCCCATTTTTGTTTTTTTTTTTCAACATTTTGGTAAAATATAAACACTCAGCAAAAATTTGGCAAAAGGTGCCGGCAATTTTTTCAAAGGGAATATTTCAATATTGTACCTATTGGGCATCAAACTATAATACCATTCAGCAATGGCTGAACACATTTTCAATTATATAGAAGCCCTTAATTTTTCGTATGGCTGTATGCACTTATGAAAACAACATATCAGTGGATAATTACACTTGTTATTTTGTTTTTTGTTATATACCTACTTATACATACCTACGACACAGCATGTGCCTATGATCATTAAAAAAATGACAAGAACTGCAAGTAATTTTCATCACCTTCAAAACCCAATTCGATTTTTCATCCTAGTTTGTATAGGTTTAGACTAGGTTTTAGAGCCGCGCGGGAAGAAATTTAAATTAACAAATTCGCGCGCAAATCCATATTGGGAATCTTGACAAAATTTCGACATCGATTTTCTCGTTAACTAAAAATTATACAGAAAAAATAGTAGATAACTTTCTTATAGATGTTTTATCAAGCTTTTTTTGTAGTATATTTTTTATATATTTTCAACGGTTGACGTGTTATAAGCGAAAACAGACCTTTTTGACTAAAGGGTTGGTTTTTTAGGGGTGAAGGAAGCCATGTCCATCCAAAACGGATAATTGTATTTTTTTGATATATGGGACCACTACTAACTGTTCATGAAAGAACATTTCCATGCCGTATAATTGGGTAGGAAATTTCTACACCGAATGTACATCATACAAAACGATCCCACTCAATTCATTGTTATCCACTTACCTAAGAATGTGAAATTTCACAAGTTCTGCAAGTTTGTAAAATGATGACTGAGAAATTATGACTCAATTTTCATATGTTATCCGTATGTAATTCGATAGTTGTTAATATTGTATACGATGTGTATTGTAGAATAATCAAAAAAACTTAGTGACATGTTTCGGAAGCAATGAAAGCCATTCAGAGATTACTTCAGAGGGGTTAACAACTCTTTCAGTAGTTGTATCTATATCCCTGAAATTTCAGTACAACCATGTACTATTATTACGAGTGTATATTCAGTAATTTATTCAGTACCTCAGTCTCGCTAAAATATTTCCAGTAGAAATATCAGTACTTATTTAATTTTAGTCCCCTATGCAGTACTTTTCAGTACTAGTTGGTATCCTATTTATTACTCTTCTAATCATTATGTTTGATATTATTCAATACCTGTCGCGGTATTACCCAGGGGAGTAGTTGTTTTCAGACAGGTATTTGCCACTATAGCCTACACTCAAGCCTACAGCATTATACGTGGATGAGAGTTTCTTGAACGAGCTCCCAAAAAAGAATCTGGAGCTTTGTGTTCAGATATTTGGACAATCTCTTAACCCGGAGAATCGAAGTGCTTCTTGATCTGCTCGCAAGGTAGAGCGGCTTACACCCGTTTCACCAGCTTGAGACCAGAGTAACCAAATAGACAGAGTGGTGCGATGATTCGGACGGGGAACACATGGCCTCAAAGCTGTCTGTAGTGACCTACCCTGTACTGATGACGAGGCGAAAACCTTGAAACTAGTCTACAAAATTCTGCTATTTGGCTACAGGAAGCGCTTGCAATTGCAATCATCTGTAATGAGGAACATTGCACAAGTATATGTTTGATATTATTCAATATCCGTCGCGGTATTAGCCAGAAGAGTAGTTGTTTTAAGACAGGTATTTGCCATAATAGCCTACAGCATTGTAGGTGGATGGGAGTAAAAGGATAAAAAACATCGGTCAGCATAAGCTACAGCTCATTCCGCAATATTTCTTATCACTATTATCCGAGGCATCACCATCAGCACCACCCTTTCATGATAAAACCATGTGAGGTCTTTGTTTTCTGTTTCGTATCAACAGCTATTTCACTTCCCGTCAACTGATTATGATTTATAATTCACATATCCGACCTAATGCAGTTCCCATATATTGAGTACAGCCCCTAAACAACCACTGAAAAAGCCATTCGGCTTGTCGGTGATGCTCCGCTAACAAGCTCGCTCACTTCTCTAGAACACCGCAGAAGGGTTGGCGATCTGTCTTATAGGTATTTTAATGACTTCTGAAATACCATCAGTCGTCACCGTTAGCGGTCCCATCGAGATAGACACGTCGAGCTCAGTCCTCATCAATTTTTCAATACCCACTGTTACGGAAGGTGTTTCCTGAAACATAGAACTTCAGGAATTCAAGAAGAACACAATTTCCTACCTGCTTGTTTCTCACGATGTTTTACATTACAGGATTTTCGTGGAAACAAGAACCAAACCATTTTAGATACATTGAGAATTTCAAACTATTTACGTTTACATAGTGACTTGATTTCGTTCGACCTAAGTTTTGTTCTAGACCTAGAGTGCTTCCATTAAAAAATACTAATTCGACTCTTCCCAGCCAAATGAAGGATAATCTACTGAATAAATACAATAAGCATTTGCAATTGGGTCTTCTTGGAAGAACGTTGCATAAATATTTGTCAGATGTAGTTCATTGTCCGTCGTGGTATTAGCCAGGGAAGTAGTTTCCTGTCAGATGTTTGCCTCATATTTTCCACATGGGGGAAATATTTGGAGACTTTAATCAAAAAATTCATATTTCACTTTCGTATTTATTTTCTTGCTGAAAAGTCGGGTTTTCAAAATGGCACCACCCCGTAACATCTCCGTCAAGTCGCTGCAAAAATTTACCAGATCAAAATTTCTCCAGGGTTCCGTGAGTTTCGTCTCCATTAGTCGAAACTACTTTGAACATATTCATTTTTAAGTTTCATGCATTCATATACAGAAAATGATCTATATTTGTGTTGTCAGGTCAGTTTCTTGAAGTATTGCTTTATTTGGAAATCGTCTAAAGATATAACATGAATTCAAACCACTTTACCATATAATTTATTTGATGTCCAATCATGACTTTGTCTGCAAAGCTTTCTCATTACAGTCTGTTATTGAATTAGACACTTTCTTGTAGATAATTTATGTGGAATCGATTTAATGTTTTTGAAATTATGAATAACAATAATATTAATGGTTTGTCAAGGAGCGAACCGTGCTCAGCCCCAAAAATGCTTGAATGCGTGTTTATAAGATGTTTACGCGCATCTTATACATGGGAATAGTCTCCGCAGTTGAGTCGGTGTGCGAACGGATATGTGAGTAAAGAGGGTCAAAGAAGTGGGTCGTTGGCTACAAGGAGAACCTGCTCATCGACAGATGTTTGATTTCATCATGTATTTTCTCATATGCCTGGCGGTACCCGATCAAATAGTGATATGCATTGGACAACTGATGCCGCTCTGGAGGACTCGCAAGGGGCGAATCGTGCTGATTCCCAAAAATGAAGATTTGTCAGTTCCAAAGAACCAGAGACCGATAACATACTTACTTGAATGCCTGTTTGTTATAAGATGTTTACGCGGATCTTATACATACAAATACCGCCGCAGTTGATCCGGTATATGAACGGATATATGATGAAAGAGGGTCAAAGAAGTCGGTCGTTTGGCTGCGAGGAGAACCTGCTCATCGAGAGATGTATGAGCTCATCATGCAGCTCATATGCCTGGCGATACTTGCTTTGGACAACTGATGCCGCCCTGGAGGACTCGCTTCACCATAAGATCTGGTCAAGTCATAGTCCAAACAGAGCAAGTAATCTTTAGGGGGCGTGTTTCAGGTTGAGCCTAAGGTCACCCATTTATTTTACATGGATAACCTCAAACTATATTACTCGGGAGAAAAGTATCTATATCAGTCTTCAAGGATGGTGAAAGAGGACGATGCGAGGAATACTCACTTAGAGGATTTTCTGCTCGTAGACGGAAGTATCCTACTTCATCTTGATGTCATCCCATACAACACTAGTACGTCTCCAAAATGCACCGAAAACTTCCAACTAGGACCTACCGTACATCGTGGGTACGCCCAGATTAGATACACCCAACGCCTCAGTACGTTTTGGGGACTTCGCGCATTCGTATATCCCCAGTACGTTCGTTTTAGGCCTTCCACGTACCTAAACTAGACGTACCAGGAATGTACAGATGTAGAAAATATGGACGTACTCGGTACTTAATGATTGGGTCCTAGTTGGACATTTTCAGTAAGTACTAGTTTATAGGAAGGGTTTGCTCCAAAATATCCTGTGTAGGCTTCTAACTTCAAATTCAAACATTGAACATTCAAGTTACAAGTTCTGCATGTGTTTTATTGTGGAATAATGAAAGTAGTTATACTTATTAGTTGATAACTTTATTGACAAATGAAATCAATCATTAAATTTCACATAAATACAAAGCATATTCTAGTCTCGATTCTAGTTCATGTACTTTTTCTGCATCAGAAGCACCTTCAATAATTCAATTGTCATCAATGTATATTTCAAATATATATTGTTATGCTAGGCGTATTGGAATGTGATGCGTGACTGATCCATCAAATCTAAAACACCTTTTATAATCAATATCATCCATATAATATTCAGGGTGAACTATGACCACTTGACAAAAAATATACAGTATGCTCTCCCCCCCCAAAAGAAGTAAAAAACAAAGTGAAATTTGGAGATCTGGACAAAAAAATACCTTTTGTAAGTGTAAGAAAGTGCCGCCCCTGGATGAATAAACTTGTAAATGCAGAATAAGTGTTTCTCTGTTCCTTTTTCTTGATAAAACTAAAAATGGTTATGCGAAATGAAGTTTTATAACACTTTTCTTTTTTTTTAACTTAGGAGGTTGCAGAATAAATGATTTTTGAAGAACACATAACATGAAAATTCAAGTGAATACTATTGATATCGAACAAACTTTCCGTAGACGTGAACTTTCTTTAGAGCTCAAATCACATTAAATCCACTTTATTAATTGCCTTTTGAACGATTAATTAACAAAAATACGTCGGAATAAATGTCTCATAAACACCGTGCGTAATGAACTGGACCTGACAAACTGCAGGTTGTTTTATTCGCGTGGAACCACAGACATCGATTGAGTGAACGTACTAAGCGGACAGGCAAAATAAAGTTGCTTCATTCATTGGCACGGTTGCGAAGGTTGGCGGATAAAAGTATTATACAAAGGATCTCGGATTTCTCTGAAATGTCACAGGTGTGTGTTTCTCCATAATAGACTTAGTAAAGTAAGGTAATGAAATCGCTTTCAGTTACCTTTGTTTGGGAGGCACTGGTTTGATTCTCCAGGCCACAGCGTGTCTGCCCGATGGCAGTGTTTCAGCGCGGTTTGCGCAGGCTATAGACTTCTTATCAGTGATTAACAAAAAATTTTTGAAAACTTTAAAATTCAATATCTCCCAAAATATTTTTTTTTGTCTTCTCCTATTTTCCACTTCATTTATCGCTCCAATTTCGGAAACCCCTGTATATACCCATGTTTTTCTTTCACCGTAAATTGCATTCAGTTAAAAAAAATTGTTATAATTTGTTATTACGAATCTCCCAGATTTTCGTAGAAAACCTCTAAAAAGCAGAGCTTGTCCGAGCAAGGGAGAGTTGGTTTCTATCATTTCATTATTATAAAATCATTATAAAATAATTGATCAAAATATAGTTTTTAAACGTCAGGAAATAATAATAAGGTATAAAGTTAACCCATATTTTGGCGCAGGAAACTACCTAATTACCATATTTTCGAATTTTTTGCTCCGCATTCTGGATGAAAATTCACCTAAAGAATGCAGCAGACCTGATTTTTCTATGAAGGAAAAGAGAAACACATGCGAGTATAGGGCCTAAAATGAGCCTAAAATTTTGTAATAGGTATGTGGGGGTATGTGTCTTGTCGAAATTTGTGTGTGGCTCAGCTGCATTGTTTAGTAGGTACATCCGAGTATTCAACTTTGTAGTCAGATATATCGATAATTCGAATTATTCTTATGCACTGTTGCCATAACGGATTCATTCAAGCATTCATTCATATCACAATTTTTTCAATATTATCTCTTCGTACGAATCAGCTATTTCATTATGGTTATAATGTAATGTGCACTTGCGCCAAGTGAATCCCATAATTTGATAAAATTTACACTGATTTGGTCAAATTTATTGACTTTCCGATTTTTAACGTTACTTTGACATTGATTCACTGAAAACATTTTGATTTGACAGTTGGGTAAGCCAATTTTTGTTTATTTGCTCTGTGCGTATAGAAGTGATGTCATTGGTAGATATACGATAGTTTTTATCCCGATAAGTGACCCTCAAAATTTTTTTTTCAAATTTTATCATTTTTCATAAGTCAAGTAGCTTCTGACCGCGAATTCGCCATAAAATGAGTCCAAAAATTACATTTTAAAAAACATTGTGACAGTATACACATCAATAGCCACGATGGTGGGTAGGACATTGTCTGCCGGGTCCGCTAGTAGTTTTTTAAATTGCTGATTTATTGGTAAGCTATATTAGCAATTATTTTGTAGGTACTTTTTTCTGGTGAAAAAATATGAGGTCATTTCAAGTAGTTACCTATATTAAACTGAAATTTATGTATAAATAGTTTAATTATAGTGAAGGTGAATTTATCATTTTTTGCTTGCGATTATAACAAAAAAATCGATCGAGATGGATTTTATCATTCCCCAAAGGATTTAAATAATGGGTCTTGGTGGCGCGCAGGCAGTGTTCTCGCTTGCTATGCCAAGGTACGCGGGTTCGAATCGCCGCGCACACCGATCTTGGCATCACACGTTAAAAGGTAAGGGCTGCATCTTTTCTAGCTCACACAAGTCTTTTGAAGACTTCTGAGGACTTCTTAAGGGGGCAGCCGGTTGATGGAAATAACAGGAACAATGGTCTTCATCCAGTACATACTTATCATCTATTAAAAATGATTGTATCAACTTCTCACCAGTAATACCTGCCTTTTAGTTTTCGTTTGTTTGGGATCAATAGGTACCTTCAATTTTTACGATTAACATTCAAGCAGCAGGTGGTCTCGTTCAAGAATATTTTTGAAGAATTGGTTGTCAGTGGGTGTTGTTTCCATCATGGTCACAGAAAACTGTAACCTTTAATCTGTAGATCATTAAATGTACTCCACCACCATGAAATGGGCGTGAGTGTTGGACATTTCTGGAAATGTTTAGAATGAAAGAGAGAAATTTCCAAAAATCTGTAGAATTTCTAGATACTCAAGTGAAGTTCTAGAAATTTCGGCCACCAGTGATATAAATTTCTAGAATATAAGATAGAAAAATGTAGAATGATCTCGAAGATTCTGTTCTGGAAATTTCTAGAATATAGGATAAGAAGGATAAGAATGTTGAAAAGGGGAACATTCTCCATAAAAATTGAAAAATGAAAAATGTGACGTATTTGTAATATCTAACAGAAAACAACTACTTCCCCGGCACAAGCCACGCTGGACATTGAACTACATCTATCTATCAGATAGACAAATAAGTCACATTTTTCATTTTTCAATTTTTATGGAGAATGTTCCCCTTTTCAACATGAATACCTCCCAATAGGTTATCTTGAACGATGGAAAATAGCGACTAAAGTTTGTCTTTCAGTCGCAGATGATTCCACAAAAGATTTTATGAATTTCCTATTCATATTTTCGAACTAAAAAAAAAAAAAAAAGATAAGAATATTCTCGAACTCACAACACAACAAAAATCTCCAGTCGAAAAGGAAACCATAGCAAATCACAAAAATAATTAGAGCATTGTATACAACTCTCTCTCTCTCTCTCTCTGTACGCAAATTTTCCTACAAACCCAAGTGGTCAGGCAGTAACTAGTATGACTGATCAAGGTTCTAGAAACTTGGCTGTTCCCAGCACGTCGGGAGTGGCTACGCACCCGGAGAAAATGTATAATCAATTTCGAAGCAATATTAAAAAAGAATACCAAAACAAAAAAGATGAAAGTGACCATAAGTTTATCTCATCAAAACAAGTTAATGCATTTGAGAAGCTGAGACAAACTCAACTAAGAGTAATTTACAACAGCTCGACAATTAAGTATATATATATATATATATATATATATATATATATATATATATATATATCAAGGTTCGTCCACGCTTATCTCCGAAACCACTCAAACGATTTTAATAAAATTTTGTAATTGTGTATTGCTTGGTTTGGTTCTGCTCGAGATTTATGATAGTTTTCATCCCGATAAGTGACCCTCAATATTTTTTATTGCAAATTTAAGGATTTTTTTATATTACCTATAGCTACAAAAACATCAACAAAAATATGTGGGAAGGGTTAGTTGGCGAATCAAAAATACCCATCAAAATAAACAATGATGGGGCAAGCAAAAGAATTACCCCCATCCGTATGTACATGATATAAAGAAACACCTTGTATATCAATTAGATAGGTAAACTCGATGGTAAACTCTTCAGATTGAACTTATTCGGATCAAGGATAAAACACTGTTGAAAATCATAGTACTGGCCCCCTTTACTTTCCAGCAGTCCAAGTTAGTGCTAACCTCACAATCAACTAATCAAGTATGAGAATGATAATTCATTGATAATCGTCAATAATGAATGCCATGCTGATAGTCTGTTTGTAATAACATGAACGTAAAATCACGTAATTTTAATTTATATTTATTTAGTCTGGGATATAACATGATGATGTCATAGTATCGTGTAGTCTGTCAACTACCGCGAAACTCGAATCGTGGGACACATGAATACAAATTGTTTCACATGCTTTTGACTGAAGTTTTTTACACTTCGTAATATCAACTTATGTGTGAACTGAAAATTAATAACAAAAATGGAAGTAACAACTAGTCCCCCAAGAAGGGGGCGAAGCGGGTTGAACTTTCTGGACATTTCTTCAAGTGAAAACTCTGGAATGTTCTCGAAGGTTCTGGAAAGTTTGAGAAACCGTGGAATGAACCCGAACAGAATTCTAGACCGTGCTGAAAAGACCCACTCATGTGAAGTTCTCGAAATTCGACTACCAGGGAGCGGGCGTGGTGTTGTAACATTCTGGAAGGTTCTAGAATATATGGAAGAAAGTTTTAGAATATTCTGGAAGCTCCTGCAAAGTTCTAGAAAATTGAAGATCTTCGTGGAATGAACCGGAAAGGTTCTAAAACGTACTGAAGGAAGGTGGCGTCAAACTTTCTAGAATATAAGGTAGAAAACTCTAGAAAATTCTCGAAGCGCCTGGAAAATTAGAGGAAAACGTAAGAATGAATCTCCTAACCTAAGAAGCTCCGGAAGGTTTTTGAACGCACTGAAGTTCTTGAGACTTCGGTTACCAGTAAAGAGGCGTGGTGGTGGAACTTTCGAAAAATTCTAGAATATAAAAAGGAAAATTGTAGAATGTTCTTGAAGTTTCTGGAAAGTTGTATAAAATTCTAGAAAACCGTGGAATGAACCAGAACATCAGTTTCAGGAAGGTTCTAGAACGTACTGCAAAATCACTAATTATCTAAGATCATATGTTTTTACCAGGCAACGCCGGATGTTGCAGCTAGTATACATCAAAGTATTATTGAAGTACCTAGAAAAAAAAATAAAGGAAAAAAGGAAAACCTCATAAACGTCTGTTATGTACAATGCTCTGTGTACTTATGCGCATGCTCATAGAAGAGAACATAATCCTCTCCGCTGTGATTTTGATGATCATGGACAACACTCAAAAACAGAAAGTGTACCTTAAGGATCATTTCTTAGACTATTGCTGTAAATTACATATGCTATTTTGAAAAATACTGTGAATATTCCACAGTTTTACATCTGATATGCTGTACCACCATGATTTCAATAATCTTTTATTTTTTTAGGTTTTGAAACTAGTCCCGAAGGGTGGATTAGCCCATAATGGTCAACCCCTCGATAGCACTTTGGGTGCTATTAGTAGAAATTTTATCAAATAGTAAGTGAATATGAAAAAAAAGTTATTGAAAATTCTACTGGAATTATTATTCTCTATTTCAGCGATAGAGTTGAACGGACAATATATTGGAGCAAGGCAGAGGATATTCAACCATGTACCAAATAGAGGTAAGTTGAATCTAGAAAATGCGAGTAATTGCAATTGATGATAACATGCAAGATTTTTAATTTTTCAAATTCCTCTTTTAGTAAAAACTACAGTATAGGTTGGCAGTGATGCAAATAGCCCCTGTCATCGCCAGACACTTTTTGCTGATGTGAAGAAAACCCGTCTGCGGTTAGGTTTTAAGACTCTTATCTCATTGTCTACTGTGAGAGTCTCCTCATTAGGCATACTCACTTTACCCCCTTTTAGGCCCGTCTGACTGTTGCCTCCAGTGACACTTAGACCTTTTGACCCATTGTATCTTAGCTCTGTATTGTTTAATCAGATTACCCACTCCAGTACTATTGTGCCTTGTACGAATTTGTATATGTCTTGTACTGGGTGAGGACTATATAAGTCTGGATCTTCAGTTGGCTAATCAACGATTAACTGTTTTTTGCGTTCTAATATCTCGCATCTACACAATATATGTGTTACTGTTTCTGGATCCCTACCGCACAATCTGCATATAAGGTCGCCATTATACAGTCTTATTTAGGAAATCTTTTACTGACGCATGGCCAGTCATGTGCCCTATTACGGCTTTTTTTTCCCCGGTAAGTGCTCATAAGTCTGTCGTTTTTTAACACTGTCCTTCGTCCCATGTTAGTTTCCTGGGATTTTTTCTCAGTATTCTTTGTGCTTTTCCAGGATCCAGTCTTCCACAAATCTTCGTGCTGTATGTTTCGGTACTTCTGTTCTGGATCAGGATCATTTCCCTACCCTTTTCTAGCAAGTTCTTCAGCTCTCTCATTGCCTGCAATTACCCAATGCCCCGTTACCCAGATTCCAGTTTGCCATAGTTTTCAGTTCCTTTTTGCATGCTCATTTTTATATACTTCTGATTGAAAAATAGAACTGTGTTTGCTCAATAAATAGCTTGAGCGGTCTTTGGGTTTTATGAATATACCCTTGTACCTGCACCGGTTTCAGTCTTGGATCCGCCTGAGTACCAAATCCTTCCCTGCAAATGATGTCCATGTCTATATTTTTTTATTCAGTTCTATCTGGTATTGATACCCTGGATGTGTTGTCGAAAGAATACCATTTCGGAAAGTAATGTATAACACAATTCTAGTGTTGAGTATTCCAAGACATAATCATATGTTATTGTAGGTTTTACCACCATGTCATACAACCAGTAGAGCATGTCTAGTCTGAGCCCCTGTTTTTTTTTCAAAGCAGCGTATAGGCAGAAATAGTGAGGTTTCCTTTTTGGTTACCTTTTCCAGTTGTTGGTTGCAGGTCATTTTCGAGTGTAGAATCGTGGAATTATATTTTTTGTGCCAAGTGTTCTGTGTCATTTATCCTTGAGGGGCTTCAGTATTCCATCAACGAGTAGATTCCACAAGAGTGGGGAGAAAATACCTCCTTTCAGGCATCCTCTGACCACCCGAGCCACTATGGCCTCCTTCATCATCGAGGTATTATCGAAAGCTCTTTCTATATCTAAGAAGGCCAATTTTATAGGCTTATTGGTCGCGGTATATAGGACTTTCTACCAGTGCACTGTCACTTATGTGTAAATTTTATTGAAAGGGCGTAAGATTTATTGGTGTTAGGGATTTAGCCATTTCCTGTCCTTTTTGTAGGTTTTGGTATAAAGGTAACCCTAATATTCTTCCATGATTTTGGTATATACCCGAGAGCCAAGGGTGTTATGGTGGGTCTAGTTCAGATTGAGAACATCTAGTGTCTGACGCAGATTGTGATGCTGGTGCAAGTGGTGCATAGAGTGGTAGACGTAGGCTGTTCATTAGTAAAAGTGCTACTAGTGTTAGTACTGCAGTCAAAGAAGGGTCATTATCTCTTTTGGTTGGTGATCCAAATCAATGTATCTGTATGTTTTGCAGGACGCAATCTGATCAAGCATATAGTAGCACATTTCTCTCCCGATCAAAGAGCGAGTTGCGAAACACTTTATATATTTGTCCCTGATCTGCGCCCTTTTCACTTTACGCCCTAGGCCTTATGAATAACCCGCACCTGAAGTTGAAAAATATAAATTTATACTCTTGAACGATGCAGTATACACTGAAATGCATTCTATACTGAAATGCCTTCGTGGAAATTGATCAGGCCACGTTTTACAAAAGTTATAAATTTTGTTTATCGTGTGGCATTATGATTGGTGTATTATTTTTTATCTAAGTAGCGCAGCTCATTCAACGTGGTGACCAGTCACCTCCCCCTGACGCTGACCTATACCTGGATAACAGGAATCTTCAAGAAGCCCATCCACTGACAGATGACTACAAGTTCCGACGGCAAGGTTTTCAATATAATCAGGGTGTGTTCATTTGGGTGATTCCGGTGAAGGTTTCGTTGGCTCTTAAAATGATTGTCATGCAACGGTGTTAACAGTTTTAGTTTTTCAGTTGGTGGTAGTTGCCTTTTTACCCGTAACATACTAATTACCATATAATCCCGCACTCCGAATGGCCATATTCTTTATTCAATTCAAACTGTTTTCTTAGGTTTCGAGCCAAAGAAGCTTCATCCATGTGAGCAGAGCTCTTGCTACCCAGCTACTGGTAATCTGTTGATAGGCAGAGAGAGCCAGTTGTATGCTTCCTCTACTTGTGGTAAGCATGGCCAACAGCGGTATTGTATCGTATCCCATTTAGATGAGGAAAGAAAGAAATGCTTCTGGTGTGATTCGAGACCTACCGCCAAACCTAATCCTTTGCTGAATCACAACATCAGTAATATCGTGTATCGATTGTTTCCTGGGTAAGTCCGAATTTTCTTCGTTGAATAAAGTCTTCCAATACAATATTTTGATAGTACCCGACAAAAATCCTGGTGGCAATCAGAAAATGGAAAAGAAAAAGTCTACCTCCAGCTAGATTTGGAGGCAGAATTTCACTTCACTCACTTGATAATTACCTTCAAAACCTTCAGACCTGCTGCTATGTTGATAGAGAGGTCCTACGATTCCAAGCAAACATGGCAGGTAATTTCACGGTAACATTCCTTGAAAACCCATTAATTGTTGTCTTGCAGGTGTACAGGTATTTCGCACATAATTGCAATGAAAGTTTCCCAGGAATTAGGGAAGGGACTGCCAAGAACTTAACGGATGTCGTGTGTGAATCACGTTATTCCGCTGTTGCACCTTCAACGGATGGTGAAATAATTTACAGGGTTCTGCCACCTAATCTACCAATCGACAACCCCTACTCAGAACAAGTTCAGGGCTTGCTCAAAATAACAAATTTGCGAATCAATTTCACCAAGCTTCACACGCTGGGGGATGATCTTCTTGACAGACGCGAAGAGATTCAAGTAAGTACAAATAATAATGGTAATAATAATCGGGTGCATAAGGACACCCATTAATTTTACATGGATGACCTCAAACTGTATGCCTCCGGAGAAATAGATCATCAATTTTTAAGGGTGGTTGAAGATTACACGCGTGCCATTGGAATGGAGTTCGGTATAGACAAATGTGCCACCACGGTTAATCTCACTTTGCAACATCAGCACACATACATACTATTATTTCTTCTTCAGGTAGAGTAAGCAGATTCGTTGCGTAAAAGGCCATGCAGGAACAATGGGCAATGATATGATCGCGAATATTTTTACTTATTTTACCTCCATTTGACATTCTGAATACAACTTTGTGTGACATGTGACTTTTTGCGACAAAAATTTTTTTTTTTGGAAATTCATTTTTTATGGATATGTTCAAATAACTAATTTAAGTTATAAAATTTTTGTAGAATATTGTTTTCAGTCGAAATGTTTCTGCTATGTATGTACAATTTAATTTTAGAATTTGTGTTACTATTTTTTTCAAATGGCAACATTGTGCATTTCACTACGATTATGTTGATACTGCTTCACTGTTAGGTCTTAAACAAACTTTCTTTAAAAAACTTGAAAAGATTACTCAAATTCTTCCTTAAAATGAAACACCATTTCTGATTAAAATGAGATTCGAATGCACTGAGTAACCTGTGACCTACATAACTGATAAAACAAGGTAATTGAGGTGTATAAAAAAATTACTTGTCGATATCTTATATTACCTCACTTCTGCAAAAGTGAATTAGGAAACTATTGTGTTCGTTATTGATTGAAATATAATAATATGTTAATATACTATCATTTATGCAACGAGATATGTTGATGGTTTTTGGATTGATGGTTTTGTTATATCATTTGTGTTGGTCACAGGTTACTAGATAAATTTAAATATCATTCTAATCTCAAAAGGAAAAATCTACCGTAGTATTTTCAAGTTTGTTGATGAAAGTTCGTTTGAGACCCAATAGTATTCGGTATCAAATTAATCGTAATGAAATGATCTTTCTTCCTGACCCGACGAGCCACTATCTTCCCATTTGAAAAAAAAATAGTAAATAGAGGACGATCCGAGGAATACGCAGACGATGTCCAGCTCATAGACTGAAGCATCCTACTTGACACTTCAACACCGCTTCCAAGAGGTAACTGCAGTTAAAAACTCTCACCGCGGCATAAACTCTGACGGATTTGGTGATCAGAACAAGGTTGCTGCAACCAATATGCTTGTCGTTCCGATTCTACTCTACTCCTTTGGAGTATTGAATTGGACTCGAGAAGAGCAGCGACAACTTGATGTAAAAACTCGCGAAATAATGCATCTTCATAGGAGCTTGCATCCGAAATCGTCCCTTCCACTGTTTTACTTCCCCAGACAACAGAGAGGTTTGGGTTTGTAGTGTTTATATAACAGAATGGTACTGAATGGAGCCTGTGAAGTCATCAGGAGTTCAGATCCCTTTCTCTGCTTGGTCTGCGACCATGAAAAAGAAGGAATCGGAGCATTTCATTCCAAGGCAGCAAGCCGTGCAGCCGATGAACTTGATCTCGTGTTCGACACTGAGCGAGATGACCCAAACTCTGTCACCGAGTTGGAGCCCCTTCAGCAGAAAGCTACGGAGACTGGAGTTACTCTTGCAGTTACATAAGGATAGGCCAACGCACGGAGTTTCCTTCAAGAACATCGAAGACCTTTGCTGATACAAAAATTTGACCAATGCCTTTTTTAGTTCAAGTGGGCTGAAGTCTCCTCGGAGATCGAGGAATTCATAATGGTCTGCCAGGATGGTTCATCAACACCCTCGGCTACCGTAGTCGCGCGATGGGTATAGAGATCCCGTACACAAGATGCAGAGCGTGTCGTGGGGCAGGGGCTCCTGATACCATTATGAATTTGCTGTCTGCTTGTCAACCTATATCCACAGGCATAACGCAGCGCTACGAGTGTTATTCTACCACCTACACACTCGTATGCCCTTGAACGATTTTCGTCCAAGGGTTTTTGGCTCCTGGCGAAACGACATAGAAAAACGGACTAAATATCGGAATTTACTTTTTGAACTCCGCGGGTTTTACTCAAATCACTCAGTTAAAATTGTAGTTCTGATCATGGGAGTTAGAATGATGGACATGCTGGTCTCTAATCTAAAAATTATACCGGCTTGCTTCACTCTGGTCACATGATTCGCGGACCCAATAATATCTTACCCCACGTACGTGGGAAGTGGTTATTTCGGAAAATCATCTAGCGCGCTCTTTTTTAATGGTGAAATGAGAGAATCAAAAACTACATTAATAGTTATAGGAAAAAACAAATTCCCACCAAAAGGGGGGTTACTTAACCATAAAAGTGCTTTCTTCCACTCAAGCCTAAGTAAATATTTCATGAAGTATTGATATATAATCATTCCGGTTTTGTAGTCTGTAGTTCTGAATCGGCGTTCTGTTAACACAAACAAAAAATTTTACAAAAAAAAATTCAAAAGCTCGTATAAAAAATATTTTTTAATCCCTTTTCGACTTTGGGACCACACCTGTATGAAATTTTTTGTTGGTTGTGTCTTTTCAAATAAGTGGGAGTAACTACCTTTGGTCAGACAAACAAACTAAAAAGCTAACAACTGCGCATTTGACAGTACTAAACTAACATCATTTGTCAAAGATTTGATTTGGTTTTCGATGAAGAAATGTAATTAAAAATTGTTGAAAAAAATTGTTTTTTCCGTTAACCTGCTGTCGTCCCCCTACGAACGGCAGCCCTCAAAAGTCGAAACTTGTGCGAGCTACGGATTAACGAGGTCTTACCTTTTAACGTGCGATTCCTATCACGATCCGAGGAGAATAGATCTCGAAAGAAGGTCGTCCGTAAGTCTCCATCCAAACCATAACTTCGCATCACGTTGCTTGGCTTTGATATCGATGATCCACGCGCTGTCCTCTCGGATGACAATATGTGAAAATCTACCGTGGAATGGTATAGACGTGAAATTATAGAAATAATATTAGTTCGATTATACGATTAAATAGATCTTTCTTGAGATATGACGGCAAAGGGACATGCAGTGACCTCATGGAATTCAATGACTAGCTATCAAGTACAGGGTGTTGAAGTTGGAAAATGGCCATTTTTAAAGTAATATTGCTTACCTTAAAGTCGTGAATTTTATATCAAGGTAAGTCGAGCATTATTTAAAATCAAATCCTTAATTGACATTAAATGAAAAGAAAAATTTCGACAAAGTCGAATTCCCCTTCTCTCCACACTATCCCACGAAGTGGAAAATTTGAGGCAAATATCTGTCAGAAAATAACTACTTCCCCCTACGTACATTGAATTGAATCTGACATCAATTTGTGCAATGTTCCTCCAAAAGTACAATTGCAAGTGCTTATTGCGATTAAGAATTGAGTATTATTCCCCATTGGTTGGGAATGACCACCTACAGACATGACATGTTTCACGGTTTGTTTACCACTTATTAATGCAAGGATAGGTCGGACAACATTAGAGCTATCCTGGCTCACCCAATGAACGATGACACCCAAAATTCAAAAAACAAGAAGCACTCCTCGATAGCACATACTCCGGGAAAAGTAAATGCATGAATTCGAACAAAAGTCCGAAAAGTGTGCCGGAGAGTTTCAACTAAATGAAACGAAAAATTTCGACAAAGTCGAATTCCCCTTCGAATTCATTTAATTGACACTAAAATAAATATCATACTGACATGTTTATCGTTTGACTGTTCAAAGTTGACAAATTCAAAATTATATACAGGGTGAGTCAAAAAGTTATATTTTTGTGATAATAAAAATTGCGATAAAGTGTTTTTTATAATTTATTTATTATTATTACCTATATAAAAATTTTATAATTTGTGTCAAACCACCAGCTTTTGAGATACTCAGGGTAATACATTAAGAGGTGTGTCGATGGCTCATATAGAATTTTGTCCAAGGACATATTTGTTGAGGCCAAACTCTACAATGTATCAAAAATTCCTAAAATTTACTGGGTGACAATTTTTCCATAAAGTCGTTTGTTTGTCATCAAATTCGTTGAGTGTTTAGGCCAAAAGTAAACTCTGTGTTAACTTGAATAATAATAATATAATAATAATACTTCCTCATAAACACTCGTAGAGTGTACCCAAAGGCATGGCCTGTGCTGGTAGAGGACGGCTATTATTATTATTTGCCGTGGCGCTCCGGGGCGACTTACTGATTTTTGGTGGCGTATTCACTTTTCAGCTGCAGGAAAACCCGGAAAACCTACAGCACCACCTTGGGTGGCCGGCGTGCACTCCAAGCTAGCGCCAATAATATATATAATGTGATAATATGTAATAATAATTTAATAATAAGTAAGCGGAATTTACAGCAATAGATTTCTAAATTCTTTGTGAAATTTTTCGTGAAGGACGTCAAGTGAGAATTCTATTTTCTTTATTCTCATCGCTCAAATTAGTTATTTGGAAAATCATAACCAAGCGCACTATTGGTGGGACACAATGTATATTTAATGTGTTTCAGGAAAAATACTATTATGCCATTACTGACATGGTGGTTAGAGGGTCCTGTTCATGCTACGGTCACGCAAATCGTTGTTTACCATTACCTGGTATAGATCCCAAACCAGATATGGTCCATGGAAGATGTGAGTGCACTCATAACACCAGAGGCAGGAATTGTGAAAAATGTGAAGACTTCTTCAATGACCTACCTTGGAGACCTGCGATTGGAAAACAAACCAACGCTTGTAAAAGTATGATATATTTTTATAATTTTTTTTTTCATTCATATAAACATATCTCATAAAGCCTAAAAAAATTCCCACAGCGTACATTAACTTTTCAGGGCATAACTTTGGACCACCTGGTAGATTCTTATACAATTTAGAGTTTTAGGGAATTGAATAGGGCGAAAAGTGGTACATCGGTTTAATGTTTTTCATTAGTTTTTGTTAATTTTTCCGAAGTTTTCGCAACTTTTTTTGAGAAGGGGGTGGGTCTGATCCCCTCGGGGGGTAAAATTTGAGCCCTACGACCGACATATTTTTTTCACGGTAATTTTCGAAACGGTCAGAAATTCTCAGATTTTTTTCAATTTTATCCTTTTGAATTCCAACGCGTCTAGCCTTCGGATGGGCAGGAGGTGATATTTTTTCAAATTGAGTTATTTGACTGTTTGATGTCCCTCACTTTTTTCACTGATTTTGTCATAGGTATTTTATTTTCGTAAAACTTGCTTTATATCTAATAAAAACGCTATGAATATTATCGGTGAAACATTTTTGTATTTCAGATATTTATAGACCTTTAGTTGCCACAAAAAACAAGAAGGATTTCGATGTTATTCGGATTTGTCGCATAAAATGTTCTGTCGCCTAGCAACAACCGTTAAAAAAGTGCATATTTACTGAAATAATTAAATCGTATTATGATAATAAAATATTGTAATACTTTACGCACACAAACTAAACAAAAGTGGACTTTTTTGACAGTTGTTGAAAAAATACCTTTATTACTATAAGGATAAAGAAGTGATGCCGATTTTCGGTAATATATTGTTTTGATTTAAGGATGTAACTGTAACAACCACGCAACGAGTTGCCACTTTGACACTGCCTTGTATGAAGCAACTGGTAGAGTAAGTGGAGGCGTTTGTGACGGATGTCAACATAACACCATGGGTCCAAATTGTGAGCAGTGCAAGTCGTTCTTTTACAATGATCCAGAAAGAGATATCCAGGATCCTGAAGTCTGTCGACGTAAGTGATATTATGGAGAAGCTATGATGAAGCAGCAAAATCATTAAATTTACCCATTTTGGAAAATATACAGTACATCAGTTTAAAATTTAGTAGATTTCGGTGCACTTGGGCCAGACAGGAGCAGGCAGGGCCGGATATAGAACTATTACTACACAGGGTTTGTTGTAGCTATACCTTCACATCAGCCACCATGTATGGAATCTGTAAAACCGACCATAGCCGAGCTTAAAACCGTTTGACGTGTGTACATGGATCCGCTGGTGTATGTCATCTAGGGATTGAAACTTGGATGATTGAAAGTGTACTCTGATACATGTATACACGTCAAAATGTTTGAAACTCGGCTATGGTCGGTATAATAGACTCCATACTTGGTGGCTGGTGTGAAGTTAGCTACAACAAACCCTGTTTAGCTGTAGTTCTCTGTCTGGCTCTGTCTGGTCCTGTCTGGCCCCAGTGCATTCATATCTACTGAACAAATGATAATTTTTAGCTTGTGATTGCGATCCCAGCGGATCTCTGGATGATGGAATATGTGATTCTGTCAGTGACCCGGTCAACAATTTGGTGGCAGGCAGCTGTCACTGTAAAACTAACGTAGACGGGCGTCGGTGTGATTTTTGTAAAAATGGATTTTGGAACTTCACTGAAGCCAATCCCGATGGTTGCCAGAAATGTACTTGCCATACTTTGGGTACCATCGATAACCAAGGTTGTGATGTCGAAAATGGAGAATGCTTTTGTAAACGATATGTTACTGGAAGAGACTGCGACCAATGTTTTCCGCAATTTTGGGATATATCTGATAGAAAAGACGGTTGTCAACCATGTGACTGTGATCCTGGTGGATCATTTGATAACTTCTGTGACGTGAATACAGGACAATGTAGTTGTAGGGAGCATATGTCAGGAAGAACTTGCAACATTCCTGAACAACAGTATTTCACTGCTAACTTAGACTTTCTGCTCTACGAAGCTGAAGCAGCTAAAACAAGCGGACAAGTCGTTATTAGAGAACCTTTTAGAGATGGACGAGATGATACGTGGACTGGTACTGGTGTCGTCAAATCATTCGAAGGAAGTGTTCTCGAATTCATTGTGGACGAAATCAAAACCACGATGAATTACGATATTGTCATTCGTTATGAGCCAACCATGCCGAACAGTTGGGAGGAAGTTGATGTGACTATTGAAAGACCAGATGCGTCCGAAGGACTTTGTTCAAACGTGAATCCAGCTGACGACTTCAAAACTGTCGGCTTACCATCGAACGCTAGGACTGTTACAGTAAATCCTCCTGCCTGCTTTGAGGCTGGAAAGACTTATAAAGTCAAACTCGAATTCAGACGTTCCGATTTCCAGCACATACCGTCAGCCTCTGTTCTGATTGACTCCATCGTTCTTATTCCTAGAGTCGACGACGTTCCATTCTTCCATGGCTCTGCTGCAGCGAACTTCAGACGACAGGAGTATGAAAGGTACCATTGTTCCAACCCATCGTATTTTGGTAAAGGTGCCGAAGTTCCCGAAATTTGCTCAAAATACCACGCCAGCATTGGAGCGTATGTGTTCAACGGTGCATTTTGTAAGTAAATATTGTGTCTGTAGAAGCAAAATAATGTTATTTTATCTTGTAGCATGCCAATGCGATCCGACGGGATCGGTGAGCAAACTATGTGACGCCAATGGCGGATTCTGTACATGTAAACCATTCGTCGTAGGCCGACGCTGTGATAGATGCGCACCAGGAACGTATGATTTCGGCCCTGAAGGTTGCCGATCTTGTGATTGCAACAGTATTGGTGCTTTGGACAATTTTTGCAATGCGACTACTGGCCAGTGCAAATGTAGAGCTAACACTTATGGACGGGAATGCGATCAATGTCGGACAGGATTCTGGAGGTTCCCTAATTGCGAGAGGTGCAACTGCCACGGACATGCCGATATTTGCGAAGCCAAAACTGGAGTGTGCATTAACTGTCGCGACAACACCCAAGGCGATCATTGTGAATTCTGCGTGGATAGCTTCTACGGTGACCCTAGGATAAACGTCGATATTCCATGCAGACCCTGCCCATGTCCTGGTCTTCTCGGATCCAATCACTCCTACGCTGACAGGTGCATGTTGGATCCCACCTCCAAGGATGTGATTTGTGAATGCCAGGAGGGGTACTCTGGAGCTAGATGCGATGTTTGTTCCGACAACTACTATGGGAACCCAGAAGAACCTGGCCGTACATGTCAACCTTGCGAGTGTAACGATAAAGTAGATCTATTGACACCAGGAAATTGCGATCCCCACACTGGA
The DNA here is from genome assembly GCA_958298965.1 of Chrysolina haemoptera. Lineage (NCBI taxonomy): Eukaryota > Metazoa > Arthropoda > Insecta > Coleoptera > Chrysomelidae > Chrysolina > Chrysolina haemoptera. The sequence goes on along the minus strand of OY282596.1, from coordinate 11,436,471 downwards.
AAATGTTTGAAATGTTTGTACGATACGACTGGGGATTACTGCGAGGTATGTAGGCCCGGTTACTTCAGATACGCTGAAGACAGGCAATGCGAGGAGTGCGTTTGCCACATTTTAGGGACGAATAGTTCTGCTGGGCCGTGTGAACGTACTAGTGGACAGTGTCACTGTTTGCCGAATGTTTCTGGATTGAAGTGTGACGCTTGTATTCCAAATCACTGGAAAATTGCCAGTGGAGAAGGTTGTGAAGCATGTATATGTGATCCCCTCGGATCTTTGAGTCCACAGTGTAACGAAGTAAGATTAAACTGTCGATTTGTATTCACTAATTTATTTTACCATTATTTTTAGTTTGATGGCCAATGTCAGTGTAGACCTGGATTTGGCGGAAGAAGATGTGACGAGTGCATGCCTAGATTTTTCGGTGATCCTAAGGTGCAATGTTCACGTAAGTATTCATGCAGAACACATACATTTCAGAATCTGTACACAAGGTGCTCCAATTAGATTGAAACACGTTTCGATTCTCATATTCATAGACAAATGCTTAGATTCGTCAACTTTTGTCCTGAGGCTAGGGCTTCGTGAGACCAAGACCAAGTGGGAAGATGCCTTTTTCCAGTACCTCGTTGAAGATTTCCTTGACCTCATTTCCTAGTGCTTCTATTATATGGATTGCTGCTTCGTTTGGTATGCCATCTTTTGCTGGCGCCTTGTTCGGTTTAAGCCGCCTGGCCATCTCATGTATTTCCTCGTATGTAAAGGGTACATTGTTTTCTGTTGTGATGCGTTGGGTGTGCACGTTGCGTAGGATGTCTACGTGTTCTGCTCTGTTTGTAGTATCTTCGGGAAAGTAGGCGCTTATCAGCTCTTCGTGCGTTTCCTCTTCATTTGTCGTCCATGTTCCGTCTTGTCTTTGTATTGTATTTAGCTGCGTTCTATCTTTTAGCAGCTTGTAGGCGAGGCCCCAGGGATCACTTTGGCTGTTTTGTGTGATGTAGTCCTTATTGATTTTCTTTTGGTTTCCTTTCTTTCGTTCTTGTATTGTCTTCTTTTTTCATGGTATGGTCTTCTTTTGTTTTCATCGTGCATATATCCTCTTGCCATTTTTTTCTTGCTTTATTTGCGTGCTCTGTGTTTGGAAATGTCGTCATTACACCATATTTTTGTTGCTTCCTTTTGTTCTGTTTTTTCTTCGGAATATTTTCTGAGCAAGCTTTTTCACAGAGTTCTTGTATATGTCTCGCTTTCTCTTCCAGGTTGTCGTTTTCAGCGGGTCTGTGATTTTCGAGGAATTTGTGCGTGTGCTTAGTGTCGTACGTGAGATACCTGTGGTCGCTCAGGGATTCTTCATCTTGGACTGCCCAGTTGTGTATATTTGTATTTTTTTTAGCGTGATGTCTACCCAACTTTGGCCTCTATTGCAGTTGTATGTGGATATGTCACTTCTGTTGTTCTCGATGAAGTAAACCTGCGCGACTGCCCATTCCATGAGGTCCTCTCCTCTGTTATCAGTTTCGTCTCCTCCCCCGCGGCTGTATTTTTGACGTTTATGTCACCTGTTATTATGGTTTCGCCTTTGATTTTCTTCAGTTCCTCTTCTATGGCATCGAATCTTTTGTTTCAAGAAATCCGAATAAAAGCATTATTTGCTCAAGGCTTGTGAATACGACCCGTTACCTTGCTCAGGTTAAGTTTGAGTGCAAAGTATTAGCCGCCGGTGGCCCAAGCAAAACACTTATTGGCAGTTTTCAACATACTGTACATGCCTCAAAAAAAGGCAGGCTATCCATAAGATAATATAAACAGGGTGAACTATCATCACTAACTGAAAATTATACAGTGTGCTCTCCCCACCAATTCTGGACAAAAAAAATTACCTTTTGTATAGTGTAGGAAAGCGCCGCCCCCGGATAAACACTCGTAGAAATGCAGAATTAGTGTTCTTCTGTTCCTCGTCCTTCTTCAAACTGAAGCTGGTTATTTGAAATTAACTTTCATCAGCATAACAACCAACAGGAGGTTGCAAAATAATTTATTCTTGAAGAAGACAACACATTTTTACATGAAAAAATTATTGTCGAACGAACTTTCCTTATAAGTGAATACAATATTCTTTAAAGCATAAATCACATTTGATCCAATCTATTGATGTCTTTATACGTCGAAATGAATGTCTCGATAAGAAAACACGGTGAGTAATGAACTGAAACGGGCCCCAGTTATCAATTCGCGCGGAACCACAGACAGGTCTATATAGTGGCGTGTTGTGGATGGTTGACGCACAAAATAATTATAAAAATGATCTCGAATTTCTTGGAAATTTTTTGTTTCTACCTAAAATAGACTAGTACTCCATATAATTTTCGTCAAGTGGTCGTAGTTCACCGTGTATATGAACATTGGTAAAAAGTATCTGATTCATTACAATAAACATAACTGTGAATGTGTCATACTCTATTTTTTTATTTCGTGATTATAGTGACATCGATTAGGTACTGTGATCATTAGCCATTCATATTTTATTGCTTTCTTTTATAACGATTTAAATCAACTTTCATTACAGGGTGTGAATGCGACCAGTCAGGTGCAAGGACTGATCAGTGCAACATGCAAACTGGGGCATGTGTTTGCCTACCAGGGGTAGGGGGTTACAAATGTGATCGATGCGATAGAGGCTACATTGGCGATGTTCCTGAATGTATACCATGCGGAGAATGTTTCGATAATTGGGACAGAATTTTGCAGGAGACTAAAAGTAATATTTCGTAAAAACTCGTGCAAGGATGGTTTTCATCATGTCTCATTTCAGATCAAACCTTAGACATGATAGAAAGAGCTGGTGATATAAAGAAAGTCGGAGCTACTGGTGCCTACACCAAGGAATTCGATGAAATGCAGAACCAATTAGATGATATTGAACAGCTCCTGAACAATACAGATGAAATAGATGTTGGTGACATTGAAGATGAACTGAAGAAGCTTAGAGATAGGATAAACAAAACCGAGAACGACAAGTTGAATAAACTTGACGGAGAGTTGGACGACAATAAACAAGTAATATTGATCAAAGAGTTGAAACTGCAGACACTCAATAATAGCCTAAGCAACCTCAAGAATAAAATAAAAGAACTGGAAAGTAACGGAACGAGATTACAAGAGGCCAACGTTCAAGGAGCTCTAACACTTATTGGAAACGCTAAAGAAAAGGCCGATAAGGCAGTACAGAAAGCTGAAAACTCTCAGGTATTGTAGTACAACTCCGAAATGTCTCTGAATTATTTTGTCATCTCTTTAATTTCAGGAAGATGTCAAGTATGCTGAAATTCAATGTATTGCCACGTCGACATTCATCAACAACACTGAAAAACTCTATAAAAAACAATCGGAGGATAATGAAAATGAGTTGCGTAATATATCGGCAAAACTAGAAACCCTCAATAGGCAAATTCCGGAGTTGAACAACTTAGTGTGTGACGGACACGGCGATCCTTGTGATGCCATTTGTGGTGGAGCTGGTTGCGGGTATTGTGGGGATCTCTTATCTTGTGCTAATGGAGCTAAGCAACAAGCTAATACTGCTATTGAACACGCTAATAATACGGAAATAGCGCTCAGAAACAAGGAAACTTTAGCCAACGATTTCATAAGAAATGTAAGTTCCTCATAATTTGTTGGATTGGAAGTATGTCAATAACACATCTTGACTATCAGTAGAGTCGAGGACTCAATTTGTCCCGGCTTGCGTCACTGTTCTGATTGGTTTATGGGCTTTGCTGTGGTTTTCATTTGTTAAAATCTCCAAACGATTTAATTGCAACTGCGGTAGTTATCTCCAGTGGCGTGATCGAAGAACCCTTCTAGACGTATGTATCAACCGAAACGTTTGGAGATTTTAATAAAAGAAGACCACGGCAAAATCCGGAAACCAACCATTTTCAATTATTTTCAGGTATCACAGATAAATACAAACCAAACGAGGATCTTGGCACAAGAGACTTTCGATAAAATATTCAATGAACTGAAGAAGGCCAACAATTCCTTGAAAGAAGTTAATGATACGAAAAACGAAATGCGTGAATTCATGGGACAGAATAATACGAAACCAGGAGATATTAAAAAACTTGCTGAAGAGGTATAGTGTAGACAACTTGATGAATACTTTTCTCTTCATTCACGTGTATATATTGTAGATCTTGTTGAAAAATGTACAGAAAACTCCCGAGGAAGTAAGGGAGCTAGCAGAAAACATAAAGAACGCAGTCGATCGTCTCACTAACACCGATTATATAATAGACGCTACCAAAGGGGATTTGGCTAGGGTTAATGAACTTAAGGAGCACGCTAAATACGCAAAGTAGGTCAACCTGAATACTAAGTCACAAACAAGTGCTTACTAATATCCATTGCAGATCAAATGCTACAAAATTACTAAAAGAAGCAGAAGATGTTAATGATTCGTTAAATAAAACCCGGGACGCACAGGTAGAGGCAGAGGTCGCCATAGAGAAAGCTTGGGTTGATTACCGTGCTGTAGAGGATATACTCTTTCTGGTATGTTATGCGATTTTTCTCACAGAAAAACAGATAAGTGTTCAACTTGAATTCAATCTTATTGTGAACATACATTGGTTTGTTTTGTGTTATTATTACGTGAAATAATACAGAAGCATGAAGAATACGCCGTGACTCCATGTTCGACCATCCCAATGTATTGATGTGATATATTATAATCACGTCTTCTTGTACTAATATTGAGTATAAGAAATGAATTTTCTAGGACTTGTAGTATACGTTTATCATGAAGAATCATGTATCAGTGCATAAAACATTTCTTGATCAATAATTGAAACTGAATTACGAATAAAGTCATATTATTATTGAATTGAAAAACTATTTACTCATTATTTTTCAGATTGGAAATAATACGGAAGAAGCACAGGGCACCACCAATGAGATTGATAAACACATACACACTCTCAAAGACAAATTAACGGATCTCCAAAGGAATATTACTGATAATGGTATTTTCGCCAATAGGGTGATTGAGGAATCTGATAACATCGTCAAAAATGCCCAAAAAACCAAGAATGACTCCTTAGAATTACAAAATAAATATAACACAGCTACTAGCGAGCTGGAATATAAACTGAATAATGTAAAAGCTACCAAAGAGAGAGCAAATGACTTGTTCACGAAAGCTCTGAATTTGGTTGCGAAAGTAACAAAAACACAGGAGGATATCCAAAAGCTAGAAGACAGCGGTCAAGGAGATGAGTTGAAAACTCTCGAATATGACCTGCAAGATCTGATTAAAAAAATGAACAACTATACCTCCCAGTTGGACAGCAGAGTGCTATTTTACAAAAATTGTAACTGAAATTTTGATCAAACCGAGTTATTTCTTTGTTCGAGGACCAGAGGCTTGTATATAAACGAGTTTAAGTATATCATAATGATTATTCTGTTCTCAGAAAGCAAGATCAACCCTTCGTAAATACATATACGTATTTACAATTCCAATAAACCAATACTACAAAAGAAAATATTGAAATATATTGATAGAAATAAGAATTCCGAGTACCAGAAACCAAACTCCTAACAATTCTCTGAGAAAACTAATCATCAGCTGTTCCTGTAATCGTTAAAATCCCTTAAGATTTTTTTTTAGAATTGTACTAATTATAACCCCTTTTTATCTAAACTTTGGCAAATATTTTTCTTTCTGTAAATAAATAATTTATTTTGTATTCGTTTTTTTTATGTCGCTCAAGTTGACACCTTGAAAGCAAAAAGTTATCAGGAGCATTTGTATTTAATTTTATTATCACAAATAATTTAACCTAGGTAACACAATAATTTTATGGTAATCTATCTAACTACTTTACAGAATTAACCAAAGTTAATCACGATAGTTGTATCACTGGTAACATGAGCATAACAATAAATAATAAAATTATTAGTACATTTTTATGTTCGTGTATTTTCTTCTATCCAGTCTAAATATTCTGTAACTCTCGTATACACTCCAGGGTATCCCGGCTCTCCGCATTTGTTTCCAAAAGATACCACACCAACTTGCACCCATCTCGTATCCCAGTGGATCATTAGAGGACCTCCCGAATCACCCTAGAAAGCCATTAAATCAATATGCTATACTACAATATTTCTAACATAATGCAAAATTTTACCTCTGATACATAATAATTTTTTCAAGTCACCGCATTTAATTTGGATTATTACGTTGGAAGTTTCTCGACTAGTAGCTATTTTAAATTAAAAGAATGTATCGTTAGAACGAAGAAAACGAATATTATCCCCGAAAAGTTTGATAGATGGAGAACCACCCTGTATAATAGTGTGTAGTGTCCAACTATCAATTATGCTGTAAAACTTTTGGATTCTGCTACTGTATTTCATAACAGGTTCAATTTTTTATTTGCCGAAAACAGTTTTCTTTTGTTAAAGTTATCAACAGTAAAAACACAAGAGCTCTTTTTATTTTGTCCAATGTCAGTTTTTGGAGTAAAATTACTTATGGAAGAATTTAAAATTTTGAGTTGAAAGAAATTTATCCAATAAAAGAAAGTTCGATTCTTTTTTGGAAAGATGAATAAACGACAATACCTATATAAATATACCACAATAATAATCACCTTCATTGGATCAGTTGTTATTAACAATACAATTGTAATAGATAATGCTTTTTGTAATTTGTTCAGATGAATTTTCCCAAAACGATTCATACTGTGTGAACAATACTGAACAATCATTGCTGTCATGATAGAAATTGAAGGGACGGCTGCTTACTAGATGAAGTCTGATTTTGAGGAACAGACATTTTTATCACGATAAAAAAGGATGCATCTTTTTTATTGCTGTCAAAATTACACAGACAATAAATGGGTTTTTTTCTACAGGAGTATGATATTCAAGCTACAGAGAATAAATTTGTTGTTAGTAAGTTTTGAGAACATTCTCGGAGAAAAGATATATAACATTTTCAAAAAACCTAAAATTGTTGTATATAAGTTTATATCAAACTGAAGTACGATCCTATGTATTGTAGGTTATGTTTTCCAAATGCTATAAATTTTCCACAAATTATAATTCCGCTCTGTTATTGGCACATTCAAAACCTGTTTTAGAAGAAAAGCCCTCTATAAATTATTCACCACGAGCGCTCATATAACACATGGAAAGCTACTTTTTTTTAGATATTTTATAATTTTACAACACAGGAGCAAAAACATCGCTAATAGCCGTGTTACATTCTTCAGAAAAATTGTCTCCAAATCTTGTATTATAAATTATTGAATTACATTATTAAGTATTATAAATGCTTATACAATATTTCTGTAGAAGTTGTGGAAGCGTTAATAAAATAAATCAAGTTACTTATTAATTGCTGCACAAGGCTGTGTCCATATTGCTTTTATAAGCGTTATATAAACATAATTAAAAGGTTTATAACAGAACTTCTGTTTTATAAAAGGAGTTCTGTAAACATTCTAACGATATTCATTATTAAAATAGTAAATTGTCACTTTGGTGTGGATTTTTTACCTGGCAAGCATCAGTTCCCCCTTGTGAATATCCAGCACATATAAAGTTGGGAGTAATTGGCTGAAAGTAGGCATCATTACAGTCTTCGTTTCTCCAAATTGGCAACACTGCCTGCCTCTGAACAGTGCTCTCTTTACCGCCATAATAAGTAGTGCCCCATCCTACCACAGTAGTTTTCCTTCCCGCAAATTTCTCGTTCCGTAGCTGAGGAGGAGGTATGCACAGTGGTATGATGTATTTGGATTTCCTCGCAGGTTTTTCCAGTTTCAGTACAGCGATATCGTTGTAAAATCCAGCTCTCGAAAATTTGTTATGCGCTCGAATTTCTGATACCTTGACTGTTACCGGACTAGAAGGTTCGTCATCTCGCTTCAGATCGACATCTCCCAAACGGACTGTGAACTGACGAGCAGCAAATCTGGAAGCAGAAGTAAATGCCACAAGCAGGATAGATAATTTACACAGTAATAGAAAATAAGTAAATGCGGACGTCAACTAAGTTTTCAGATGTCATAAAAATATTCCAGGAAGAGTCGAGTTCCTAGGGAGGGTAATTGGAGTAATTACCCCCCCCTTTCCCATGACTGCCATAGTGTGACTGAAAGTTAACTCTTTATTTGGAACATATATGAAACCTTCATAGTAAATAATATGCGAAAAGGATGGCGCAGTAACAATTTTTCATGGATCAACTGACAAAAAAAAAGTCTTATTAATTGTGGGGGTGGAATTGGTTATCCCCCCCTCCACCATGGAATGACTAGGCACGCACCTGTCCATATTAATGCCCAGAATAATACCCAAGAAGAATTCAAATGTCCATTCTGAGAAAGTTCCCAAGGATCTATACCAGGGCCTATCTGGTTCATTATTGATAACAAAGTCTTGTTCTTCTAATGACCACCATGCGAGATAAACATTGATGATACAACTAATTTGTGTTCCAAACCGCACTTTGATTTCGTCAGCAACTATCGAAAAGTAGACATTTGCAGATTCCATTCAATACTTACGGCCTTTGTCGAGAATCCCTTGTGCAATGAGCAGCTGTAAGAACATGGCTGGCAGTTATTAATGACCCTCCACACCAAAATTCCGTTCTTCTAGCTCCGTGTAAGAATATGGCCGCCATCCATGGCCATCTTCCTGGTAACGCTTCTTCGCCACCAACAACTCGGAATTTTGCGGATTCTGGTTGCCCACATTCTGAATATGAAATTATTTATTACACCGTTGTGTATACATACTTTATAAAAATGGAGAGTCACGTTCAAACAAAGAATCTCAAAGAACGGCCCTAAGAATGAATGTTGATAACACGAATAGGATAATTATAGTTCTAGAGTTCTAGGAAGTTCCAGAATTCGTGGAATTTTCTCTCCTCTTGCTTAGTTTATGCGACAGATCGTGAATTTCCTTGCTTGAGTGCAGTTTAGAACTTTTTTTAATGAATATTTAAAAAAACCCTAGTTTTAGCTTCTGATTGTCTCTCGTGGCGTCTCGATTACTTAGTCATCGTTGTGGCGCTCATGGAAAATATCAAGCCTCTGATGTTACACTGTTCGTTGTGATGATCCCTAATCCTGGTGATGTCTCTGGTTAGAAGGCTCTTGGCCACGAAATACTTCTAGAATCAATATGAGAGTCATCTCAATGTATCCAGCCAGATGTACCTGTCAGTATTAGTGATTATACGAAGTATTTTATTTTGCCTCCTCTCGAGTCCCACATATATCTGAGTCTTCTTGAGTTTGCAAAATATAGAACTGGTGTACGTTGGACGTATGCAACAACAATCTGGCATTCCTTGTTATTAGGAGATATGTCATTTTAATGGCCACTGACAGTCTTTAGATAGCGAGACTGACGTGCTTGTGCGTGGTGAGTCGTCTGTCCAGTTGTACTCCCAGATACTCAGACTCCCGCACGTACTCATGCTCTACCATGAATCTGATACTGATTTTCGAATGGGTGTACTTTTTACTGAAGTTAATTAATTCATTCTTTTCACGGTTGAGCACGATTTTGTTATTCTCTGGATACGGGATGTTCTCCTGATTTAGGTGTATACCAAGCTGTGCCCTGTGCCACGCTTGAGAACGAGTGAGAGTATACAGCTGTGTCGTCTGCGTACACAGCTGTAATGTTTTGCACTAAATTATGAAAGTCATACGTATATAAATAATTCAGATGCGGATATAGAATAGATCCCTGAGGCACTCCTACTCTGACTACATACGTTGGTGAGTGACCCTTCTGGGCCTACAACCAGATACGAATTTACCATATGCAAAGGCCTCTGCATTTTTTCAATTAATCCCTTTGTCGAGACCATGTCAAACGTCTTCTAGATGTCAAGCAGAACCACGACGGAAGAATTGAAAGGCCTTCCTTCATTCTATCCTCGAGGGTCGAAAAGTGTTCCAGGAGATTTCTATCAACAACTTTCACAATCGCGCCAACAGCGAGGTTGGTCTGTACCTCTTCAGTCTATTATTTAAGATCAGGGCAATTTCTGCTTGCTTTAAACAATCAGGACAATATTGCCATTCTATAAGAATTGCATTAACAATGTATATCAACTAAACTTCTTCGGCAGGTTACCGAGTAGAATCCTGTCAATGCGGTATTTTTGGGAAGCAGCTGTATTGTTTTTTGGGCCTCTTCAAAACTCGTTAGGACCCTTTAAAGGGTCCGTAGGGTCCGCGGGTGTTATGGTATCTTATGGTTTAGCTTCCCATAAATGTACTTCGTTGGTGTCGTCACTTTGGAAGGCACTGTGAAAATACTCCCCAAACAACTCGCGGTTAGACATTAGTCAGAGTTATTGTCCCCCAAGTTGAGATCAGCGACCTTATCGATGTTTCCAGCTCAAGTCTGAAATTTTCTTACTCATATAAAGTCGTCAGATTCTTCCGATGTACCTACTGGCACCGTACATAGGTAAACCCCACATAGAATAAGTACATTTTGAGGCGTTCACAATAACGTCCTTAAAATGTCGAGGGTCAACCGGAGGACTTCCATAGGATGTCCCCCTGTTACCGTAATCCACTTACAAATATCGTCTCAGAACATCCATAGTCTTCTGGGACGTTCAGTCTGTTATGGGAAAACTTGAGACCGTATTCGAAAATGTCTCCAAACGTCACAAAAACCTTTTGAGGCGTTCATAATAATGTAATCAAAATGTCGAGGGCCAACCTGAGGACATCCTTAAGCTGTCCTCCTGTTAACATTTTTTACTAACAAATGTTTCAAAACATACCTATAACAAGTCTACTAAACGTTCATAGTAAGCTTTTTAGTATTCAAATACGATTTGAGTGTGAAACAAATTATTTACCGATGAATTTTAATTTCAATATTGTCATCATATAGCGAGACAAAAGAGTGCCTCTGGAAAATAAAGTCGCCATTTATATCGTGATAAAGCCGCTACTCACCACCAGTGCGTACTAGGTGTACAAGGAGCCATATAAAATTTTTTTGTCCATGGTACAAGTTGAAGATTTAAAATTTAGATATTGAAACATATTTAGGATTGGAACAGTTCTATCCTGGGTCAGGATTATTCTAGATTAGAATATGGAAGACTACATCATATCTGGTTAAATGATTCCAATCCAACATACAATTTAGTAGTACACTAACTATTTTGTTTAAATTACAGCTGACATTTGTTCAAATAACGCAAGTTATAGTATAATGTTCATATACTTACATTTTTAGGTAGTAGAATTTTTTGATTGATCTTACCTTCCGGATCAACGTAGTTGTTGAGGACTTGTGGAAAATTATTGGAGATACTCGGAATACTAATGGGTGGTTTGGTCACAACAGTGGAAACACTCTGTACCGGAGTTAGCCTTTGGGGTCTCACCGTAGTGGTTGTCTTATCTGTATTGTAATATATGGCAGCAAAAGTGACTGGGCGGTTTGTTGTAGAAGTAGTTGTGCTGGTTATTGGTACGACCGCAGCGTTGGACGACTTGGGACAGCAGACCCCAGGTTCAAAAAGACTTTTGAAACACAGCGATTGTCTCAAATTTGCTAAATCGAGTAATAGTTGTGGACAGTTGCTGAGGTCATCGCAGAATCTGTGAACATATACACATTTTGTTATAATTGGTTTCTGTAAGTATGATGTTAAGATGTTCGGATGAGAGAGAGAGAAAGAACTTAAGAGAACGAACCCACGACTACGGCCTAACTGTTGTTACAGGGTGACAATTTGAAAACTTCCCACCCTTAATATCTTCCTTCCAGTCAATAATATGAGAAATAAAAAAATTCAATTTTATTTTGTAGGGGGGTACTTTCAACCCTCTAGGAGGGATATATGTTACCCTTAGAAACTTAAATTTCCAATGGTACCCTGACTTTATTATTTTTTTATGAGAAGTTTCCGAAAAATAGCGTTTTGAACTTGCCTGCACTGAGATGCATGGTGTTTATTTGAAGAAAATTTTTTTATTTAAATATTTTTTCTTAAATATTGTGCTACTTTCATTCCCATTCATATAATTTGTTTTTACGAATCTCCCAGGATCTCGGAGAAAAAACCTCAAAAGCAGAGCTTGTGCGAACAAGGGAGATCCAGGATGTACAGTTCACGTAAAAGTGGAATCCATCAACTACCCATTTGTGGTCTTCAAATTTAAAACGTCACAAAGATGGCTAAAAGGACAAATATTGTATGTCCAAAAATGTACTTTTGAGTTAAAATAGATTCATAGATTCATCAATTTTTGTTGTTTTTTTACTGGAAAAATTTTGATTATCATCTCAGAAACTTCAGTAAACAGTTACCCTCAATTGAATTAATAGTCATAATATCATATTTTCGACAATGGACATACTACAATGTCAATATTAGTCCTCTTAGCCATCGACATAGGCTTTTTGTCGAAAAGGTAATTTCCGATAACAAGATCAAGATTGTCAAACATGAAAAGGCTTCAATATATGCACTCCCAACTTCGATGAGGGATGAGTGGCTATTTTGTTCAATAATCAGAGGTAGCGTGATCAGAAGAATAATTATTATAACTATTATTATTAATTAGTTCAACGTCTCAAAATATTATTTTAATTTTTCAATGCTCCACGCCACTGTTTCCAAGAATGTGTAGTCACTGTAGTGAGTCAGATCAGTCATCCAAGTGACTGGTTTAGTAACCCTAGGATAGCTCTTAAAAAAACGACATGATGATATGCATGTACCAGGCAAAACCTCTCACTTTTCTTTTCATTTTGGTCGAGCTGTTCGCGGAATAATTTCTTCACTTAGAGAACTTTCACCTAAACTTGATTAACTTAAGCTATCTTCACATCACGGATCACATTACTTCTCCAATTATGCAACAGTATTCGAAAATAAACAATATTATGTGTAATTTAGTGTTATTTCGCTTTTTTGAGATTAGGAAATAAAAATTACCTATCACTAGATACATGCAATTCTATGGGTTGTCAGAACGTGTTTTAATTGTCATGATTCTAGTTATCAATTTGTTTATTGAAAATTTGTTGCTCTGCAGGGTGAGTTACAAAAAAGCGTTGAATGATTAACACCTAACATAACAATATTTCTACAAGTGGGGATTATCTCTTCATTTCTAGAAATGACATTCTTCAGAAAAAGCTGAAGACTTTTCAGAAAAATCATTTTGTGACTACAGAATGAGCAAAAAAAGCGTTGAATGTCGGACACCTATCGTATGAAATGCATTCATTTTTGTGATATTTATTAGTTATAAAGTATACCAATATCCCCCTTGCAGAGATCCACCCTAGAAAACCCCTTTGTTTAGTAGCACCAATGATGGTTTTTATTCAACAATATTGTTTTCTTTTATTTCTCTCCCCATGTACATGCTGCTCTCTTGATGATTGAAAAACTGTATGAAAAGTTTTGTACTTTCTGCTTACTTTCTTGAATCTCCATAGACGTCCATGTCCATTACAACATTTGATTGGAATGGTTGGACAAGGTTTTTATTCAAAAACACTACACTGCTTACTGTACAACGATTCTCATGTTTCCCCGATTCCATCAGAATCCATGTTGAGCGGAAAAGCATATGTACTCTTCTATGAGCAGGAGGGCACTTAATCACACCTTTGAGATTATATTTAGTTTTATTTTATGACTATTATTTTTGTTAATATTTATTTTTAATAAAGTTTTAAAAAATATAATCCTAGCATCTAATCATATTCTGAATCAATTTTATTCACAAATAAATTGATACATAGTAGGTAAATGAAATGAAGTTTCTGAACTTTTTGATTTCCATGTTTCGTGTGGGTTAGGAATATAAAGTGTTCTTATATGTATTGTTGAGAACTTTTACTATTTCACTTTAAAATTATTCAACACGCTAATTCATATACAACACCACAATCACTGGGGTATATTTATTTCAACAATTGAAATCTTCTGAAACTTCAATACTTCCCCTGGCAGCGTGTGACACGTTCTTATATAGTCGGAAACATTTCTCCTTGTCAAATCTAGAGATTTCTACGTTTCATCCGCTTCCAGTCCAGGGTCCACTCTATGACTGCTATTCTCCAATAGATGGCGCCAGCCATTCTGAAGTCTGGATATTCGTGACCGTATATAAATATATTTATTGATTTTTATTAGTAAGTATAATCGAAGTGGACGTCAAAATAAAAAAAACAGAAAATAACGTAATTACTATTATGGTCACACTCTGAACTGCAACATTAAAAAGAGTTAAAAGTTCATATTGAGCAAAAAACTGGCTCACTACCATAACATTGGCATTCAATTCGAAATATATCATAATACGAAAAATATGTGGTATATTCAGAAAATTTCGTGCGAAAGAAGGTGGAAATTGGTGTGTACCTTGCATTTCTGAAGGCTGTATGCTTCGTTGAACACATCCAGATATTGCAAAGGAATAAGAAACACGTTCAAAGTCGTGATATTTCAGACATGGAACGTACAAGCTTCTTCAGTTTGCAATAAAACTATGTTTCTCTACAACTGATATAGCCCAGGGACAACCATTAAACTGGTTGAGAACTCTCTACCGTACAATATTTTTCGTATGTTCAATTGTACATGGCTCTGTCATGAGAACAGAATTAGTATGTTTTGTCACCTAAGCAAGAGACAGTTAACGTGGTATGAAAATAAGCTATTGTATGATGAAACAATTGTTTTGTTTTGTAAACCCACAATATGTAATGAAAACCATTAAAGTTTGAATTTTATAATAAATTATTCGTGAAAAATATTAAACACAAGCTTGAATACTCACCCTTCTATACCATCAGGTGTTTTGCAACTTCTCGGGTCTTCGTTCTCTTCCTCTTTATCAGCTTTATCATTTTTATTCAGATCGCCGTTATTGGTATAATGATTACTATTGATGTTGCCAATAGGTTTTTGGGGGTTATTCAAATAAACTTGATCATCAATAACACCAGGCAAGGCTTCTCTTACAAATGGGGCAATTGTATCCGTTACATTCCTCCCTAACACGTTTTTGCTAATGGTATATAGGGCACTGGGAACTTCTGGTGATAAATTATTGGAGGGTTCTCCACCTGTTCTCGTCATATTAACCAAATACCTCCCGACGGTATTCAAGGCTCCCAAGGTCTCCGTTATTTTGTATATTGTTTCTGGTTTGAAGTGTCGTCCAGATTCTAAGTTGTCATTCGACTGGTATTGGCGATCAATATTTCGGGGCGGTAGTTGGGCTGTTCTTACCCACCGTGGTGAATTATCTTGTATATCCAGCCAGGGTTGATAGTACTCGGAATATTCATAAGACAGAGGAAAGAGCAAGCACAGTACGGAAAGTCTACCTAGAAAAAGAGGATTCTCAGGATTATACAGGAAGAGATGACCCAGTCAACAGAAACATCTCTGTGAGGTACGTTTGTACGTCACTGTTATAGTCTATACTAACTCAATAGAGATTTCTAATGGATATGCTGACACCGATAAAAACAGACAAAAGTTCTTAAGTACTCCATCCTTGTTGCAGGCTGTGATTGGTTACTATAATGGTGGGGACACGTGGGGAGATGAAATGACATGTTTGTCTTGTCATTTATAATGACACGGAGATACAATGACATGTTGTCTTGTCATTTAAATACCCCGCCATTATAGTGACCAATCACAAAGTGCAACAAGGATGAAAACTTAAGAACTTTTGTCTCTTTTTGTCGGGTAATGGCCTCTTGAATACACGGCGTGAAGAGTGACGAGCCTGGGATGCTATTCTCGAGTTTGTACGTATGCGATTTCGATATACTGTTTCATACCAATACACTTGGAATATATATGTTCTTCTCTCTTTTTTGTATACGATTTGAAATCGAACGGTTCGAGAAAAGACCCCCTGGCATGTGCACTGAGGAGTGTCACGCCTATCGCGTGCCTGGACGCTAGCGATCTCACGGCCTGTTGATTGACAAGTCGGTGTGGTTTGCGCCGCGCCTTGAACTGTGCACCCCAGTTTCCTTTGAACTGTGTAAATTTACCGACAATCGACGAGACATGACACTCCGCCTGAAACTTGGCACGCCGCACAATTATCACGGCGCGTGTAGTGTCAGTTCACACGCCAGGCGCGACACTCCACACGCCGTGTTATGGCTTCTATAGAAATCTCTACTGAGATGAGACAGCACAGAACCAAGCGATCATACGAATTTATATCAATGTACAAATTGCCTCTGATAATTTGCATAGGCATGAATAACACATTATTATCTAACCGCTCCTCGTCTCGTCCCGACTGGGAGTCCACGTGGACTCTTTCACAGAAAACGGCAGGGCGAAATGACAAAATATATCCATACAGTTTTTCTGCTGTCTCAACCGAGTTCGTAATAAACTATACCTACTAATGATGCTAACTGTGACCACATTATAGAGGTGGTAGGGATGGAGTGTGGTAATTAAAACGTTACATGTATGGATTTGTTTTTCCAAATGACTCATAAATAATGCAGCTAGTAAAGGGGATAGTAGCGAATCCATAGGGAGGCCAGATTTTTGTAAGTAAATTTTGTTACTGAACTTCAGGTAATTTTGTTCCATGCATAATCTAGTTTAATTAATTATTCTTGGGTAATTATTGATGGGCTGCTGTTGTTATGCTCTAACAGGTCATTAAGGATGTCTATTGTTAATGAAACTGGAATACTAGGAAATAGATTTTTGACGTCAAATGATACAAATTTGCAGGTACTATTGAGTTTGTTGTCTTTCATATTATCGACTAAGGAACTTGAGTTTTTAATACTATATTTTGAATTGAAATTGGTAAATTTTTTAATAAATGTTGACTAACTTGGATGCAATCAATGCCCCTTCCCAAAAAAATGTAACAGATAGCAGTGCGATGGGTCTCTAGTCACTAGCTTTGTGTGTGATAATCTCAGGCATATGACTGTCAATGGGAATGGTGTTCTGGGGTTGTTTTCTCATTGAATCCACCGTACAATTTGCAGCAAACATGTTGGCAAAGATATTGTCTTCTTCCTAAGCGTTCCTTGCTAGTGTTCCATTTTCATTGGTTAGAGGCTTTGGAAAGACCAAACCGAGCGGGATCCGTTAGGACACTCAACGAGCTTTGATCATATCTTGGCATTGTTAGCCATTTTCGAAGATAAGATTGTATCATTGCAGATTTTTCTTGCTTCAACATATTGAAATCTGGTCTCAGGGCCCTGATTTTTCAACTATCGACAGTATACTGCCTGCTTGAAGGCGACAGCTTTGAAGCAGTTTCTGCTAAACCAGAGTTTATCAGATGATGTTCTTCTTGACGTGTTAGGTACCTATATATGTTCACATTCCCAGCATTATGATCTCAGAAATTGTCTCGGCGCATTGTGATGGATTCCCAAAGAAAAACACGCACCCTTTCCTGGAAATGGAAATTCTGAGAAAAACCATCCCAGTGGGCTGAATTGTTGTAGTGCCATATGAGACGGGGCATCCTTTTGTACTGCTCGATGGAGTAGAAAAAGAGCAAAGAGTGGAGATGAGGTTGTGGTCGGGTAGGAGTTTCCAAGTGGAGCACAAACTTATATACTGTATGGATCAGGATTGGTGCTAGTGAGAAAAAGATCTAGTGTATTGACATACTGGTTGTTGACATCTGGAATGCGTGTGGGTAGCTCAACCAGTTGCTTTAGACCATACAAGATAGTAAAGGCCTCTGCTCGACAACCTGCCTCGTATGTTTTTTTGGAAAATTTGAACCGGGTAGAGTTGTGTCATTGAAATCTCACATTATAATGACTTCAGGCTTCAGCTGTTGGATCGTTTTTTCTGGATAAAGTCTAATTTGAGTAATGAAAGCCAGCTTGAACCACATCACGTCAAAGTCTTTCGGTTCCAAACTCTCTTCGCGTTGGCATGATAGGTGTCTTACACCACGTTCGAATCTGAACCGAGAATATAGTTCGTAACCAGGACAAAGCATGTGGAGTTGTTGGTGGAGGAGTTCACTTGTGTTTCTGTTAGATCCAGAATATCAGGTTTTTCCTCCTGTAAGTGATGGTGAACGTCATTGATGTTCTTTTGAGTCCACGTATATTACGAAAGTGAATCTTCATAATTTTAGATGGTATGTCACTTCGAGTACTCTTCTCCGGAAATCCGAATGCAGAGGTATTTTGCTTCCAGAGTATATTACTCGAGGAGACTTCATCATCATCTGAATCCATTATAATTATTATTTCTCTCCTGTTGAACAAAAGTTCCGTGATGCTGTTGCTTGCCAAGGGCTGAAATACGTATGATAGTTTTTTCCCACCTTCGATAAGTTTCATGAAGATGGAGGATAACTTTTCGTGAGAATAAAATAAATAATATTACTAAATGTACTCGTGAGTGGTCTGTAATAATTCAGTAGGTCTGTGGAAAACAATTTCACGGAAACACTCTATTTACAAACAAAAGTGTTCAGTTTGAACACGTCAGTTTCACGTCTCACTATCCATAAATAATGAATAATAAATTTTGTTGCGTTATCGGGGAACTCACGGGGAACTCCATCATAACAGTTACGACAAATATTGAAGGCACGAAGCGGATGTACACGTTTGTTTCAGTCGAAGTTCGGAGAAAGTGAAAACGATTTGTGCTACCTTGACACTGTAATAATATCAAGAATATCTTTAGTTATGCACGACACAGAACGCCGGGTTACGCAACCAAATAATTTGGATCGGCTGAATTTTTCTTGAACGAAGCTGAAATCATTGATTTTCTTCACGTTCCATATTTAACAGATGTTGTTAGGGACTTATTATTATTTTCCGTGGCGCTCCGGGGCGAATTAGTCATTTTTGATGGAGTATTCACTTTTTCAGCTGCAGGAAAACGCGGAAAACCTACAGCACCACCTCGAGTGGCCGGCGTGCACTCCAAGCTAGCACTAAACGTGATTGGCATCTAGACAACTCACAATACACTTGCTTTTCAACAAGGCATACGGCCGCCTATCGATCCGATATAATAAGTATTTGAGAAAAAATCTCTTGTACCGACATCGGGCTCGAACCGACTATCGCTATGCTGGAGTTTCAAACGGCCTATGCATCAGACCGCTGAGCTACCTGGTCTTGTGATACTTCATTTGAAAGGTCTTTCAATACGGAATTCAGTACGTAGCCTAATCAATTTGAATTATTTGTACAGGGTGAACAGAACCTAATAATTTATTTAATTTTGAAACAATTTTTATTATTATCAATGAATAACATAATTGAGCTATAATGTTAAAATATTCTTGAAAAGATATACACTCACCTAACTTCTTTAGCAGAAACCATTCAAAGTAAACAAGAAATAGAGCAAGACATAAAAAAATCAAGAATAAGGTAGGTACACGAAAAATGTATAGGTACCTGGAAAGGATTAATTCATACCCAATTAGCACATGCCCGTTTTTAAAACGTGGCATTGGTTGAATAAACGTTTCTGGTTGAAAATTTTAACGACAAAAATTTAGTGTAATCTTCAACGTTGAAAGAATACGTTATAAAGATGTGTTTCAAACGTTATTTTAATTCAAAAATAATTGTTTATCAAACTCGCTTTATGCGATTGATTTATTTGGTCAAAACAATAACTAAGCAATTGGTTTAATATAACATTGTTACGCGCGACATTTTTCCGTTGAAAAAACATTCATTTTTCAGCCATTTCAACGTCCTTGTGCTCGATGGGTACGGTAGAACCATAGAAATATAATATTATTATTATTATAGAACACTAAATCTGCCAGTCCACTATAGGGGACTAAAGCAGTAGCGAGTGCTCAAAGATTTTGTTTTTTTCTTATAAAAATTATCATAACGCGAACCAGCGATCGCATGGTCGTAAAATTGACGAATTTTGCTCGAAGTAAAGAAAGAAAACTCATCTCGAAGGTTCTGGACAGTTCTAGAGGTGGCGTGGAAACCTCTAGCATATAAAATAAGATAGGAAAGTCAAAAGTCCTTTCCTAAAAGAAAAGTAAATTCTACATAAAAAAGATAAAATAAAATATTCAAATTTATTGAAGGAAAAGTAAAACATCTTAAGAGGTGATTGTTGATTCAAGTGATGCAGTGCTTTTACAATTTCGGAAAGGGCTGTGCTGTGTATTAGAGAGCTTGACATATTCACAGAAAACGTCATTTTATAAAAGGTAGCTTAGGTGAATATATCTTATTGGAAATTTTTAACAAACTAAACAATGCCCTGACGAAAAGTAAAAAGAAAATATCCACGAAAAATGATAGAGAGAGTCAGAAACATTTATTCGTTCTTTCTAGAGGGAGGGAAAGAGGTGGGGGAGTCAAATGAATGCGACAAAATCAAATTCACATTCAACGAATTCAACACATAATTTTTCTTCATTTTCTGTGAAAAAAACCCAACAAGTTTGCAATCGAAGCCAGAAACATATTTTTCATTATTATTATTTTTAGAGTGGAGGAAAGAGGTCAAATGAATGCGAAAAAATCAAAATTCACATTCAATGCATTCATTTCTTCATTTTTCAATATTTTTCGTGAATTTTTTTCCAAAAAGATCATATGCAGATTAAGAAACATTTTTTTTTCATTATTTATCACGATTCACTTTCATTAGTCCAAGATATACACGCTCTCCTAGCTATTGATTATAGTGCTTTGAAGATAAGATAGGTAGAATCTCCGTAGAAAATTCATAGGGAAATACCAACACAGATGAAAATGAACGTGATAAAATGAAAATCCATATTCTGCCGCAATACCAATACGACTTTATCGAAACATAGCGCCGTTCATATTGCTGGCGATTACGTCTTGCCAGTTTCACTCCGGTCAGTTCTTTCTCAATATCTCTGAAACTGCTTTGGCTTTTTCTTTTAATTTTGGTACATGCCAAGTACACATAAAAATACAGTTTTTCCAGACTGAGGTTTTCTGAATTTTTATCAGTAGCGTCCCTGTAAACATGCCCTCTCAAATTGTTGATCAAAATAATGATACGGGATTGTATTTTTGTCAGATAAGTATTATTTTTATAATTGTCTTCTATCTTTCCATAAACATGGTCTCTTGACTTTTTCCGTCCGACGGACGGTTTTCAATTACGAAAATAAAAGCCCTTCATTTGGTTATTTTTTGTTGGTCTTAATAATGAAATGCATTTTGTCTTTCAAATCGAAAACTATTTCACGAAAAAATCAAGGGACCATTTTTATGAGTAGATAGAGTACAATCATAAATATAATATTCGTTTAAAAACAACACAGTGGCGTATCATTACAATTTTTGTTAAATTTCAACACCCTGTATCTCAGAAATGAAGTGGTTGTGGACACATGTTTATGGGAAAAAAGTTTTATTTTGACTCCAGGAATACGCCCTTGAAATATTTGTATTGGATTCAGAAACACCCTGTCTGTATTGCTTGGTCCAACTTGAGGTGTAGATAGTGTTATCCCGATTAGTGACCCTCAATATGTTTTATAGCAAATTTAATGATATTTTATAGGACAAGTAGGTTCTGCCCGCGACTTCGTCATAAAATGAGTCCGACAATAACATTAACAAAAATATATTGGAAGCCTCAATAGTGGGCGAATCAAAAATATTCACATCAAAATTAGACACCATGATGGGACAGGAAAATGTCTGCCGGGCCCGCTAGTATATGTGGTCAGGATATTATACGAAACAAAGAAATCGGGTGTTACCCAACATGTGTGTTTAAAATTAATCAGACAAGTCCATGACCAAAGGCTACTCGATGGATACGAGATTTTGAAAATATTGAGATATCAGAACAGTATGAATGCGGATAAGTGCCCAATTATTACTACAATAATTTGTTTGGTCAAAATTTCTTCTTTCCGTAAACCGGCTGCCCTCTTACGAAAAACCCTTAGAAGTATTTGTAGAGACTTGTGGAAGCTAGGGATAAGACCAATAAAATAAAAAAATCCTTCGTTTTTTGTATGAATTACTAAGGTCATTGGTTTTCAAATGTTATTCATTGATAGAATGGTGTGCCTTCTTAGTATGCAATAGGCATTTCCAGATCTTGAAATATGCACTATTTTCCCATTATTTAATGGAAGGCTATTCCTAAAATAGTCCTAACCTACCTAACTTAACCACTTGTCCACCCTAAATAAATAAAAAAAATATTTTATTTATTATTCGATATTGAAAACGTGATCTCATCGTGTGTAAATTGGGATGGGGCGGAAATGACCAAAAGTGACCAATCAGAATCACTCGCGCACTGACTAACGTGGATTCCCGCCTATTTTTCTACGCCAGATCGTTTGAATTCTGTAGTTTAGTTTGGCGTTTTCAATAATTTTTATGTCGATAAATTGATTAAATGAAAAATCGAAAACTGTTGGGAACGAGTTACATGAGAATGCAATATTTCGAAATACATTTTTTCTGAAAATTACTGGAGAGGCTCATTAGGATAAATATGTTCATATGTCTCTAGGAACTGCACTAGAACATGCTGCTGAACGTAATCCAAAAGATGTACGCATTTGATTTTATTTGCACTCCATGAATTTGTTTAGAAGATTATCCATGTTTGAAAATATGATGACAGGTGAAATCTCGGGTGAAACCAATAATTTCAAATGAAACCGTTCTTTTCACACGGTACTGTATATAGCTGAAGTACTTTTATTGTAATTGATGGTTTTCAGGCTCGTCATTTGCCATTGTTCACTTTAAGTTATATATCTTGTTGAACTGGGTTCATCTACATAAGAGAAACTTTCGGAGAGGAATGAACAATTATCAAAGAAAGGGGATGATGGAATGGATTTTCCCGTCAAAAACTGTTTTGAGTCGTTCCCAAAGTTTTCAAAGTGAAGATATTTCACTTGAATGCATAATACTCAATTCAAGATAGAACTGAAACATGCTAAGTACATATTTATTTCTTTCGCGTATCCTTTTCGAATTTCGAAATTTTTTTGGAAAACGGACATTGGGAAATTCCGAGGCTTAGTATTGAACAACTATATTGGTCGAACAAACAATTTCTGTTTACTTCATTCCCAAGATCAATTACTAAAAGATTCAGAATGCTATGGTCCACTTTTTAATTTTATTTCCGTGGGAGCAATGTAGGAAGCAGAAAAATTACGAGAATTGAAACTGTTTTAATGTGTCGGTCGTAAACCAACAGAGAAATCAGAAAATTAATAGAAGTTTCTAGGACAACCATTTTGCAAACAGTCTAGACAAAGAACATATGTGTTATTCTAAAAACACAGCTTGTTTTATGAATCTAAATATATGTGTATCCATAAAATTACTTATTTCTGCAATGGGCCTTGACGTTCGTGTGAAAATTATGTTTCTTTGAATTTAGATGTTTAAACATGAACTCAACAGAAACTCAAGACTGGAGATCCTATAAACTCAAACTCAAAAACTTGAACTTGAAAGGCTCTCGAATTCCCTTCAGGACAGAGCAATTCATCTCATCGGTGATACCTTGCTCACAAATCTCGCTTACTTCTCTTGCGCACGGTCGAAAATTTGGCCATCTGTCTCACTTTCATATTTCAAATACATCAAATATCATAATTAAAAAAAGTTACATAAGAACTACGAGACGTAACCTGAGAATCTATTTATAACGCACTGATGGATCCAAATATAGTACTGAACGTTTTTTTAGACATCATCATAAACATACAGAATAAAAGCAAACGAACTGAAAAAGTCCCATAGAAAAAACACAAAAATTGCACCGTGATTAACAAACTCTTTGTTGGGCATGATTAATAAAGAGTGTGAGTAGTAAATACTCTGATAATATAATTTTGAGAAATCAGTAAAAGCAATATAAAAATACAGTAACGAACAAACTACAAAATATAATCATTATAAAAGAAAAATAGAAAATAACAAACATAGTACCAAACAGCTATGAAAAATAGTACAAGAACTCACTGGTACAAGTGTAGTATAAAAAGTATCAACATTTATTGTGGAACAATATTGAAAAATAAAAAAAAGTAAATTCCCAATACCCCAACAAATAATTGGTTAGCCAAATAATCGGTTGGAATTGACGAAATCAGAGCAGAACTACTGAAATCCATCTCAAACTACAAACTGGACACCCTAATATTCATCAAAAATTAATTTCTATCGCTGGGTATTTGGCCTGACTGTTTCAAAATTGCCATAGTTACACAAAAAATGAGGTAAAACAGAAACCAATAACTACAGACCCGTTTTCCTAATCACTCATCCCTCAATTTTTTTTTAATGTTTTGTTTAGTGATTTGTTTTAAAACATGTTTTTCCGTTAACCAGCTGTTGTTCCCTTACGAACGGCAGCCCTCAGAAGTCGAAACTTGTGCGAGCCAAAGATTAACGAGCTCTTACCTCTTTACGTGCGATTCCTAGCACTTTCTCAGAACATCAGAAAAAAATTCTGCAGTCGCTAGGCTTTGAACCTCCGACGAACGGTAGCCAGAATGATTAAAAGTCGGCGCTTTTAACCACTCGGCTACCTGATCCTTAAAAAACAACCTGTGAAACAATTGCAGTGGCATTTATGGCTCTATCGCTTTATTCATGTTGTTGAATAAAATTATTATCATTATTATTTATAATATTCCTGAAACAATTATGTTGAAAACCAATATTCAAAGGCTATGCTATGCTAGATTAATAGTTACCCTGAACCAAGAGGGTGAACAAATATCGCATATAATACATTGCATGTTATAAGTAGCTAAGTAGTATTATTATTGATGTGAACGCACAATATTTGCAAAATCATGAACAATTCTCGGTTAACGAGGAACTGTGCTGGACCAATCCACCGACGTTGAAAAGTTGCATACCTACCAATCAGAGTTATCCATAAATGCATCCTGAAGTGCACGATAATCCACACTACCACAACATGCACAGATACAATTCACTTAACTGAAAGTTACCGTTTGACCCAAATTTGTCGAGTAAAGACAAGTCAAAGAGAGTGACTGTTGGTGTTGACTCCCTTCTTTCTTTAATTTCTCCCACTGGTATCTTTTGATATTACTTTTTACTTTCGTTGAGGATTAAGAGGAATTTCACTTAATACTGATTTGTTTACCGAATTTGTTTACAGGGGGGATTGAAATACTTGACAGCTCCATGTGAGCAGGGGAAATTATTATGAGTGGATGAGAATGCTTTTTATTTTCTATTTCCCAGCAGCAGAAAAGAAATATATAATATTCAGAGAACAATCCTGGGAATTACAGGAAAATATGTAGAATTCCAACCAGATATCACAGAATAATATCAAGAACAAACGACTTACCTATAGATGCCAGCGGACCCGGTAGACGTTGTTCTGCTCCATCATAGGGTCATGTAGCTCAGTGGTTGAGACTTTCTCGTTCGAAACCAGTGACTGCTGGTCGGCTAGGTTCGAAGCCTTAGCGACTACAGATTTTTATCTGATGGCCCGAGAAAGTGCTAGGAATCGCACGTTAAAAGGTAAGACCTCGTTAATCCTTGGCTCGCACAAGTTTCGACTTTTGAGGGCTGCCGTTCGTAAGGGGACGACAGCTGGTTAACGGAAAAAACAATTTTTTAACAATCATCGTGTATATTCATGTGCATATATTTTTGATTTGTCAACTAACCCTTCCAACATAAATATTTTTGTTAATATGTTATTGTCGGACTCATTTTATGGCGAAGTCGCGGGCAAAAAATTCTTGAAGTTGCAATGGAAAAATTTAGAGAGTAACTTATCGGGATGAAAACTATCCTATATCTCAAGTTGGACCAAACAATACACATTTACAAAATTTAAAAAAAAAATTGGTCGAATGGTTTCGGAGATTAGCCTGGACGAACATCGTTGCCCGGGTAAGAATATGTAATATTAGATTTATAATGGGTAGATGTGGGTTGTGGAAGTGTGTGATGTTAAGACATTTTCAATAAGAATGTTCCAGTTTTCCCACGTTCCTCTGGACATCCATTTAGTGGTTCTTTGCCCTCCGCCCCCAAATCAACTGAAAAAACTAAAATCTTACATCTCCTTCTATACTGTTATCGCACTTTCGAGAACTTTTCATTCGATTGTCTCACGTTTTAGAACTCACCGGAACGTCTGTTCTAATTCATTCCACAGTTTTATCGATTTTTCTAGAAATCTCTAGAAGTTTCGAGAACATTCTACACTTTTCTATCTTATTTTCTAGACATTTCCAGAAAATTCCACCCATTATCCCCCCTCACTGGTGGCAGAACTTTCGAAAACTCCACTCGAGTGTATGTGTATGAAACATTTCAAAATCACCTCAGTTGTGAATATTCGAAATATTATATTGATTTCAGAAATGTTCAATAACATTTGAAACATTTCTAAAACATCTAGGAGCCATTAATTTTGAAATATTTCGAAGTTATCTTTATTGTACGCATTTGAAACGTTTCAGAATTACCTCAATTGTGAATATTTGAAACACTATATTGTTACATTCCAGAAATATCTTCGAATCATACATTTTGAAACATTTCAGGATTACTTTTATTGTAAACATTTGAAACGCTTCAAAATTACGTCAAATGTGAATATTCGAAACAATATAGGTATTGTTACATTTCAGAAACATTTCCGAATCACATAACTTGAAACATTTCAAAATTACTTTCATTACAAACATCTGACACGTTTCAAAATTACCTGAATACCTGAATCTACTCTTTGGTATAAGGCTAAAAGCTTTTTTTTAGCCTTATAGGTACTGTGACCTAAGTTCAATCACTTTTAAAGCTATTTCGTATTTCGTATTAAAAATGATGATCGGGATCCTAACCACTGGCACCAGTGAACTACCCACTGGTGCCATTTTCGAAATAAGTATATCATGCACGGTTTATGATGAAGGATATAAACCTGGATTGGTACAAGAATCTTATAATATCCGATTCCTGTTCACACGGAAAACAAGGGGTACTACATTTGATCATCTTCGAACAAGGCGTTTCATATAATTAAGATCGAACCTCACTTAAGGTAAGTTCGTTTGATCTTATAATATTTCAAAATTATTTCAGATCACCTGGGCTTCTTATTCTATACTTACTATTGGTGGATTTTAACAGATATAATTTTTTAGCCAATGATTGAACTAGAATAACAAGCCCAAGGGTGACACTCTGTAACGCGTTTCGCATAGCGAAGCGAAGCGAAATGAAGTTAAACGAAGCACACGCTATTCCTTTCTGGTGTACCGGAAAGAGATAGCATATACTTAGCTTTGCTATCGCTTTGCGAAATAAGTTGCCCCTGGTACAATAAACCATCAAAAAGAAAGCATCAGTTAATTTATCCCATGTATTGGCGCGTAAATATTTCTGGTGCAAACGAACGACTGTGTATGACGACTTCGAACGTACCTAGAATAGTTCAGTTCCTAGTGATACCACGATCAAAAAAAACCCATGTACATGGTTATTTTCGATCGCACTTCGAACCGTTGAAAACACTAAAACCATTGTTTAAATATAAAACAATCCCACATTGCCACATTCGTATATTCCAATCTCGCGCGAATCTTGCCTTGCCATGCAATCATGCATCGACTGTCACACGTCACACTGCTTCAGTCATTAGTTGCTGTGGCACCTAACTAACCCTAAATTGTTTGAAGTTATGAATGTCATGAATGCAAGTCGAGTTTCACATTTTTTTAGTAATGTAATTCAGCAGAATATATGTACAGCTGCTTTTTCAGGATGTACAAGTGTAGGATTGAGAAAATTGTCTACAAATGCCTGGAAACCAAAAACTGGCGTTGTTCTCGTGAATATGGGAGGTCCTGAAAGAGTTGACCAAGTATATGAATACTTGCGTAAAATAATGACTGATCGAGACATGATTCAACTGCCCATCGCTCAAGAGTAGGTTCAGTTAGCGATTTTCCTTTTTTAGTATATCTTCTGTATAATAAAAAATATGTTCATTAATTTTTCAACTGTGCCACTTTTGCTCTATAGGTATCACTTCCCCATAATTTTCTTGTTTCAGTCAACTTGGTCCATGGATAGCAAAACGAAGAACACCTGAAGTCCAGAAAAAATACCAGGAAATTGGAGGCGGTTCACCTATTCTGAAGTGGACCAGATTACAGGGAAAACTTTTATGTGAAATGTTAGACAGGGAATCGCCTGATACTGCTCCTCATAAACCTTATGTAGCCTTTAGATATGTGGAACCATTTACTGAAGATGCTTTCTCAGAAATGGAAAAGTAAGTAAAATAAAATTATCTATGCTGTATCATCAAAAGAATAAATTCTGAAGACTATAAGTATAAATTAGTAATTGATTGATGATCCATTTTGCTGTTTTTCCACATTCCTTATTCACAGTTCATATGTGAATAAGGAATGTGGAAAAACACATCACTGCATGCTCTCTCAGTAGATTTATGGTGAATTCATGCACCATGAAACTTAGATTTAACATAACTTAACCTCAACAAGATGAAACTTGAATTTCTTATGATAATGTTCATGCACACAACTTAAGGATTCAAGTGTGATTCATGAAAGTCATGAGTTGGCAAACTTTCAACTTCTATCACAATTCTTCGTGCAAATCACATACTGCTCATGTTCGCTTAGAAACCAACCAAAACATTGACGCCAGCAGTGAAAGCCTACATTTCTATATATATGAAAAGTTTCCATTATGAATTTTATGTTTGACAACTGGGAAATAAAGTGCAGGAACACCTTTGACATATTTTTAGGTCAAGTCTTAAGTAAAGACTAAGTTACATCATGCATGAATTCATCATTACACGAATTAGGTGAAAAATAAATTTTAATTTACATAACTACTTCAATCACTGTTTTTCATTTTTAGGGATGGAGTACAACATGCAATAATATTTTCTCAGTTTCCACAGTACAGTTGTGCTACATCTGGCTCAAGTTTCAATGAAATATACAAATTATTCAAGAAAAAGTAACTATACCACACTATAAAACAATAGCTGTCAATGTGAAAAATTAATTGAAATTTCTAGGACCATTCCTAATGGGATGAAAATGACTGTGATAGATAGATGGCCTACCCACCCATTACTGGCAAAGTGTTTTGCTGAAAATATAAGGAAAGAATTGCAAGAAATTCCAGAAAATAAGAGGAAAGATGCGTTAATTTTATTTTCTGCACATTCTCTTCCTTTGAAGGTAATACTTCAATCAGTTTGGATGTCTGTGATATGTCATTGAGAGATATTTTCTTTCTGTTCTGGGGTACCAAACACTTGCTCTGATTGGTATTTTATATACTGTAGATTTACAAATGAATGAAAAAATATTAATTCCTCAAATTCTCATCACAACGTTGGTTTTTTTCCTTTAAGGCTGTCAATAGAGGTGATGCCTATCCATCTGAAGTAGGAGCAACTGTCCACCAGGTGATGAGGGAGCTGGACTTCTCTCATCCATACCAGCTAGTATGGCAATCAAAAGTTGGACCTTTGGCTTGGTTGGGTCCTATGACTGATGAAGCTATAAAAGGTTATGTCAAACAAGGAAAAAAGACATTTGTTGTTGTTCCGATTGCTTTTGTCAATGAGCATATCGAGACATTGCATGAACTTGACATTGAGTATTGCACAGATCTTGCCAAAGAGGTAAGTTAAATAGAAAATGTATAGGTCCAAAATCCAAAACTATGTGGTATTGGACAACGAAATATAACTGTAGAAAATCATATAGGTATACATACATATCCATAGACAAGTGAAAATACAAAATTATTTAAATGGTGAAAAAGTGACATATTATGCGCAACGAATCATTAATGTTAAACTCAGAATTTCAAGTTTTGTGATGGTTGCATAGAGAATCAAAAATGATATATGTTCATTTACTTCACGAGTCACGAAGCCCTTATATGTTTTTTTATATAAAATTATATTTGTAGAAAATTTGTGTTGGTACTCCATAGCAATATGGATTATTGCTTATTGCTTATTGTGATTGGTCACTGTAATCGCGGGAAGTTGTTATCAATATATTGCTCCAGAAGGCTGCATGCAAATTTAGTTGAAAATACGTAAATTATTAGCCAATCTAACATGACCTGTAATGGTCGGAGCACTTATTTCGTTCATTTTACTGTATAGTCACTATTTCAGTACTTTATTTTGCCAGTCCAGGGTTTAGTAAATAGTTATTGTTTGATGTGTGTGAATTTTCTTATTTATTATTTTTTCGTAAAACAGGACAACTTTACTCCACCCTATCTATCTACTTGAAACATTTCATCAGTTTTCTTTTTGGTTTCAGAAATGGATGAAATTTATTTGATCTAAAATCACTTCTGTCATTTTTATAATTACATCTTGTCGTTATTACAAATATGCACGGAGGTCCGGGACTCCCTTTTACAGCTGCAGGGAAAACTTTGGTAAGGTTGTCCCGTGTTTTTCAGGTGATGTATAAGTAAGTTCTGCAGACTAGATTATCAACACACCACCACAGGGTCCACAGGGCCTGTATTCTTTAAAACCTGGGAGTAGAACGATCGAGAGAAAGTAGGCATGTCCACTGTTCACTTGAAACCATATATTTACATTTTTTCCGTTTTCAGACTGTAGAAGATTAAATTCAAAAGAACATGTCAAGAAATTAATTTCCTCCACAAAATCAAACATCCAATCTGTTCCGTCTTCACCTCCATTTTTGTTTTGTAAAATTTGTATATACAGTATCCGCCATGAAGTTGGCTACATATGGGAAATATTTTTGTTATTGAAATATCTGAAAAACTCTAATGGCGGTTCGTTCCTGCATGTCTAACAACGGAAAAATCCGTTGCGCCGTATATCATGTTATACGTTATACCCTTACTAAAAAACATTATATATTCTTGATTTACCTGGAAACAGCTTCAATAACCTAAATCAGATAAATATGACTCGAAACTTATCAAATATTTGTGAATTAAGACATTTTGCGGGAGATTAATTAGGAAAACAGCATTTATTCTTGTCACTAGTTGTAATCATGCTCTGTATATTGATGCACATGAGCTCATTCAATATTCTCAACCCGTGAGTGAAATTTAAACTAACTAATATCTGTAATTGAACTTGATGAGTTTAATATTGATTAGCTTTGCTAAATTTAGTAAGGAAGAATACTGTATTATCAAAAATTAATAAGTTTCATATTGGTTAGCTTTGCTGTTTTAATTTCAAATATTAGTTGATTTAAATTTCATTTACGGGTTGAG
The DNA here is from genome assembly GCA_958298965.1 of Chrysolina haemoptera. Taxonomy (NCBI): domain Eukaryota; kingdom Metazoa; phylum Arthropoda; class Insecta; order Coleoptera; family Chrysomelidae; genus Chrysolina; species Chrysolina haemoptera. The sequence goes on along the minus strand of OY282596.1, from coordinate 11,405,094 downwards.
AATATTGAATAAGCCCATTTGAACCAGTCAATTCTGGTTTCGGTCAACTTCCAAACCACAGAGAACAATCGTTGCAGAAAATTAAAACAGCAGTTGGCTAGGATGGAGTGTACACCTTGTTTGATGCCTAGTAGGTTTATTCGTTTGCATCAAGGTGTAGTGCAGTGTAGTGTAGTGTAATGTACACAACATTTTGAATCGAGTGTAGCTGAGTGCAGTTCAAACAAAGGAATGTGTCAAATTAATTTGCAAACAAATACTGATTCGAGTGTAAATTACATCAGGTGTAGAAAAATGCTACACCTCGATGCAAATGAATAAACCTAGTAGGAGCTTGGTACATCAGACATATGCTTGGTTATACTTGATTAATTTCAGAGTTTTAATTAATTTATTGGGAGCTTAGACTACACTGGTTATCTTATAATTGTTGGCTGATATGAAAACCAGTCAGGGCAGAGTTTATATTTGCACTTGAACGTGGGAAATACTTTCCAAACAAAACATTTTTCAAATTGTTTGATCGGATATTTATTAGAATGTTTCGGTTAACAAAAGGTTCAGTGAGACAAGTACTAACATTGTGAGTTATCTTGTGATTGATTGCTCTCCACATTATCCACTCTTCTGGTCCATTTGAAATGATGTAAACATTTTCCCCCAGTTTTTATAAATTTTTTTCTTCCCTGTGTTGATGTATCGACATATATACATACATCTCAGATCTTCGACAGATCAGCTCTTTCTGTTTATTCATTACAAGATACATTTTTCATTTTTAAAATTTTCCATATGATAGATATTGAAAAAAAAAAGATTATCAATGTCATAAAGTAATCATTTCTGGTTTGTCAATAGTTTTGGCAACACCGCTTATCAAGGAGCTTTTAATGGATTTACCTTGCAACTGTTACTTTTAGATAAAATCTCCGTGATTGCTCATTTGATATAAAAACTATATAAAGGCATCGTGACGCAAAGTAAATGAACCATCTTATGTAATTTTTGATTCTCTACGCAAGCATCATAAAATAATTGAAATCGATTATATTCACTGTCTCCATATTGTCATGCGACAATATCAACAGTTAATAGTACCCATAAAGAAATGCTCACAACTGCCATTTCTCAAATGGCAACATGTACTTTTTACTTTATCATGATGAAATATTATAAATTATCACTTCACTCGTGTGAAAAGTTTTGGAGAATTCCTAAAGGAAGCGAAGATACAATCAGGTTTCCTGATGAGTCTTCCCAAAATTGAATGTTCTTCAACGTAGGCGGCTTAGAACATAATTAAGAAAGCAATACAAAAAAGCTCATTTTATTTAAACGACGCCACAGTTTGTTATACTTATATAATTGATGCTGCTTTTTTGTTTCGCTTTTTTATGTTCAAGGTCGACTTCATTGAAGAATATCTAATTCTGAGAACACATGATAAAACATCTTGTGGTTTCAATTTCTTTCGGAACTCTCTACAGAACTTTTCACACAAGTATTCTGATAATTAATCATTTTCCATTATGACGAAAAGAACATGTTGCCATTATTTGAGAAATGGCAGTCGTGAGCATTTCTTTATAGATACTATTCCGTTTTTAGTAAATTTTTTATAATTGTTGGAATATATGGGAGCTGCAATTACTTGAAAACCTCAGTTTTCACCTGTATCACACTTTGAAGCTTCCTCTGGTATCTTCTGATGTCGTTTGTCAATTGTGATGATTTAAGTTTAAAGTTGATGGCCAACTTTGTTCGATTGAACGATCAACTGTGTTTCCACCATTTTTCAACCAATTTTCAATTTTGAAGAACCGTGTTATCTTGCGAATAATGAAAAAAAAATATAGGTTAGTTTCGGTAAAACTGGAACTGATGAATTTTCAGCAGTGGCGTCAAAATATGCGTATTCAAGTACTATAGTGACATACCAAATTTGAATTCTGTATCTTCAAAACTATAGGAAACAGTACCTCACCTCGTGGTCGCCCGATAGACCAAAAATAAATGCTTCGTCTATGTATGTTCATCTGAAAACAAGGTTGATGGATTGCGTATTATTTCAGGTCGGAGTCGAAATTATTCGAAGAGTTCCTGCTCCAAATGATCATCCTCTTTTCATTGAAGCTCTCTGTGATATAGTGAAGACTCATATCAAGAAAAAAGTTCCAGTTTCATCGAAATTTTTGAACAGATGCCCCCATTGTGTCAATCCTAATTGTTTCCATAGCAAAAAATGGTATTCTGAAGTCTGTTCATTCTGATTTTTTTGAGCAGAAAGAAACTGTCAATGATCAAATTGTTGTTATATATTTTTTACATTTTGTTACATATTTTTTGTGATATTAACATGGGTTCTGGAAACTCTGTTCATATGCTGAATATTTGATAAAATTTGTTATTTCCCATTGATGTTTGTTTTTTTACTCAGAGATAAGATTGTGAAATATTTATGTACATGCTAAATCACAGTTTCTTTTTTGAGTTACATGTTTCAGATTGATAATGTAAGCAAAAACTTTAGCTAGAATAGAATACAGATTCGAAAACAAACGGAACACAGGGAACTTGAAATTTGAAAAGTGGTAAAATAGCAATTCTTGCTTTGACATGTTTTTTGGGATTTTAACTTATTACTGGCTAAGAATGAAAAAAAGGAAAATCAATTAACCTATAAATAATAGCATCACAACTCAAACATTGTACCTATAAAACGAGAAACTATTATAATTAAAGTTACATCTGTAAATAAGTGGATAATTGAATGAAAAATGTCACAATTGTTAAAAAATATCAATAAAGAACACTTGAGTGTAAATTGCCCAGCCAGAATTTCGACGCGGTTTTATTTATTATTTTATTTTAGCTCAGAATTCAAGAAAAAAATGCGCATGCCCACATTTCAATTACCTGAAATTCTAGTGACCTCAATTTTTTGATTTTAGCTTGAGTGGCCTCATAACGAAGATTCAAAGTTTCAGAGGGATCATATTTGAGAGGTTGATCCCTCTGAAAGATTAAACACTTACAACCGTGAAAATAACATCCCTAGTTAAAACTCAGAGATTTGGTTCAATCCTGGACAAGAACCATCGACTTTAAAGCCAAGTAATGCCTTGGACCCCTTGGCAGCAGGTTGAATATTAATATTTCTCACCCTCTCTCCCATAGTAACCACTGAATAGCAACTTTTGATTGGTTATCTCTGTATCTCTGTAGCCGTCCTTGGGAATTATGCCTTTAGTATAAGGCTTAAGGAAATTTCGTCTGAAGACTTTATTGCATGTAGACGCATGAAGGGGCAAACATTTGTCTCTCAGCATCATACGACGAAATCTGAGAAGTCACGATGGCATCTTCAGTTGTATTACCGTCTCCACAGCTTACGAACAATAATTACAATAACTGGAAATTTAGAGTTGAGATGCTGATGGAAAAGGAAGGAGTCGAGGAAGTCTTAACAACAAGTCAGGATGATTATGGCAAGTTTAGCACAACCGAAAAAGCTGAATATGATAGGTCGGATACAAAACCAAAATGTTTAATAGTCCAATGCATTTGAAGCACATAAAGGATGCTAAAACGGCAAAAGAAATGTGAAAAAGCTTGAGAAATTTTTTTGAAAGGAAGAGCACTTTTTTGAAGTTATATATTTTGAAAAAGTTATTGAAACTAAAATGCACCACAGATGAATTGCAAGAACACTTAATGCAGGTCGAAACACTTTTAGATATTTAGAAGGAGCTTGACGAGAGTGACAAAGTATGCTACCTGTCATAACAGCTATAGAAACTGTTTCATCCAATATCACTTTAGATAGTCAGCGTCGGAAAAAACTCACGTTTCAATTTACAACCACTAACAAGAAATAATTTGCAAGCAACATCTAGACAGTTGATATTAAGTCTCATTTTAATTATTCCAATTAAGTTAAAAAATCAATTCCATGATTTCTTCAGACTCCTGTATCCTGCCGTACATAAAGGTTTGCAGTTTTTTCTCTCCCTGCTAAATTGAGGTGCCACAGTAAGTGTGCAAGATACAGACCATAAATTAATGGAGAAAACATTCTGGGTTTTTGAATTTCTGGGTGTAAGGTCGTGCTCGTTGAAATAATGCAATCTCTGATAATTTATATCTTTTGGTAATGTTACCACCTTTTTGGAGATAATAAATTGACATTTCATACAATTGTTTTTACTTCCTCCTACTGCACTGAATGAAGTATGGGCTGTGGAATATCCATTTTCACCAAATGCCGAGTTCAAATGATATCTTAATACAGGTGCAATCAATCATTTTGTACCGTTTCAACGAAATATCTTCACAGAAAATCCCCGGTCAGCAAAGTTATCCGAAAAATCACAAGTATAAAGTACCCTTATGTAGGGGCTGATCCAATTTTTTTATATGGAGGCACAAAAACACGTTTTCAAAAATCACATTTCACTGTTTCAATGAAATATCTCTACTTTTACTGTGTGCTAAAGTTAAAGGGAACAAACTCCGATGGTACAATCCTCACTTCATTTTGAGGCTATAAGTTTCAATAAACATATTCCCTAAGATGAATAAAAACCGATTTACAGGGTGTTGAAAGTGACAAAAAATACAATACAACACCCTGTATATGTAAATCGGTTATTCATCTTAGGGAATATGTTTATTGGAACTTGGCCTTGAAATGAAGTGAGGACTCTACCATCCGAGTTAGTTGTCTCCTTTATATATTTTATAGGGTGGGCCAACTATTGCAGATCGGAGGATAGCTCCTAAACCACTGTAGATAAAAAATATTTTTGGCCTGGAGATCAAATGGCACACCAATGACTATTTCTGTAAAATATGCTGAAGTATACAGAGGGTTCCGTGAGCAGGTGCCGAAATTTTTTTTTTCTTAAATGACCCTCTATTTTTTTCCATTTTTGGGTAGTGCGAATAACAAGCTATACAACAGTTTTTTCAATTGTATTCGAGGTTGCTGAGTTATTGCATTTCCAATGAAAATTTCTGAAAAATCATTGTGAAAGGTAAAATTCCATAAAAAGTCAGCACTAAGAGGAATCGCAAATAAAGGTATTGCAGCTCCCAGTACAGGAATGAAGATATCCACTGAATCATTGAAAATTGTTTAGAAATATACAGGGCGGTCGCTAGACGACTGCCAGAATCACAGATTTCAAACGACGAAAACTTCAAATGGAACATCCTGTATATTTCGATGTTTTTTGAAAGTTCATTAAATTCTTTAGGCTTTCCATCGATATAATATTTTCTATGGTGAAATTCATTAGCTTCCGAGTTATTGGGGAAATATGGCATTTTCTCAGTATTTCTCGATTTCAAACCAAATTCCTTCTTTGTTAGTTTGGTTTAGTGTTACTATTCACATGATGAGAGAATGGATTTCTCAACTATGTCAATAATGAACGGAATACTCGACTGACGAAAGATATGAAAAAGATAAGTGAAAAGTATTCATTATATTGGAGGAAACAAACGAATAGTTAATCAAATTCTTCATTTCGCATCAATGATGTACGTATAAAACATTTATAGTCAAAGTACCAACAAAGGAATATTATTTTAAAAGGGGTTTGAAATGTCGGCCATTCTGTACGATGCATTTTCTTGCTCGAGTTTTAATGTTAATTTGTAAGAAAGCTATTTAAGTAATTTCAATGAAGAATAGTTTAATGTACTACATTCGCTTGAAAAAGATACTGTGTATCGAAATATGTCGCAAAGACAATACATTTTGTGGAAATTTTAATCGTTTTTTACCTTAGTGTCATATTATTAGTTGTCCAACACATTTTTTAAATCCATCAACATATTTTGTTTTTCAAGTGGGTTGTCGGGAAAGTATAGTGTACAACTCGCCTACGGCTCGTTGTTCATCATCCTGTAACAATCGTATGAAATATCCTATTTTCCGCACTAGTTACAATAATTACCTACACTATTTCAGTGGCATTAAAAAGACAATCTACTTTTGTCATCTTTAATACCGTTTTATTATTTATCAGTGGTAAGTAATGAACAAAAGAGGTAAAAGTTTCTATGGGTACACTTGCAGTTTCTAACTTTTTTGTTCGTGTGCATTGTTAAAGATATACCTACTCGATCCGCCTGGAGTTTGGCGACTGCGCGTTCACTTTGAGAAGTTCGAAAACGCGACGCCTTTGCTTTGCGCTTTGTGTTGTGTTGTCATCAGGCTAGAGTGGTTGTAATTTGTCGACAAATGTGAACTCTGTGTATACGTTCCTAACCTCAAAAACGCGAATGTTCAATTTCTCGTTTTTTATTCTCCGCAAGAATGGTGAATGAACCGAAATGGAACTCGAGCAGTTTTGTTTACTTCGTTGTTGTTCTGTGCGTTTTCGTTTTTAATTTCGCTGCTGGACACCGAATATGTAATCATGTGCATCCCAAACAAGACGAGGTTAGTTTCTGAATCATTTCACTTTCGTTTGTGTTCGTTTACGAATCTTGAGTTTATTGCCGGGTTGGGTTGTTTACAATTGTTTTGCGGATCAGTCGCTTCCGATGTTTGGTGTGCTGTTTTACGTATTTAATGAATGACAGTCATTCATATTAATTTATGTCGTTAGCTCAAATGGTTTGATTACTGACTCATATTCCATTAAACGGTTTGTTCCGTTATTTTTTATTTCGGTTAATATCGTCGCTAGGTATGATTATAATAATCACCTGTTATCCGTGATAAAAGGTCATCGCACATACAAATATTTTCATTCCCGTTGATAGTCTCAACAAACCAGTTAAACCAAGGATTATTTTGTTTTATTACCCACCGTCTTATGTTGTCAAGTTTTGATGAATGAAATAGGTACACACAATTATTGCTGGCAGTTTTCCAAAATCACTGTCAAAAAACCCTGGTGGAAATAATTACAAACCGTAAATACCGAAACATATATACAATGACATACAGTTCAAATTGATATGTAGTGAACTTAGTTTGTTGGTTTAAGAAGGGGTTCACCTTCTGAAAAAAGTCAAAGTAAATTTGCGGCATAAAGGGCGAGGTAGGAATTCCAAATGAAGGAGGCGGACCCTCAAAATAAAAGAAAGTGTCTCACTCTAACTTATTTCGGTGTAAAATATAAAATACTTTTAGTAAGTTTAACCTTGAGGCTGTCTACATACTCGAACGCTCGTCGCTTTTTACCACCACGATTGTTTTTTTCATTGGGATCGATATTTCGTATATTGATTGGTATTGATATAACTAATGAAAATATGTGTGGTTTAAGCAAACATACCAATTAAAAAATACGATTAAAAATTCGCGTTTATCGGCATGTAAATAGCAACGCTGCAAAAACCATTCAAATTATGTGCAAAACATCCTACGGGTCTACATTAGATTTATTTATGGAAAATTTCTATGAAAAAGTCCGCAGTTGCATTTTGTTCAATTGCACTGTTTTAGCGTACAAGATTTTCGGATTAGTCTCGAATAACTTCATGCGAAATTTCAACGTGAGATTTTTTACAGGTTGCTTGCAATACCACAATTTTCAAGTAACTCTGTATGAAAAATTCCGAGTGACTAAGAATTGAATGAAACAAGAGGGGGCGGGATCACACGATCTATTCATTGGTTGTACTTAAATAAAAACACATTATTTCCACAAAAATTATTAATTTTTTAAATAATAATAAATTTTGAAAACAAACATGAAGAAAGGTAATATGAATGAAGCAGATGAAAAACTGAAACACCAACAATTTCAAATAATTGTGTGTTTTTTATATCCCCCTCCATTCTATATTTTTCGTACCTTCTGCGCAAGTTATGTCCAACTCTTCATAGTTCTCCTGGCGATATTTCATTGCACACTGCCGCAATTCTTCGTCGCAACTCTCCGTCGCAACTCTTCGTCGCAACGCAACTCTTCTTTAGTCCTTGACCTTGTTTTATGAACCATCTGTTTAGTATTTCCCCAAAAGTAGAAATCCAGCGGGGTGAGATCAGGCGAACGCGGCGGCCAAAGTATGAACGGACCATTGCGACCAATCCATTTCAGTGGAATTTTTTTATTCAACCATCTTCGTACATTTCCATCATCATGGATGGAAGCACCTTGAGACCACAAACAGAACTTCATTGTCCTTTCACTTTCACCAGGTTTAAGTATGTAAAAATTTTGAGTTGAACAGAAGTCCAGAGCTATTTTTGTCTGACGCTAGTACAATAATTAGCTCTAACTCTCTCTAAAATCGTATCTTTATTTGCAGTTACTCTTCCTTGACACCTTCTTGTCGAATCTCACATATTACCAGTTAGTTCGAATCGATTCTCGAAACTATTTTGTAACGATTTGGGTATCTTCTGATGAAGTCTACAGCGGCTTCTCTGTATGACATAACGTTATCTCCGACTAAGCTAACGATACATTTTTTTCTGGTAAACTGAGTTTTTGTCTTTCCATTTCAGTTTCACTAATAAACCAGATCAACTGAGTCGGTGATTGTGAAAAACTTGTTCACAGATTTAGGCAAACTGTCAAAGATTGATGGCGTTTTAGTTTATCATCTGACGTATTGCTGTTACTTTTTCAAATTGTTTCATCTTCACACACTTGGACCTCAAAGTTCCGTTTGTGGTCTTAAGGTTTTCATCTGAATAATAATAACTTTCTCAAAAATATTAATTCTCAGGTGAAACTACATTTCCAACAAATAGGGTGGTTTCACCTCAAAATTAGAGTTCCTCGGCATTGGAAAATCCTCACTGGGTCATCAAGTATAGAAATCAATATTGTGAAAGATTGAATGTGTGGTGCGGAATTTTAGACATCAGAATAATTGGCCAATTTTTCTTGGAAGGAACGATGAATAATGAAACTGTTCTGAATTTCTTGAATAACCACTTATGGGACAGTCTCGGAGAAATCCCTATGAATGTTCGTACAACTATCATTTTTAATTGGATGGTGCTTCCATCCATAATTCTGGTAGTGTACGAGGATTGTTGAATAACAAATTTCCACTGAAATGGATTGGCCGCAATAGCCCGTTAATTCACAGGCCGCCGTTCGCCTGATCTCACCCCTCTGGATTTCTACTTTTAGGGAAATACTGAACAGAAAGTTCATAAAACTAGACCAAGGACTAAATTAGAGTTGCGATGCCCCCTTGCTTTAATTAATTCCTATTCACTCGGAATTTTTTATACAGAGTTACTTGAAAAATTCCAAAAAGTGGTATTGTAAGCAACCTGTAAAAAATATCATGTTGAAATTTCGCATGACTAATCAGAATCGAATGACCCAACCAATATTTTGCTAAAAAAATGCCTAATACGTTTTCCCAATTTTTCGCAATCATTCTGTGTTCGTAGTTGGTCGGGAAAACGTGATTGGTGAAACTTTTTCACCTGAGAGCATTTCGAGAAGTGCATGTGGGAATAAAAAAAAAGAAAAAATTTCCACAGAAATACTGGGGTGGGGCTTAGCAAATTGCAACACAGTGTATATTTGATTCCTTGTCTGAATGTTTTCTGTTGAAGTAAATCCTTCATAATCAATACTCCTTTATATTGCATTCCGCCATTTCCATCGTTTAGCAGAGAGAAAAAGTCAAAGAACATTACTATGATTCAATCCAGCTTATTATTGTAACATAAAAATGCAACAAATGAAACTGGAAGCATAACGTTAACAAAACCATTGAGGAATCGAATCCAAAACGTGGGAAGTGTTTAATAGTAAACGAATGACTTTTCATACAATACCGTGGTGTCAAACGCTGGGATGACCTGAATATGATTTTTGAAATCTATGAGCAGTTAGGTTCGTATGACATTTACTGTTTCTTACTTACAGAAAGGAAAATCTATAAAGCCGATCAATTACTTCAGTTTGATAAATGGATTGTTATAGTAATAATAATAGGGCAGAAATAACGCCAATTAATTGAATTAATTTGTTAAGGAGTAGTAACAAACTCACCATTTATCCTGATTTAATTCACAACATCCTCTCCCTCAATAAAGACAGCGGCTATCACGAAGACTCATGAGGTAGAGGGCATAATTTAGTGATTGGTTTTTATTTTAACAACCCTTACCTTACTGTCAGGTCCTGGCATAATTTTAACAATTCTAGCCAAAAGAGGGGGTACATTATCCTCTTTTACCAACACTACCATCTTTTCCTTAAGATTTTCAGATAAAGTCATCCATTTGGGGCGGTGTTGCAATCTATTCAAATATTCCAACGACCACCTTTTCCAAAAAAACTCACGTAATTCACTATATTCTTTACACGTCTTGAGGGATTATCCTATTGGAAAATGTGCTGGTGTTAGAATACTGAGATCCGAAGGATCTGAAGACATGGGACAAAGATTTACTGTGGCTTCGATTTGTACCAAAAGAGAAATCAAATGTTTAAAAGTCAATGAAGTTTTACCTATTATCCTCTTCAAGTGATATTTTGTTGATTTAATTCCTGCCTCCCAAAGGCCATCTCAATATGGGCTGTTGGGAGGTACGAATTTCTATATAATTTCTCTTGTTGACAAAAAATCATGAATTGTATTTTTCTCTCTTCCTTCTACCATAACTGGTCCACCAAAATCTATGACTACATTGAGGAATGCTCTTGAATGAGTGAAACGTTCAGGGGAATGGGCAAATCAAGCTTTAAACCGATGCATCTTATACAATTTTTGATAACATTCTTTATCTGTCGTAAACCATTTAACGGCCAAAATCGCAATCTGATATTATACAATACATTCTGTGGTCCAGCATAACGAATATGTTCATTGGAAATGATGAGATTGGCGACAATCTTTGGCGGGCAATAATATAGGTTATTTTTGAGATACAGGTATTGGAGCTTTATCAAGTCTACCACCTACGCGTAAAACCCCCTTTTTGTGCAAGAAGGGCGTTGGAGCCAAAATAGTACAATCTGTGGGAAGAGGTTTATTTCAAGTGAGAAGGGCTATTTCTTTGAAGAAGTACTGAACCTGAACTATATTTGCAATGACCATTAGAGATAATTCTAAAACCGCAAAAATCGTAAAAATTGTGAAAATGGTTCCGAATTAGATTGAATATGTGAAATAATCGATCGTTGTTCTGGAAGAGATGTAGGAGTTTCAATTGACGTGTTTTTACTGAGTCAATGTTAACATCTAATAGGAATTTTGGTCCATTTCACCACATGCCACATTCCATCAAGGATAATGGATTTAGACCTCGTGATATGTGGTCAGCTGGATTTTCGAATGTTGCCATCGAGCATTTATGGTAACTTCCTCAGTTGTCCATCGGGCGGAGGACTCTTCGATCCAATAGAGAACTATTTGAGAATCTGTCCAGAGTATGAATCTTCAATGCATTCTTGAATTTCAGTATAATCATTAGAAGCCTTGATCAACATATTTTCCCTAATCGAAAGTTCATTTACATTGATACTATCGTCGTTTTGATGATCAATAATATAATTTTCAATTCGTGTAATGTTTCCTTTGGACCGGTCTCGTTTTCTTATTAAATCATCCATTTCAGCAGCGTTCTTATTCGTGTGAGAAAACTTTAAAAAAGCGTGATACGAAATTCAATCAATGGCGTCTTTCGGTTAACAGAAATAACAAACAAACTTGAAGAATTGATAGTTTGAGTGATTGTCAAGGTCGGTGTGCTGCAAAACAAAACTTCCGATGTGGATTGGTCATACAATGTTCGCAAAATCGATTTTCGTTGTCTAATTTTCAGAAATTTCATGTTCATTACTGAAAGCGACGTATCCACCATTCCATGTGAATTATTTTTTCATATCACTCTAGCGTGGTCAAGCTGGTATATTTGATTTCAGTTACTAATTTGCATTTATACTGGATTATTCCAATAATTTTGTTGTAGATAATTGATCGGACTTCTTGTTGGCAGAATGAATAGACTGTTTTTTCAACATATCCACGAATTGTTATGTCATCGATGAATGAATCTTTCTCACATTGGGTCAGCCAGGATGTTTCAAAATCGATTGTCTTAGTGAAACGGATTTTTGTCATCTGCTGTTTGGAATATACCTACTGGGTGTTGAATTTCAAAATTTATATTAATCTTTATCTCATGAACTATTGAATATCCGCATACGAAAACTTAGTGGTATCTGTCGCTTGTTTGTAGTTATTATTCCATGCAAAAACTGATACTTTTTACATCATAGTACTAAAGTGGCACTGTTTCAAGAAGGTAGCCATTTTAATGGTAACTTTTTCAATGGCCGAACTGTTGGGTAGCATGGTTTTCTTTTGGCGACTGTCAGTGCTCTATGCCAGATCTTTGCTAGGTATGTTCCCTCTTCCTTTCTGTTGAAGTTTTCTTGGTGTTGTGCATTTCTATGACTTCTAAATAAATTCCGGTTGAATAATGGTTGGAATGAATAAAAACTAGCAAATGATTTTACTATAAGTTTGTCTCTCTCATAACTGAACAAAATGAATAGGTCTATTTCAAGGAATACGAGTGAAAGGATTTGCTCAAGGTTTATTCATATGGCCCAATGTTTTGACGTTGCTAGCATCTCGGTTGTTTTCGAATAGGATCTTGAGTTCTCCGTCGAACAACGCATGTTCGACCACTTCAGACTTTCCTTCTCATTTGGACGCGTAGCATGAATTATATCTTCTCTGTTGTAGGCGGTCGTTTTTAACACAGTTGTTAAGTGGGATTCACAACCAAACTTTTTGCGTTTTGCTTTTTACCTTTCGTATTCTGATTGGTGAAGCAGAATCTGAAATTAAACTGACGCAATAATGCCATTCACAACAGAAACGTCAAAAAATTTCGATTTGCTTCTCAACAAGAAACATAAACATAACATAACATTGGTTTGGCAGAGCAAAATGAAGAAATCATTACAAAAATTATAATTTAAATAATGAATATTATACATGAAATTTGGAAGAGACGTAAATTGCTCCTTCTTTTGCACTTAAAGGGAAAAATGAATCGTACAAAAAGAGAATATTGGGTGAGACCATCAAGATGTAAAAGTGGAAAATTAAACAGAATATACTATTCCCTGGAATCACAAAAAAATTGGGGGAAAAAATTAACACAACTTTTATCGAATGTCACAACAATATTTTTATGATGATCCGCTCTCACATTGAAAAACATTCCCACAGAGAATCCATAAGCCCTGCTGAAAGATTTTCACTGAGATGTAAACACAACGCATTTTGCAACGCAAAAAGCTGAGAATATTTAGCTTTTTGCGTTCGTTTTATTCCAGATTCTGCTTCCACCAATCAGAATATGAAACGTAAAAAGCAAAACGCAAAAAGTTTTGTTGTGAATCCCACTTTAGGTGTTTTATTCCGTCATCGATGTGCCTTGGTTCATATATTCTCAATGCTCTGTTCACTAGGGTGTTGATAACGGTACTTTTCTGTTTTGGTTTTGGATGATGGTTGGATCCATTATATAGACATTGATCAGTGTGTTTTATTCCTGTACATCTTATGGCCTCGTTGATTACCTTCTTTGATGACTCTAACATCCAAAAATAGGATTTGGCGGTTTTCTCCTAATTCCATTGTGATCTTCCGGATGAGAACTATTCAGGTGGTTTAAGTTCTGTAAGTTCTTCAGTTCAGTGGCTCCAAGCAACGAAAGTGTCATCCACATATCTTAACCAGTACTTCGATTGTTTTTCTGCTGTTTGAATGGCTCTCTCTTTCAATTTTTCCATATAGAAATTTGCTACCTCTGGGCTGGGTGGAAAGCCCATAACGACTTCATCAACAAAATAAAAACATGGTGAAATAAGTTGTGTTCTTGTGGAAAAAACTGTGAATAATGAGACAATATTGAATATGTCGTTCGGCTCCGAAGTTATGTGAACAAATTGACGGCCAAATATTCCTGCAATCTTGAATGTATGCTAGTGGAACTAATGCCCAAGTATGCCTCAATCTCACTGTATGTCACATGACAACCTTTCAATATCAGTTCACTCACATCATCGATGTTTTCTGGCACAACAGCAGATTTTGGATGACTTTCACGAAATTCGTCCTGTAGCGAAGTGCGACAACGATTGAATTCGAAAAACCAGCGAAACACAGTGGCTCAAGATGGTGCATCATCATTAAAAGTCGACGCTAGTTGATCGGCATGCTGCTGTTGGTTTAATTCACGTCGAAAGTCGTAGAAAATCATCGCACGAACATGATTTATAGAATGGAAATAAAACACATTGGATTTGGCTTTTAGTAATAATTGGTTTACTTTCATTAAATGAACGCACTTGAAAAATCTAAACGTAACTCACTGACTGTTATATGAATAATAGTAGTATTCTTTTTACCAATTTTAACTGAGATTAAGTAAGATTATCAACACAGCTTAATAGCTAAGTTAATGACATGTTACATTTACTTTAGTCTGATAACTGTCATATACTGAGCTATTGAGCTGTGCTGAGAAACTTACTTGATCTCAGTTAAAATTGGTAAAAAGAATATCGCTATTATGTCTTTATAAAAATAACGACTCAAAAGAATAACATTCCAGTCCCAGAGGACCGATAATCTTACTCAGCAGTTCTTATACATATCAGCATGAAACGTTGAAGCGCCTACGTGCCCTTTATATACACAAAGAACCATTGAATTAATTTGTGTCAATATTCCAACAGATGAATATGTCAAGTATTTGTAAATAACACAAATAGCATTCGTATGACAACACGTTCTGGGTACGTTCTCCATTAAACATATCCAACTTTACGATGGCAGTATCAGATTTGACATATTCACATCAGTGTTGCCATATCTCAAAACGTAAGTAGCAACCCTCGTATAGACAGTTGTATCTTAGGAATACATTATTACTTGATAAAAGACTTTTTACTTATTGTTCAGTCAGCAGAAACTTTCGAATTAAAGAAATCGTAATCATGTTTTGAAACCTCCTGTATATGATCCTGTTAGAAATAAAAATACCGGAATAAACTGAATATTCCTTCAAATCTGCAATCGCCACATTCGTTCAACGTTAAAATCTACAGTGAAGTGCCATAATAATATCGGTCACCCGAATTCTTCAATATAGTCAATATAGCAATATTTAGCTTTGTTTATATTCCTAATCTGAACATCGGAGAGGCCCACCGGACTACGTATATGATCAGATATTTCTACAATCCTGACAATCGTGCTGTGAATGTGATATTCTCAATTTTCAAGATGGTTTGAAATTGTTCAAAGGAATTCTGATTCAGATTTTCTATTGTGCAAGAAACCTTGTTACGCCACATTTAAAGCTCCGTCGAGCTGAGTAAATTTCTCAAAGTTGCTAGATTTCTTAATTTTCAAACCCGCCCTCATTCATGGCACAAAGAGTTTTATGTCTGAATTTCCTTACGCAAAATCCTTTTAAAACAAAAGTTCATGGCTTGCAATCAGTGCCGGTTTAAGGTAATTTGCCGCCTGGTGCTATGACTGAGGGACCGCCCTCCAAACTCACAACCACGACATAAAGAACAAAACAACCATACTCTGCTAATTCTGAATTGAAACTGAATTACTGACTACTGTACTACTGATGAACACATAAAGAAAATAGGAACATTAAATAATTTTTTTCCATCTCACTGTTTTCTGGTTTATTTTGGAACCGCCTTACCCGTGTATTTCGTTATTTTCTTTGTGTTAGCACGCCGCCAAATATTTTCCCTTCGCAATGCAATCTTATTAGAAAAGCGCCGCAGACGAATGTTTTTTTGTTCAAGGTCAAATGCCTTTGACTTGATAGTTGGGTTTGTCAGTGGGGTATCATGAAGGTGAGGAAAAAGGTAATTTGGTGGTGTAGGCGATTTTTTTTGTTCAAGGTCAAATGCCTTCAAATTCATAGTTGGGTAATTTAACGAAATTAACAGACGCATTCTGAATTTAAATACATTTAACGTTTACATATAGGTAACTTGAACCAAAGGCAAATCGGGTTGGTATAGAAATCAAACCAATCAGGTACTCATGTTTAACTGAATTTGAAACTAATTACATTTACATAGGTAACTTGAAGGAAAGAAAAATCCAGTTTACAAATCTAGAAACACGAATCAATCAGGTACCCAAGTACCAAGTCTAATATAAAATAGAATTAGAATTAGATGCTCTCGTTACGTTGTACCTGTACTGTCGTTGCCACGCTGCTTTGTCATTTTTCAGTTTTTAGGAAGAAATAGATTAGATGATTTGTACGCTTCGCGCGTACCGCCCTAAATATTTTGCCGGCTGGTGCTATAGCATCCAATAGACCCCTGGTTAAACTGACACTGCTCGTAATAAATGCAAAGAGTTCAATCTTTTTAGTTCGCTGTTCTCGAAGTTACTTTTTATCTCATCATCGGAAATAAATGAGCTCTATTGAAAATTTCATTTTTCCTCCACCTGATGAGCTGACTTATATTTTACCAGGTAATATGTCGATGGCCACCATGTGGTTTATAATGACTGTAAGTTTTCTTGTAATGAAATTAACATCAAATCTGCCTCAAAGATAGTGAATGAAACTTTCCCAGACTCCTATTAGGCTAATAATATTATAATTATGAATTTTGGGTTATAAAAACTAGGCTGTGAACTGAGACAAAAATTTTACTACAATGGAATGGAACAGTAGAGAAATTTCACTCCATCTCATTTTCAACTCTCAATAAGGAAGGGGGGAACACTAGCTACGTCTGCGCAAAAATTAATTAGTTTTTTCCAAATTTTTTGCTGAAAATTCATTTCTGAATACATTTAAAAAACAATATAACATAAGACTTTTGCCAGAAATAAGTGAAGCATATACAAGGAGAAACATGTTTTCTTGTCCAAACATAAAAGTAGAATCAGCTGGTGTAATGTTGATTTGTTTTATTAATTTGGTGTTATAAAAAACATTATTATAGCAGTAGGTATTTTGAGACATGTGAGATAGTGTGGAGAGAAGGGTATTTCGACTTCGTCAAAATTATTGGTTTCATTTACTGTGAAAACTGTTTGTTAAACAAAAAACTATAAGAGGACAAATAAAAGGTTGCCTGTTACCAAAAAAGTTTTTCGGAAGAAATAAAAAATCTGTTAGATATAATTCAATATTAGGCGTAGTATCAGCCAGGGAAGTAGTTCTTCCTGGCAGGTATTCACCACAGTGAGCCTACGTTGTAGGTGTATATGGGAGTAAAAAGGGTATAACATCGGTCGGCAACGACTATCGTTATTAAACGATCTCCCAAAAGAACTCTGCGAGCTTTGAGTTCAGATATCAGAATTAAATTAATATTATTTCTATTATACATTGTAGTAACGCCAATTCATCCATCTTATTTTCCCAATCATTCTTTGAACCATCTTTATTCGGAGCTGATATTCATAGGAGGAAAAATCATAACTAGAAATTGGTTTTTCATTCCATGAACCAATACTTATAATCAACCAATAATACTTGATTCGATATTATATTCAACATAGGAGGATTTCAATTCGAATAAAAAAATAACCATCTGAAATTTGCATTCTATAGTAGCCTCGAATGATATCGATTGCCATTAATGAAATAAAACATTTTCATACCCACGATTTGCGTTTTCGTACGACTACTCGCACAAAATGCAACCATTTATTGCCGAGCCAGCATTACGTGAAAAAAATGCCATCAGAAATTATCACACTGTTCATGTACCTAGATTTGACACACTTTCCTAACGACAACATTTTTCCATATTCCACGTGCTTCTCGCTTAATATGCAGATGATACGGTAAGGCTTGTATTGTGATAAATATTCAAAAACTTTCATTGGCAGAAATAAAGGTCATAGTTGCTCACAGATTGTTTGAACTTGTCCTCTAACAGAAAGTGAGAGGGTTTCGTCACGAATATTAATTTTTCGTATTTTTTCGATGAATATCCATTCCAGCCAGTCAAAGAGAAAATGTTTCATTGTTCTGTTGTCATTTCTGAATATTTCTCATGGAACTAGGTTTCGATGAAATAATAAATATTTACATAAGTATACCCAAAAACATGGCCTGGCCAGGTGGGACACGGCTGTCACCATTATTAGCCGTGGCGCTCCGGAGAAAATGTCTCTGTCCTGCTCTGGACTCGAACCAGGGCCAGTGATGCCTATAAATCCAGCGCAATTCAAGATATCGAATTATTGATTCCAGGGCCCTTATTCTTGAAAACCTGGTAGCAGAAGAATCAAGAGAAAGTGTCCACGAAACTTAAAACCCTATTCTTGTATTAAGCAGAAACGGCTCTCCCTGGGAAGCAACCAATACATCTCTCATCATTTGACTTAAAATTAAACGGGAAAGCTTCTGATTGGACCCCTTTCACTTGTAAATTGGATGATAATGACATGACAGGTCTCATCAGTGATTATTGACTTCATGAAACTTCTGCCTTTTCTGGGGTTTTGCACTATCGATTTTAAATTTGGTTGTACAGAGTGTTGTCACAATTTGTTTGGTATGTTTTTCTGTTTCTGTAGTATTTCCTTATCTGCGACCTTTTATTTTTTGATTAATTATTTTTTGCAATGGTCTAGTAGGCTCTGCCATGTTTTTATTATTTTTAACGTTTTGGTCAGCACTACCTATTGAAAAATAAAGCTGGGATGACTTGGTTTTTCGAACAAACAAACAAACAAACAAACAAACTTTATTCAAAACAGTTCAAATAATCAATTACATAATAACCAATTTATGTGCTATTTTACAATTCATCAAATGTCGAGAATGCATAGAATATGCTTGTATTGTACCTATTCCCTCAATTTGAATGAATACATAAGACTATAAAAATAAAAATTTAGATGTGGTTAATGGAATGAACAAAAATCATTATATTATATAACTGAGTGAGAAGGTAAATGCAGTTAAAAAAGAAAATGAAACAAAAAAGAAAGAAAGAAAGAAATATAACAATCCAGATCTTATGGCATTTTTGTATGGTATAATTAATTTGTGACAGTTAAGTAATGTTTAGTAATGAGGACTCAAAAGATATTGTTAATCGCAGTTGCATTTTCAGTGAGGTATAATTTTAAACTTTATTTGAATTTAGGAAGAGTATTTATATTTTTCAGATGTGATGGGAGCATATTGTAGAGTTTTGCACCATAAAAGAAAATAAATCTCTGAGTGTGTGTCTTGTGAAATAATGGAAGTTGTATTTTTTCAGTGAAACTACTTACTTTGGATTTGCATAGTTTATATTTTTCCATGTTTGAATAAATCCATGTCAGACTTTGACTGAGTGTGTGTCTTGTGAAATAATGGAAGTTGTATTTTTTCAGTGAAACTACTTACTTTGGATTTGCATAGTTTATATTTTTCCATGTTTGAATAAATCCATGTCAGACTTTGGAAAGTATATAAAGATCTGATGTTGAGTAATTTGGTGTCTCTGTATAGGGATCCACTTGAATACAATCTGTGTTTCTTAGATATTATTTTTATTTAAGTGTTTTGCACTGTTCGCATGCAGTTCATTATACTATCAAATGTTCCACCCCAAGCTATTATACAATACCTTATCACCGACTCTGCCAGAGATGTATAACAAATCATCAAATTCTTCTTATCAAGAATATCACGTAGATTATAGAAGGTGTAAATAAGCTTTCTCAATCTTTTGGTGACATGACTTATGTGTTCGTCCCATCTGAAATGCTGGTCCAGCATAACACCCAAATATTTGATAGTTTGAGGTCTTTTCTATTGTTTCACATGAACATGGTTGATGTGTATCGCATCTCGAACTATTTATCTTTAATTTTTCAATGCTTCGTTCGAAAATCTTTGCAAAATTGTTTATTACAGAGAGAGGCCTGTAGTTGATCAATTGATCTGTTTTACCTGTTTTATAAACTGGTGTTACAACTGATTCTTTCCATTGCCGCGGGGCACGGCCCTTGTACGAAACGATACATTTATAATATGTACTAAGGGTCCTATGATATGTGTGAGAATATATTTAATAATTTTAGAGGTTATTCCATCAGGTCCTGGAGAACAGCTATTTTTGAGATTTGAGATCAATGTAATTACTTCATTCTTATTTGTAGGTTCTAGGTACACAGTTGAATTTACAGATGTGTTTTTAAGAAAACCAAATCTCCTCTAGATATTCATGAAATAGTCGCTGAACAAATTTATTTTGTCGTCATTATTACCTATTTTTTCACCATTTATGTTTTGTACGTTATTTTAAGTGCTGTTTTTATTTGAAATATCTTTAATAATTTTCCATGTTTGGTTACAGTCACCATTAGCTTCACTCAATTCATTTCTGTAGTATTGATTTTTTGTTTGCCTTATCAACCCGGTCAATTTGTTTCTATAATTCTTATATTTAATATCTGCTTCCATTGTTTTGGTGTTATTCCATGTTTTTTGAGATAATCCCGAAACTTTATAGAATCTACGAGATCAGTGGTGATCCAAGATTTGATATGTGTGTTCCTGTTTTTACCTAATGTTGTTACCTCAGTTTCCCTAGCTAAGTATTGCTTGAATTTAGAGATGAAAAGATCATATGCAAGTTGTACATATTCGCAGTTCAGAATACTCAACCAATCCTCTTGTTGTAAGAATAAATTTAGCTTCACATAATCATTTCTCTTAATGACGTCTCTTTTTTGGTTTATTGTAACATTATTTTTTTTCCTTTCGTTTATCGATACAAATTTCATTTCTATTAAAATTTTCTTTCCTAATGAATATATGATCAATGATAGTTCTTGATCCTTCCGTTATTCTAGTAGGCTCATTAATATATATATGAAACCGTGTTCAGTTAGGATATTTAAATATCTTACTGTATTTTGAGTAAGAGTGTCCTTCAGATTAATGTTAATATCGCCCATTAAAATCTCAATAGTATTTTTGTTAGAGTTTATAAAAAACTGTCCAAATATATTTGCACGTTTATAGAAGGGGGTCTGTAAGATGCGGTTACGCAAATTGAGATACCACTGGTTTCGAAGGTCAGACTCAATAGTTTTGTTTCAGTTAGTGGGACGATCTCAGCATTTACATTGATATTGTTTTTCACATATATAATGATTCCATCATTTTGATTGACTTTAGAGTCATTATAAAATATATAGTAATTAGGGATGTTGAAAGGACTCACATCTTCAATATTCCATGTTTCCGACAAAACTACTACATCGAGATTATGATTTCCTGACTAGGTACACTAGCAACTCTTCATAGTGTTTTTTTATACTTCTTATGTTAAAATGAATTATTCCAATACCTCTCACTCCCTCTTCTTCAGTTTCAAAATATTCCTGCAAACTCCCAACAATTTCTGTTTTGATTTCCTCCTCCTCATCTGAAATCTCTAAAAAATCTATCATAACAATTAGTTCGCATAAACTTATGGTGCGTACACCTAGTAGATGTATAGAAATCGGATCAATAGTAGTAGTGATAGTATAAATTATTAACAAGTTTATGAAACATTTTAATTTATCTGAGCAATTTTGAGGTAGAAAAAAGATAAAGAATATAAAATTAACGAAAATAACAAGCTATCAAAAATAAATGCGAAGATTTTACAGCTTTTTAATTAAGAATTCATAGAAAAAAGTTTGTCAAAGTCATTCCTAGATCTTATTAACATACATTATACTAGCATTAGTCCATACATTTTGCAGATATGTCTTTTCAATTGTACAAGCTAGTAAGTCGACTCTAATGCTTGTTAGATCTTCACGGATTACAACTCTAGTACCTTTTAGTAATTTTTTCTTTCTGTACATCTCCTACTTCATTTCAAAATCTTTCAATTTTAAAAATATTCTTCTTGGTTTGCTTCCTTCTTTTTTCCCCACCCTATAGCACAGAAATATATCATTTGTGGAAAAGTTGATTACCATTTTGGTTTCCAATAGTTTGACGGTGTCTTCTCTTGTATTTTCTTTATCCTTTTCTTCAACATTGAAAATTCTCAAATTCTTCCTTTTTTTTCCTGATCTATGTTGTCAACTTTTTTCTCCAGCAATCCGTTTTGTTGTATAAGTTTCGCAATATCATTCTCACTTTTGTTTATCATGTTTTTCATTGCTTTATTCATACTGTTCAATCCATCCTGTAAGTAGGTGATTTTTTTTATGAAATTCGGGTCTTTTAAACATCGGGTTAATGAGGAATTCACTGCCGTTTTAATTTCATCACGAACTTCTCTCGTAATTACCATTGTTGTAGTAGTTAATACTATTTTCCCACAAGGTAGAAACAATAATTTTGCTATTTAAGAAAGTTTTCGTTAATTTCACACCGTTTTCACTGTTTTATTTAAGACTTCACTAGGAGCACACATGCACACATGTATACGGTACGCGTAATGAATATGAATGAATTTTGTAGCAATGTACTTGCACTGTACTGTTTGGAACCTTTGGTGTAGTAATGAAAATACTGGAGTTTTATCCCAACACCAAACCGCTATTTTAAACACCTCGACACGTGTTTCAATCACCAAGTGATTATCTCCAAAGGGAAGATTAAACTAAATTTACATATATACCTATTATAATATATCTGCTAGATACCAGCGTCTTGTTTGTCTTAAATTAATTTCACAATATTGTCATATCTACTAATTAGGTAATGTTGAATTGAATGGATATGCTAATTATTAACATCATGTTATAATAAACAATAATTATTTTATCAAGCTATACAGTAAACTATTGGGTATCGGTAGTTTAATCTTCCTCTTGAAGATGATCACTTGGTGATTTAGGGTAATCCAGTCGAGATTTACGTCTGTATTCATTTTTTGTCCAAGGAATTCAGGGTCATAATTTTGTTTTACTAACAGATTCAAATTGTTCAGCAAGTGCTTCAACTATCTCTGCATTATTGGTGATGAGTTATCCATTGATTTCAAGTTCAGAAGACCTCCCAAGATCTTTTCTTGCTTTCTTGAATGAGTTTTCTAGAATGTGCTCTAGCTCTTTTGAACGCTATTACATTTTCCGTGGGGGACGATCGTTTGAACGTGTTGAATGCGCTATGTTTGGTGCTTAATGCCAAAGCTTTTTCATCGTTCCACCATGGCACATCTTTCTCTATTCACGTCATCTGGCAATTCTTCGATACAGTTTATTTCAGTTTTGGGGTGGGTCCAGTTAAGGGTCCAGTTATCTTTTTCTAATATATATCATCTAGGTAGCAGTTGTTCAGTATTCTGGTTGGCAAATTCTATCTTTATTGGGAGGTGATCAGTATGGTGATTCCCTAGACATTTAAATTGTAGGTATGGCGGTATGATCGGCGAACAGAAGGCTAAATCTATCGCCGATAGTTTATTTGACCTCAAATTCAGATAAGTTCCTTCTCCGGTGTTAGACAGATTGGCCTCTTCTAGATTTTCCCGATGGATCCATCCTTTCAGAGTCCCGGCCATAGCGGGTTATGAGCATTGAAATCACCCACTACTAGAAATGGCCTTGGGAGTTGATTGATAATATTGCGTAAATTGGCTATGCTCCAGTTCGAGTTTGGTAAATATTGCATATGCTCATTTCAGAAGGGTATCTGGTTTAAACCGCCACAACCGCCAACGGGGACTGTATAGGGATTTGTTGATGAGGTATACTATCTTTAACAAATATTAGTACACCTCCTCTTGATCTACGATCGGGGATGGCATCTTTTCTATAGGCGTTGAAATGTTCCTTCTGGTTTCAAATGTGTTTTCTGAAGGTATAGGAAAACTGGAACGTTTTCTGTTAGTACCTGTTTTATTTCTGGATAATGACATTTACAGCCATTACAGTTCCACTATTTACATTCAAACAAGGTTACTTGGAAGCGTACAAAAAAGCATAGATATTTTAAACTTCTCCTCAGAAATATCACAGGAAATGTCCTTGTGAGTAATTACATATAACTCTCTTCATCGATTTACTGCCAGCAGGTCTTCCTCGTTTCTTTTTTTGTTTACTAGCTTCAGATGACTGATTGGCAGTATATAAGTCACCAACTTCAGAGACATCATCTTCTGAGTTCGGCTGAGTGCTCTCATTATCGGATAGCTTTCTTTTGGGGGCAGAAGGCGCTACCGAGTGAGGAGGGAGAAAAAGGGAAGTCAAACTATATTGGTTCGACCTGGAGAAGGAAAAGGAGGTGAGGTTATTTTTGAGGGTATCCCTCACTATACTGACAAGTTGCGGGGTTAACTTCTGAATCACCTCGTTAGCTTTTTCGTCTATAGATTGGGTCGCTTTAACGTATGAAATACCTGGTATCGGTGTTGCAATTCTTAGCTTTTTCTTTGCTTCGAAGTAAGATATACGCTCATCAATTTTTTTAAAAGGATATTCCAGTCAAGCCCTGTCTCTGGACACATCCGTAGGGCGCGCTGGATCGTTTACCCAGATAACCACTCCCCACGTCACTCCCCACGTCACTCCCCACGTCACTCTCCACGTCCGTGGGGTAAGCGATTACTGGATCCGAGAATCATGTGCCCTGAGCAGACGCAGTAAACCAAGAATGACGGCCTTCTGCATTCGTCCGGCTAAGATTTCTGCCACATTACGGCAAGCCGGTATGATTTTTAAGTTCGAGAGCAGTGTGTCCATCATTCCACCAAGGACCCCTATAATCAGAACCACCATTTTAACAGAATGGTATGGGTAGAGCCTGCGGAGTTCAAAGAGTAAGTCTCGATATTTAGTCCGTTTCTCCTCTTTTCGGACGATGTTCGTTTCACCAGGAGCCGAAAACTCCATGACGAAAATCGTCTTACTCTGATGGTCGAGGAGGACTACATTAGGATTATTGGCTTGCATTAGCCTGAGGGTGGGGATTGAGTAGTTCCAATATATTCGGCACTTCTTATTCCCCACAATGGACTCAATATCCCCCGGAGCATAAGGCAACACCGGTGTCTCGTCTATACCGTACGAGTGTCGTAGATGGTAGTACAACACTCGTAGAGCTGCGTTATGCCTGTGGATATAGGCTGAGACCGCATATGCTGGACATGCTGACAGTAAATGCACCAGGGTCTCAGGCGCCCCACGACACGCTCTGCATCTAGTGTCGGGGATCTCTATATATATGCATCACTGGTTATATCTCCCTCGAAAATGAAGAATAAAACCCAAGCATATCTTTGCTCTAAAAGGCTTCTCTAAAAAGGCTGATCTCACACTGTATGTATGTATTTTTTATATGTACCTATGTAATTAATACTTTCTTCAAAAGCAACAGTCACGTGTTCTTCGGGCAGCATGATAGTTTCAGCTGTGATCTGTGAAATATTTATTAAAATTTCAATAAATTGAGTTATTATAATAATTCAGTTTTTATTTTCACCATTGTATGACAACTTCAGTACCAAGAGAAAATATGTTTTATTCAACATCTCTCTGTATACACTTATATCCGGTTTGTATGCCTTGAGAACCAATATTTAATTGATGCATATTAATTAATATCGTAGTATTCGAATAACTTTTTCCTTTATTTATTGATCCAATTACCTAACATAATTCAGAAGTTCATTATAAGGTAACATGAAGTAAAACAACGTGATTAGCGCCTTCGTGGGGTAGAGGCGTGCAGGGGTGTTTTGCCGAGGCTGTCTGACGTATGCCTAAATCTGAATAATAATAATAATAAATGTTCTTTATTGGTAATAAAATCGCTAAATCTGATATTCGGTATAAAGATACATTCAGTAATAACTTAGTTCTTGCCATTTATTGATATATTAAGGTCCACAATTTCGGAAACACCCTGTATAATGAATAGTAACTTGTGACATCTACAGTGACTAGTTGAAACTTAATTTGAAATGAACCATGGAATCCAATGTTAGATATTAATCTACTCATTGATAGGCAGCCAACAATTTTGATGTTCTGACCAATTCAAAGTTTAAATAAGTTTCTCATGCGTGGAATATCTTTGCCGTAAGGTTTTAATTCAGAGTGCATTCGTTTTCATTTCGAGAGCTCCACAAAGCTGTTCTGATGAGCTTGTAAATAGCGAAACGGCGTCGTCAGCAGATGGTGGAACTCTCGGAATTCACCATATATATATATATATATATCTATATATATATATACCACAAATCCAACTATATATATATATATATAGAGTATAACTAATAGTCGGGCTGAAGCGATGTAAAAGGAAACTCTTTTAAGTTTTTCCAAGCTTTCGGAATCGTTATTCCATCATCAGGGAGACTACAAATGGAAAATGTCATATAAAAATTGTAAAATTCAAAATTATGTGTACTCACATCTTATTTGAGGATGCTTACATATATGTTCATAAATGTTTTATATAAGTTACATATAAAAAGAATTTTTCAGCTAATAAATACAACAGAAATGCAATATTTTTGCTGTTCTTTGAAAATACAGAACTGAACGAAAAAACAAATTAGTTGTACATAAAGACATACTTTATTTGTTTATATTGATATACGACAGTTACAAGTGACATTTTTATGTTCCAAGACAAATAATCTCAGTGTGTTCAAATTCTTACGTTCAGTTACTATGATTTATTGGTGTTTTATGTCAAGTGACAGTAAAAAAGAATAAATTTCACTCAAATGGCTTATATCTGTTCTTTTATTGATGGAATTACTTTCTTGAGAGATAAAAGCCTTTATATATATTTATAAGAACGTTTTTCTTTAGCTTTAGCCGGCAAAGTATATAGTTGCTTTCTGATAGATATTATAAAAAAATCGCATTTTTCATTTTTCAATTTTAATGGAGAATGTTCTCCTTTTTCAACATTTATAGGGTTGGTATACCTAAGATTTTCACCCAGGGATTGTCACGGTTCCTGTTCTGGATGGTTATCTCCCAAGCTTTGGTTAATCCCCACGTCTCGACTCTATGGATATTTCTGGTATTATGGCTTGAGTAGGGCTCATTTGCCCGAAGTATATACTCCCTAGTTCAACCTTCGTAGAATCCCTTCACTCATCATTCCGCTCCTGGTTGGCCTAGGAGTACTGAATCTTCACGGTGGTTTCACACAGATTCCACACAGATTCCACACAGGTTTCACAGAAGATGTAGTACGGACCGAGCTTTCTCAGCCTTTTGCAACAATTCACCTGAAATCTCAATTATCTCCAAGCATTCATTCCTTTTCACAAATTATTGAATTTGACAAATATTTACTAACTTTTCAGTCGATATATCATGGCCTACTTGATTTTAACACAACGTTCGTTCAATTATGAAAACCAACGAAATTTGGTTTTCATATTTCATTTAGTATGAAATGAAATTAATTATCTATCACGTGAGTTATTGAATGTTAATAACCTCAAGGTATCTTCGTGTACGTATAGTCGAAGTAAACGATATTGTGCACAATAGACCATTCCAGAACACGTGACTTTGACAGGTCGGCCATCTTTACATGAGGGTCAAGCTATATTGTTTACGGTTCAAGGTTCAGTGCATTATTATTTTCGTTTGGTTAACATCAGTTTTGTATCTCATGTGCAATAGTTTTTGAGAAAAGTTTGTACATTCGGAGCTTATAGTATTTAGTAATAACAGAAAGAGACTGCTTGTGAAATTATTGCAATTATGTCGCTGCCGCGGAATACAAATTTTGCTACACTATCAGGAGATGTTCTTGCAAGATATTTAAAGAAAATTGAAGTGATAAACAATATTGACCCGTATACCCTTACAAATTGTGAATGTTTAATGTTTCTGTTGAAGGACCTCGTTTTAAACTCCCTATCCATGCATTATAACGTTCACCAGGTAGTGCATTCAAATAACTTACTCGATTTGTTGAAACGGCAGCAGGAATTCTAAAAAATGATACCCTGTCAATTTCAGCTCGCATAGAGCATTTCAGAACCGAACAAAACGCAGGCATTTTCAGATATATTACAGATTATTTTGTTGGACTAGAAAACTTTTCAGAAAATTTGCTTAGCAAATACAAATACAATCCAAACGGATTTTACACTTTATTTTAGTTATTACTAAATAGCACCAATCACGAAAAGTCAAACCTAACACCTATTCTCAAAAACTACAGGACAGAAACTTAAAAATTAATATAAACAACAAAGCAATTAAAACAAAAACAAACCTTGTTTGTCCTTCAAGTAAAGATGGCCTACCTGTCAATGACGTCATTCTGGAATGGTCTATTGAAGTTCGCGGCACTCTCAAAGGTAAAAAACCAAGTCGTAAAAATGTACCGGCTGAGATCTAGTCCACGTGGACTCTGGAATTGGCGTTTCGTATTGGATAACTTGTACTAATTGGGGTCTTATGATTGGCTGAAGAGTCATAAAATCAAAATTGAAGTATTTTCACGGTACCAATAGAAATCGCAAAAGGTTATCGCCATCGTCTCATCGATGTTTAGTTCAGGAACTACGACGATTTGAGTGTTGAAATTTGAGATTGTTGCTGTTTCATTTTGTGGGTCCCTGGTTATAATTACTTCATAAATTTTGTTAATTATCTGTTTGATATGTCGTGTCCTTGGACAAGTCCTGCGATTCAAATTAACGAGTGTGATAACAACGCTGACTTTTTTCAGTACAGTGATTCGGATAGCAATTATATTTTAACTCATTATGATTTACAAGGCACAAATCCAACCAGTCTTGGGTTTCCATATATGGAGTGAAGCACCCGAACACATAATTAAACTTTCAGATTCTGTTCAAAAAAAGAGCCATTGGTCTCGTCGGTGATACTCCGTTCACAAGCTCGCTCACTCCTCTAGAACACCGCAGAAAGGTTGCCGATCTGTCTCTGTTTTATAGATATTTTCATGGACGATGCTCTTCCGAAATATCATCAATCGTTCCACCGTGAGCGGTCCCATCGAGACTGACCCGTCGAGCTCAGTCCTCACGTCTATATGCCGTCACTTTGGAGACAAACCAAACTTCTCTTTCGCAGCATCGTTCAAAAAAATATAGGCAATTCATGGGCAAAACTTTTTCTACTCTCTATAACACGGATTTAAATTATGTAAACATGTCAAGTAGTGAAGAGTTAGGTACCTTGCACACCACCAGAAATTTATAACAAAACAAAAACTGTCTGTGAACAACCAATACCACCAAAAAAGAAAAACTATGAAAAAATATAGAGATAATTATGGACCGTTGAATTATAAAACATGTATTCATTTTTTTTATTTTGTATTGGTCGTAGAAAAAATAATGTATGCAACGATCATGTAATTGCTACTAACACATGCGCACGAGATTAACGACAGTCGCCTACGTCTCGTGTCAACATGATCGTCACATAATTTACCTACTATTTATCCGGTATTGGGCCTTAGTTCTATAGGTATATGCAATGACTTCCAAAATAAAAAAATTATTCAAGGGAATTGACACACATTTCTATGTAGCCCTTTGACGTCTGATCGCGCTATTTATTTTTTACACACGAGGAAATTCGAAAGTCTCGTACACTAAAACAATACAATTGAAAAAAATGCCACCGCGGACTTTTTCATAGAAATTTTCCATAAATATCTCTAATGAAGATCCGTAGGGTGTTGTTTTCATATTTTGAATGATTTTGAATGGTTTTTGCTATTTAGATGTCGATAAACGCGATATTTGAATCGTATTGTTGAATTATGTCTGATGTTTGCTATTTTCATAAGTTATATCAATACCAATCAATATACGAAATATCCATCCTAATGAAGAAAACAAGAATTTTAATTTTCATCAACCATATTTGAATTGTGCATTTTAGAGATACTGGACAATGTTAAGTCGGCTGTGGTCGTAAAAGCGTAGACCGTTTGAATATTTATAAAGCCTCGAAACCCTTCAAGCGTTCAAGGTCAAACTTACTATGAAAGTTGTAAATATTTTACACCGCAATGAGTTGGAGTGAGACGCTATTATATTTTCTTTATCATGGGGCTCCGCCTCCATCACTTGGGATTATTACTTCCCCCTTCATGCCTCTTTCGGCGATTGGATTGTCTCCTTGCGTTTCTAGCTTCAACACATTCTGATATGGTCTCAGGGCCCTGCTTTTTGTTTAAAGGATGGTATGATGAAAGCTTGAAGGTGGTCGCTCTAGAGCAGTTTGATCAGATGATGTTCTTCGGAATGTATTTGGGTATAAAGAGTATCGGAAAGTTTTCATCTGGGGTATGGTGGTTTTATGAGAGCGTGAAGAATAGCTTGCTATAATGTTGCGAGAGTATTACAATTTCTCCTCTACTCGCTCGAGGAAGGGATATCAACTGAGCTGTTAATTCGTCGGGCGAGGCAACAGGAGAGACGTGCAGTAGTGTTTCTCTTTATTTATGGGGTATTATCATATCATTGCCTTACTTGTTGCTCGCGTAGATTTCTGTCTATACCCAAGATGAAAAGTTTCCGATACTGTATGTTTGCATCCCCAACATCATGGAAAAATGGAAAGAAATTGTCACGGCGCATTGTGTTGGGTATTCGAAAGATAAACACGCCCGTCTCCATGGAAATGCTTGGAAAAACATGCGAAGACCATCCCAGTCTGCTGGATTGAAGTGCCATATGAGACGGGGCAGCGTTGCGCTGCTCAATATAGAGTGTATTAAAAGAGCAAAGACTGGAGATAAGGTTGTGGTCGGAATTCCCAAGTGGAGCACAAACTTCTATTATGTATTGATGGATCACTATTGGTGATGACAAAAAGATCGAGTGTATTGACATACTTGTTGGTGATATCAGGAATGCGTGTGGGTTCCCACCATACGTAATAGCGACGGTCTCAGCTTGACGTTCTGCCTGGCCTGTTTTATGGAAAAAATTGAAGCCAGGTATCTGGGAATACAAATCTCATCATCATTAATGGACAGTTAGTATGATGACATTAACACTGCACAATATAACTTTGTGAAATATATTCAGTCAAATTAACAAATTGGCATAACTTTCCTAACTTTCTGGGGTTATTAGGCTAACGGATCACCTGAACACCTTTTTACGGGGTTGCAATTCGTTTTAAAACAAGATAATTTGCTTTGTTGTTCACATGAACTATACGCGATTATTTTGACCTGGCTGTGCGACGATAGCGAGGTCACGATAGATGAGAGAAATATTCGTTGAATGTGTATAACTTAAGAAATTATTTTGTGGTTACTTTTTATAGGAAAAATAATCGAGAGAAAACGCGTTCGATGACATTGTGCTGCGATAAAACTTTTTAAATCAGGTCAAGAGTAGCGATCAAGCGATCAAGAGACGGAATTTGTTGTGAGAATGTATGAAAAAGTGAGATATCTGTGAAATAAGTGTAACTCTGTCATGGATACAGATTACTGGTATTGCTGGAGCATGAAAGATTTGAAAATTACGAGCACGAAACATTGAATATTACAATAGGGATGAAACCTCTGGAAACGGCAGGAAACTAAACTCCTGGAAATATATATTGACAACTAAACCTGAAAATTATCAATCACAGTTTAATATAAGATATTTTTCAGTAGAGCCAAAAAATTAGACACTTAATTAACGACATTGGCCAAGCGAACTTTTTTTCTAGGGGCAATTTAACTTTGTGATTATATTTTCACCACCATTTCTCTTGGCGATAACATTCCCAGGGTATTTTCAACTTGCATATAAATCGTCCTTCTCATAGTATATATTTTGGATTTCCGGGATTATATTATGCTGATTTACCATTATTACAATCTACATATATGATAAAGTACTGACCGGGTCGAAACACGAAGTGGTAATGGAAGTAAGCCAGGATCTATGAATGATATAACGAATCACGTGCTGGGATTTACATAGCGTAAGTCGTCCTGATTATAGCTTCAAATGGCTTGATGGCTGTCACGCATTGAAATAATTTTTGTGTGTAATGAATGAGGAAAGTGGTAATTGCGCTGCAGGGTCAGATTTTAATAGATTATGTGGGCTTGTTGTATATATGTATAAATACTTCTTTTCATTCTTCGATGTGCACGGGACTATATACCGGGTATCTCAGAGCTTTTAGGCCAGCAGATATTTCAATTACCTAGTTGCAGAAAAAAAAATTAAAAAAAAAATCATATCATAAGAGACCATAAGCACTTTCATGCAGCATAAGAAAATCCACCCCCTGGCGTACAACGCCTGAGCAACCACCCGTAACTTTTGTTTTTCAAATTGCACGTTTTTTTTGTTCAACTTACAGCCCTTTTCATGTCTTAATCACCATAATATGTAGTTGTGAAGATAGTAAGTCGAGAAAATAAAATTTGTTAGTGGGTATTAATTGGAACAATTAATTCATTGTTCCACGTTGTGGGGACAAGAAGAAGTGGAGGTTTGAATTTTTTTCGGAATTTTTCTTGCTGTGTTTGATTCCTACGGTATCTGGATGATAAATTGCTAACAGTCGTGATATTGTTCTTAGATATCAAAATGCATTTTACCTTCACTCCCAACTAATTCCTTTCATATGCTTTCAGTTTTTGGTGAAGAATAAACGTGCTGCAGAGAGGCTATATGAGCACCACTTTCCTGATCGTCGACAACCAGGTCGAAATAGTTTTTCGTATGTAGAAAATACAACGTGAACGGGATCATTTCCAGGTATAACACATCAAGCACATCCTACTCCTGTGCGAACTAAGGAAAACTGTATAATCCTCATATTTCGATTTGTGAATTGGCGGTGGAGATTGGGATCAGTGAGTCGTCTGTGCAAATAATTTTCAAACAATACATGCACACCAAGGACTCAGACCTACAGATATCGGAAGACGAATGGCATTCATTGCACAAATTCCAGTTTTAGTCCATGACAATCCCAACTTCTTCAATCAAATCTTGTAGAGTGGCGACTCCCGCTTCCATAATAATGACACTCTTAACCGACAAAACATGCACTGTTGGTCACAGGACAACCCCCATTGGATGAGATGAACCAATGTCCAAACAATGTGGGGTGTGAACAAGTGGTATGGTTCACATAATGGACGTCTCATTGAAGAAAAACAACAAATGAGGTGGCAACAAGATGGTGTTCCTGCACATAACCATAATATAGTTACTACATTCCTCAATAATACTTTTTAAGACCGTTGGATTGGAAATAGTGGACCTGTTCGATGGCCTGCACGTTCTCCAGATCTCACGCCACTGTACTTTATCCTGTGGGGATATTCGAAATAAGATGTTTTGAAACTTAACCAATAAATATTGAAGATTCAACCCAGAAAATTTAAGAGACTTAATTAATACCGTTACTCCGGAAATGATTAGAGCTTGCTCGCGTGCTGATTTGGAAATTTTAAGCATGTGTGGCAAGTGCTTTTCAACATTTAGAACAATTTATTTTTCAAAATTCAGATGAGCTTATATTATATATTATTTCATTTGTATTTTTATTTGCTATAGTTCTGCATGTCATTCTAGCTACCATGATATATAATTGAATGAGAAATGAAAAAGTTGAACCAAAATAAACATGGGGGTGCAATTTGAAAAACAAAAGTCAGGGATGGTTTTTCGGGGGGTTGTTTACGAGGTGGTGAATTTTGCTGTATTGCATGAAAGAGCTTATGGTCTCCTACGACACGTATTTTTTCAATTTTTTTTCTGCAAATAACTGAGATATCTCCTGGCGAAAAAGCTCTGGACAGCAGGTATATCCTGATTTTTCAGAGAACATCTTAAGGAACAATGATAGGAAAGGGAATGTATGAGAACTTATATTTCTTTAATACTTAGAGATTGTGAGTTTTAGGGAAAAACCAACTTAGACAATAATGTAAAGCTTTGTCGTTATTTGAAATGAAGAGGCATACGGCTGATGTGCAGGAAAAAACAAAAGAATAGAACTGAATTTGTAGGGTATTTTCAGAAGCTGAAACTCTGAAAAATCCAAAAATATCATGTATTCTCACTTTCTTCTCTTTGGTTTTCTCTTCTCTTCTACATATTGTTGATGAACTAAAGATCGGTGAAATTGTACAGTTCTTGTCTCAGTAGATTTTAGTCGAAAATTTAATCTACTGCCACATATATACTCATATAAGCTATGCTTTCAGCATCATGATGTCCAACTACCTCTTTCAGTTTGGTAAGAACTGGAGTTAGTCGGGACAAAAATGTTCTTCGCGGTTACAACCGCTTGCTAAAATATCATCCGAAAACACATTTGTCCCTGGTATTCATTCCAAAAGTGATTCCATCATTTTTTTTTTCATTTGGCTAGAATACTAATGGTTCCAAAAGAGTAAAAACTGTGAAAACCTCTTGGGTTTGGAAAAAGTGAAGTCGATGTGAACAAAAGTGTTTTCTATTCGACTACAGAAATACTAAACCTTCCACTATAACTGCTAATCGCCTTCGCCGCTGGGCAGTTATCCAATTACAATCATAAAATATAATTTGTCAGGTCAGATAAAAATATAGCTTGTCGAGATCATCAGAAATGATCTTCCAATAATAAGCATGTTGCAATGCATTTTCAGGAAGTTGAACAGGCTATTGAACATGACTAGATAACATCAAAAGTCATGGAATATGTAGAGTCCGAGCGGCCCAAGGTAGTAACTTAACATCTTCACCCTAAGCATAGCTTGAAAAATGGGGGTGATCAAAATGAAAAGTTTGGCTAGATCGTATTTCTTGTGGCTTGGTTGGAAAAAAAATATAAAGAATATATATTAGCAAGAGTTGTGTGTTTAATGAATAAAAAAACACCGAACAACGCAAAACTTACCAATTGGCCTTGACCTGGTGAACCATGATCTCGTATTCATCTTGATTTTATCGGTCCATTTTCAAACAAATAATTTTTATAATTTTGCTTGATACTCACATAAAATGGATTCAGGTCTTTTCAAGGGTGTAATACTCATAATTTCATGGAAGCTCCAATTTCTCGCAACACGGAAACAATGGAAATTGATGCAAATACTACTCTCCTTCAAAGTTATAATGAACGCGCTAGTACTGAAGTAGTCACTGGATCTTTACCGTCTAGGGCTCCACCAAAACGATATATCAAACCATTTAATCAACTGACCTATACTTAAGGATTATTGAATTTAACGGGGCAGATATTATAGTACAGCTTGGCAAATTTATAAAGGAATATCGATAAACGTATGAGATGTGCGAATTGGAATAAAAAGGATTCGGACAATTCAGTTAGAATGTATACTGAGCTCTTCTGCTACCGCGCATCGATAGGCGTGCAGACTTCATATTCCTTTGCCAAGCTTATACTCATATATGGCACTATAGATTTGGGCAGTCTGCCTATGTGTTGTTATCGTGGTATAGTCGGTACGAAGTCAGTTGAGACACGTTGGCATTCAATGATCTAAAAATCCTTTATTAATTCACTTCAGAGTAAAATAGGAATATATGAGATAATTGAATAGAAACATAAACATACACATTTCTGATGCCACACATGCTTCACGAAGGACTTGACGGTTGTAAGTCGAATTCAAGTTTTTATAGTGTCTCTGTCTCAACTGACTTAGTAAAGACTATAACCAGTTAAAAATAGACTTGGTTCTTTCGTATTGGGTCGGACTA
Source organism: Chrysolina haemoptera (assembly GCA_958298965.1). NCBI lineage: Eukaryota > Metazoa > Arthropoda > Insecta > Coleoptera > Chrysomelidae > Chrysolina > Chrysolina haemoptera. The sequence continues at coordinate 11,369,467 of OY282596.1, read as the reverse complement.
AGAATAGCCCCATGGTTAATCCTGCCTGTCATAAGAGACGACTAATAATATATATATGTGCTGTGAAATGGGTTATTCCATGTTTCAGTGTTTGGTCGATAACTTCCGGTTACTTTTTCAGGTCTTATTTCAACACTTATCATGATGAAGTCTCCTTGAGTACAATACTTCGGAAGCAAAATACCCCTCTATTCGGATTTCCGGGCAGGAGGTACTTTAGGTGACATACCATAGACAAATTTTAAGATTCACTTTTGTAACATCCGTGGACTCAACAAGAACATCAATGACGTCCGCCATCACCTACAGGCGGAAAAACCTGATATTCTGGCTCTAACAGAAACACAAGTGAACTCCAACCAACAAAGTCCTCATACTTTTTCCTGGTTACGAACTCTATTATTGGTTCTGATTCAAAGGTGATGTTTGTTTTCACTCTGAGTCTAACCTATCATGCCAAGGCGAAGAGAGCTTGGAGCCGAAATACTTTGACGTGATGTGGTTCAAGCTGGCTACTACCAAATAGACCATATTCCTCTGCTGCCTTTAGTAATCTTCTAATGAACAATCCTATAGTGACCTCTTTGGGTTTTTATCACTCAAAGATTTTATTCAGCGAAACCACCCAACAGCTGAAGTCATTATAATGGGAGATTTCAATGTGCACAACTCTACCTGTCTCAAATTCTCTAACAAAATATTCCACGCAGGTCGGCACGTGAGGCCTTTGCTATCACGTATGGTCTAGAGCAACTGATCGAGCCACCCACACGCATTCCTGATGTCAACAACCAGTATGATCTTTTTTTTACCAGTTACAGTATAGAAGTTTGTAATCTACTTGGGAACTCCGACCACAAACTCATCTCCACTCTTTGACATTTTTCTACACCATCAAGCAGCACAAAGCTACCCCGCCTCATATGGCTCCACAATTCAGCCGACTGTGATGGCCTTGGCATGTTTTTCTTATCATTTGGAGATCAAACACCGAGACGATTTCCGATAGCATAAGTCAATCTGTAAAACAAACTACCTCAGAACATAATTCCCATTGACAGTCTTATGTCCGAGATCATTTTCCGCCAACGAACCATTAGACGCATTTTGCTAGGTTTGAACACCAACAGAGCTAGTGGATCTGACGAAATTCCATCCAGTTCTTCTACTCCGAACCCATGAGCCAGTTTCCAGCATATTTCAGTTCAACCTCAACAGGAAATATCGTAACAAGGAAATCGTGATCCTCTCCGATAGTCAAGCAGCCATCAGAACGTTGAGCTCTTCTAACATCAACTCGAAGATGGTTTGGGAATGCCTAGACAAACTTAATGATCTAGGCAGGAACAACAAGGTGACCCTCCTCTGGGTGCCGGGGCACGTCGGAGTGGAGGGCAATGAACAAGCAGACGCCCTGGCACGGAAAGGCGCAGCAACGCCATTGATCGGGCCAGAACCATTCTTCGGACTTGGAAAATCTTACTTCCGAGAAGAACTCAATAAAGCTGAAGAAGCAATGAGAGCAACATACTGGCTAAGACTTCTAGGGCTGAGGCAGGCCAAAGATCTTCTCGGCAATTTCAACCGAGCAAGATCGAAGACACTGATTAACCTCAGCAAAACTAGTCTGAAGACAATCACGGGATTTCTAACGGGGCATTGCAGACTCAAAGAACACCTGCAGATTCTGTGGGAAACATCCAGAAACACCCCACCACATATTGATGGAGTGTTACGCTGTACATCGTAAAAAATTGAATATACTGGGATCACACCAGCTGACTGTGGAAGAAATACCACGAGTAGACCCTCTCAAAATCCTAAAATTTCTGAAGGAATTGAGGCTTGAAGGGCTGCTGTAAACAAGAACACCTTGTGATATCAGAAGAAGATGGGGCACCATAGATCTAATTAGGTCGCAGCGCATCAGTCACCATCCATACTTACCAATACCAATACCAACACCAGTTCTTTGCAAGTTATTCAAACTCTCTTATAATTTGAGGGTATTTCCGTCCAACTGGAAAATTGCAAGAGTAAGACCAGTCCCCAAAACGGAAAAAAGACCCTACCCAGAAACTACAGACCTATCATACTGCTATCTGGTTTTTCGAATGTCATGGAAAAAGCCAACAACATCAAGCTCATGAAATATTTAGGAATTATGAATGATCGACAATATGGTTTCCGGAATCAATTGGTGACCTGCTTGCTTACGTCTCAAGTCAAGGGATTCTGTGGCAATGTTTCTTCCATACAACTGTATGAGGAACTTCTCCCCTGCCTCAGCAATGTGAGAAGCAGGGGCATCTGGTTCTTCGAATACAGCTGCTAGGCACGTAAGAAAGTTTTTTGAACATTTCTTAAATTTTCTTTTTGCCTTGTCCGAAAGGCACTGAAGTGGTGTCGCTCCCATTAATTGAGTGGTGGAATAAAATGTTGTGAATCGAACTTGCAGGAGACAACTGAATATAACAATAATACAGGCATTGCCTCTCCCAATTTTTGAAAGTATATATTTTTATTGGAAGAGGAGGCTAGTGCTGTGAGCAACACGATGAGGTCAACATCTTCGCCAGTTATACTTAGCAGCCTTCGATATTGCTGTGTGAAAAATCATCAGCATCTTCAATTGCCTGTCTGACTTCAATGCCGTTTGTTGCCATTTCTGCCATTAGCATTACGAAAAGGTTGAGTCGTCTAAGTCCTAGATCGTAAGGGAGAAAAGTTATAGAGGAAAAACTGGAAAAATTGCAAACCATCACCCCAAGTTTAAAAAAATTGGCATTTTTTTAAAGTTATCCCCTCTTTCTCGATATATGGCGACTGGACTATTACATTCTATTAAGATGGACAGTTACATTATGTGAAACAGTTCTTTTATCAAACTTTTCCTATACAGAGCCCTTTTTTCTCCAGTCAATACAAAGGAAATATTCAGGAGTTTCAAAACTTTTATCCTTCAATCATTTATGGCAGCAGTTCCGCATTAATATATTGAATGATTGAACAGGAAAAATAGACGAACCCTGCATTCTGTAATTCTCTCTCACACTTATTGTTAGCAAAACTCTCTCATATCTTCTTACGATAATTACCTATACAGGCAATGTGAGGAATCTGAAAAATAAACGTTTATTAACATTTGTGTGGAGGTTGTATATGATGTAGATAGATTACTTATAATTCGGATGTCCATCGTCTTGATGGTCGAAATATTCCTACCTCTTCCAATCTTCCAAAATTTTTGAAAATATATTCAATCACTGGGAAACTTTTTAAAAATCATAACAATAACATTATCCTATCAATTTAGTGTAAGACCAGAGCTGTGCCGAGCACTGCCAAAAATTGCTTCGAGCACTAAGCACTCTTGAAAAGTGCTCCAAAATCTCGAGCACTAAGCACTTTCATTCATAAAATGCTCGCGATTACTAAGCACTTTCAAAAAGTACTAAGCACTTCTCAGACTCTTAGCTACTTAAGTAAATGAAACATTCTTTCCGCATGAACACCGAATGAGCACATGAGATGCTAGGTTCAAGCTCAAGCTGCTCGGTTCAAGCTCAGGCTGCATAGTGTCTCCTGGCACAAGAGCACCGCATGGGCACCGATCCGCAGTCAGTTGCCTACAAATATTCATACTCATCAATATCCAAATCAAATTCAAAATCTCTGTAATAACCACAAATAGAACGTCAAACACACTTTCGCCGTCAACATTGAGCACGAAAAAATCGACAAAAAACGGATTGGCCCGAGCACCGCACGCTCATTCTGTTCGTGCTCAGCGTCCACACTCTGCGAGCATTCGCTCGTTCGGTGCGTACAGATTTTTATTCTGATGACCGGAGAAAGTGCTAGGAATCGCACGTTAAAAGATAAAACCTCATTAATCCTTGGCTCGCACAAGTTTCGACTTTTGAGGGCTAACTGAGAGTTAACTGATTTTTTTTGTTGAAATCTTGTATCTCAGAAATAAAGCCTGTTTGTAAAAAAAATCAAAAGTCTTATTTTCACCCCTGGAATACGCCCTTCCTTAGTAGCACAAAAGTGCTTCAAGTGCTTTCACGAGCACTAAGCACTGTGCTTTGGGAAATACATTCAGTGATCGACTTATATTCAACGTGAGGCATCAAATCATTTTAATTAAACGAAGTTGAAGTTGTATGAATATCTCAAATTAATTATGGAGAAGTAGGTATGCCTTTCATATTAAGAGAGTTGATAGCAACTTTCGGTATAGAACCATCAAGCCTGTTGTAAAATGCCGTCCTGAAACAAACTGAAAAGCCTGAAACTTCAAGCTTGCAAGTCTGAAATAACAATGTTCAGTTCAAATCAGTTATTTGTCTGCCAACAACGCTATTCAGCTGAAACCGGTATGAGGAAATTCAAACAGGCTCGGGGCATAATATGAACAAAGAACTAGTTTTGGAGTTAGACAACCGTCAGGATGCTGTGCAATAATCTAGACGACACACAACAATTTGTTTTATGTATCACATTAATCTTGCGAAAAGAGATGACAAAACTCCGCAATCATTTCATTAACTCGCTTAAATCTACTCCCCCGAACAACGGAAACCCTGACATTCAATTTCAGCTTATCTGACTTGACACGAAACGTAGGTACACAGGCAGAATTTATACAGGGTATTACTAAATGTCATGTACATACGGAAGGAGGTATTGCTTTGGCTTATTTCATGACTGAAAGTTCATATAAACATTGGTCCGCAAACGCTTCGTTATCAATCGTTATCAATGATTGTTGTAACTTCAAGATTTTTTAGTTTTTTCTTCATTACTCGTGCAGTTCTTGGAATATTTAGCTTAAATTTGGAATGCAGGTTAGGCTGTAGAGCTCACATCATTGGGCAACCCAAATGGTTGTGAAAAACTACAGGAGATATTTGTTCGGAGGTCGCCCCAACTGACCAAATTACAGAAACATTGCATCACAGAGACATTGTTTTATGGGAAATCACTGTTGAGGAAAATGTCTGCCTCAAGAAAAATACTAAGTCGTCACATTGACTTGGAATCTGCACTGTAAACGTAAAATTTCATGCTCTTTCCGAAAATGTATGATTTTTATGTGCTCAGATATAAGATCCAGCCGGAAAAGGGCGTTTAAGGTAGAAAATCCAATTATCTGAGATTTTTCATTTTTCATTTTTCGTGCTAATTCCGAATCTTTGAACGAAAATGTTGAAAACACATCAGAAATATTTTTGGCGGCAAAAAAAAAACAAAAACTGATTTAGAGCTGACCAACTCGAGAACGGTTAGAGATAGACAAATTCTGCGAATGATAATCGATTCAGAATGGTCGAATTAGTATATATTGTGAATTTTGTTCAATCGAAAAAAATTAAAATTCTCGAAAAAAGTTGCAACCCTTCAAAATCATGAAAAATACTAAGTCGTCACATCGACTTGGAATCTACACTGTAAACGTAAAATTTCATGCTTTTTCCGAAAATGTATGATTTTTATGTGCTCAGATCCAAGATTTAGCCGGAAAAGGGCGTTTAAGGTAGAAAATCCAATTATCTGAGATTTTTCATTTTTCATTTTTCGAATTTCAAACTCTTGTCTTCAAACGTATTTTGACGTGCTGATTCCGAATCTTTGAACGAAAATATCGAAAACACAACAGAAATATTTTTGGCGGCAAAAAAATATCTAAAAACTGATTTAGAGCTGACCAACTAGAGAACGGTTAGAGATAGACAAGTACGTTTTTTTATTAAATTCTCCAAGATCTGAAGGTGATCGTGAGTGATTCGAAATGTGACAATTTTGAAGCCAGTTGCTTTTAGGTTCAGACAAAAAATATGGCCCCTGCCACCACAAGGAAGCACTTTCTAGATCAGTGCGGTTAATTCCTCTGGATATTATATCAGCAGGATTGATTTTTGAGGATATATGATTCCAGTTGTGTATGTCGGAGATATTTTGAATTTCTGACATTCTATTACAAACGAAGTCCAATGTCCTTGGTTCCGCACTGAGCCATGCTAGGACGATCGTTGAGTCAGTCCAGTCAATTTCAGTTTGAACCTATATTATATTCAGGCATAAGTGATGTAAAAGCATTCAAACGGATGTCCATAGTTCGATAGTTATTTCTTCAGTTTAAGTAGAATGAGAGATTTTCTTTGAATATTTTTTGAATCTAGTTACTGAAGCTTTTGTACTAGCTCTACGAGCAACAAGTATCTTTTTGTCATTGTTTTGTTCCATTTTATAATATGAACAATTACTAAAATGTTAGTAAACTTTTGATATGTGTGTTAAGTTTGTTTGTTTAACAAAAGTGCAAGATTTCATGTGACAATCAATAGCAAAATGCAGCAGTTTGGATATGAAAGAAATATTTGTTATTATGGACGACAGAAAGATCAAGTAGGTAGGTAATATTTATGACATAAAACCATGAAATGAATGTGAACGGAGTCTGTTATTTCTTAATATGGAAATCAAATAATAATGCACAAGTCTAAACAACTCTGAACTCGCAAAAAAGGAAGGTTAAGATACTTGGTTTATTTAAGAAGCGGGTATATTAAGGAAAGGACTGACCTTGATAACTCTGAACTGCAACTGGCGATGGCGGGTTCCAGACATTTTCAAACTGTTATCGCTGCAACGGCTTGGTGATTATTCACAATGTCGGCTAGAAATTCAACAATATTCGGTTGCGAAGCACCATGAAAAAGGGTGGTTGTGGTTTTGAAAACTTTACAGCAAAATAGCAGTAACAGCTTGGCGTTTCTCTGTTGAACGTTTTTCATAATAATAATTGTTCTCTTAGTAATGTCACGTTATCGTCCACACGACTACTAAACACAGATCTCGACCTACTTCGAACGGAACAAGCTTCAACTGAACATCAACAAGTGCTCACAGATAATGTTCACTAGAAATACTTCTCCAGTATTTGGAGATCTCAAACTAGGCAATAACACCATAAGATCTGTCAAAACCCTCAAGGATATGGGTGTCATTCTTGATAGAAAACTTACTTTTGAGAAACACTTCGAAAGTTCTGGACAGCAAGCCCTTAGAAAAAAAAAACACTATAATTTTTCTGTCTGTATAAAACAATTGTGAGATTTATATTGGAATATTCTTGTGGAATCCTTTCGATAATTGCTATATCAAGAACTACAGATTCGACAGAAACCGCCACTATCACACATACGGATGTAATATAAAATATTATCAACTTGAGAAGCTTTCACTTAAAAGGCAATATTTTGACGTTTGTCTCATTTCTAAAATCTCCTCGATTCCCCCAGTTGTAATGAATACATAAGTTAATTGTACCCAATACAACATTAGATACAGACTACTCTTGGTACCACCACGAGGCATCACAAACTCCAGTGCTGTCCCTCATTGAATTCCAAGGGGGTATATTATGGAGGATAATGAATGTGAGGTATGCAAACTTGATATTGATTCTGATTCAACAGAAATGGTTTGCTGCGATAGTTGTCAAGCACACTTTCACTTTAATTCAGATAGGAGAAGAAAATGTTCATCTATAACGGGTACTGAGCAGAGAGCCTTTGCCCTTTGCCTTGCAAAATCGTACACTAATATTTTTCTGCAAAACTTGTGGATAAGCCTTTAAGAATACGTCAGTTTGATTCTCTAAAAAATGAAATTGCCAAACTCAAAGTTGAAATTGCTGAATTGAAAAACAATAGTACCGACTCAAAATTGGAGGAAATGTTCAGTGAAGTGAATGATCGCATGGCAAGAGCTAATTATATTATGTTATATAATGCTGAGGAATCCAAGTCTCTACTCGTAATAACTAAGTTTTGGGATATTGTTATCTTTCGAAAGGTTTGTATAATGACGATTTTTGGGCCTTAAAATATTTTAATTCTTGGTTGGTGTGTGGTGAGTCCTAAACGCAAAATATCATTTCGGCCATTATGGAAAAATCGCTTAATATTCCCGTTCAGATAACAGATTAACCGCTATAAATTTGTATGATAGTTCTCATGATGCATAATCTCTGGGAATCTTTATTAAAGCTTGATGCATAATTCTATAGTAATAGAAGATGTTAGATCGAACTTTCACTTCCTAGAAAAAATAAATAGCTCATGCTTGTGTGGTGTTCTATTTACTTCCTCTACACGAACTTACAAACGTAATGTACATAACAATTACTTCTTTGAGATTGAATGGACAGTGACGTGCTCTCATTTCTGTCATACTTGATATAAGATAATACTTATGAATGATATGGTTTGTTCTTTGCTTTTGGGAACGTCTTTTTCATTCAAAAACTGGTGCCAAACAACCAATAATGTATCACTTTATACTATACATGAATAGTTGGACTGTACATGTGTCCAGTCTTATGAATAAGACGAATAATTTCGAAAATATCAAATGACCTATCTCTGCGCCCATTCCCACAAAGTAGAAAAAATGAGGCAGATATCTGACAGAAAACTTTCCCTTACGATCATTGAAATTATATCTGACATCTATTTGTACAATGTTAGCAAGTGCTTGCTTTACAAGCATTGAATATTATCTCCCATATGGTTGGAATTGGTCACATTTATACGTGATGATGATAGGATAGGTCAAACAACATTAGAGTCATCCTGTCCCACCCAACGAATGTTTTTTTTTCATGTTCTGCTTCTCACGAAAAAAAAAAAATAATAATAATTCTATAATATTCAGAAAACATCGTTAGAACTGCTAAAAGTATGTAGGAATTCATTTTGAATTTCTGCAGGTTGCATGCCTCAGGGAACACCTCCCGGGGCTGCGAGTTTCAAATCTTTAAGGAGAGCGCCTTAAGTGATTTTTTTTAATAATTTTTTACCGATAAGAAGTTTTCACTTTGACCGTTTTGTGTGCTTTGGTATTTTTTCTAAGGAATGGTATCAATTGTTCAATTACCTGCAGGCCTTCATTGAAATTTAATAAGATTTTTTTTTCAGGTTCTGCATGTCAGAATTGACGCGGAACATGTGATGAGGAAAAGGAGCGCAAACCAATCCTTGAGAATTTTATTATTTTATGACCAGAGTGTTTATAGGTACGTATATACTATATACTAATGAAATTATATATACAGAGTCCCACAATGAAGGGGACAAACTCCGATGGTAGAATCCTCACTTCATTTTCACTTCAATGTCAAGAGACGTATACCTACTTGGGAGTGGAGCAACGTCGCTCGCAAGAGGTAAACACAGTTAAAAACTCTCTCCGCGGCAAGTATCAGCACAAACTCCAACAGATCTGGTCATCAGAACTGTCGGGGAAGAACAAAGTTGCTGCGACCAATATGTTTGCCGTTCCGATTCTACTCTACTTCTTTGGAGTAGTAAAATGGACTCAGGAAGAGCTGCGACAACTCGACGTTAAAACTCGAAAAATGATGCATCTTCATAGGAGCTTGCATCCCAAATCGTCCGTATCACGGTTATACTTCCAACAGGGAGGCCGGGGACTTTTGAGTTTGGAGTGTTTACATAACAGAATGGTGCTGGATGTAGCCTGTAAAGACATCAGGAGTTCAGATCCCCTTCTCTGCATGGTCCGCGACTATGAAAAAGCAGGGATTGGAGCATTTCTCTTGAAGGTAGCAATCCGGGCACTTGATGAACTTGGTCTGTATTCGACACTGAACGGGCGAACCCAAACACTGTCAACGAGTTGGAACCCGTTCAGCAACAAGCTCACATCAAAGCTGTGGAGACTGAGGTCCTCCTGCAGCTGCACAAGGATAAGCCAATGCATGGGGTCTTCTTCAAGAACATTGAAGACCTTGGCTTATCCGAAAACCTGACCTTGGCTTATCCGAAAACCTGACCTTTGCTTTCCTCAGCTCAAGTTAGCTGAAGTCGGAGACCGAGGGATTCATAATGGCCTGCCAGGATGGTGTCTTCAACACCCTGGGTATAGAGGTACCCGGCAGTAGATGCAGAGCGTGTCGTGGGGCGCCTGAGACCCTTATGCATTTGCTGTCAGCATGTCCATCATATGCGGTCTCAGTCTATATCCACAGGCATAACGCGGCTCTACGAGTGTTGTACTACCATTAAGACACTCGTACGGTATAGACGAGACATCGGTGTTGCCTTATGCTCCGGGGGATATTGAGTCCGTTGTGGAGAATGAGAAGTGCTGAATATATTGGCAACAACCATGAAACCGGCAAATCTCCATAGTCAAAACCTGGCTGCGCCACTGCACTATCAAGCGTCCATCGTTGGAGGGTGTTCGTAGAATCATGTAGCCGGGTTTTTTTACATTTTCTGCACGAACTGTTGAATAATTTGACTCACATGTTCGGTCCAACGTTGGAGCCAATGTTCGACGCATCGTGTAGCGCCGGCTTACTTTAAGTCAAACAGTATAATTACCTTCATTGGGCTGCGCATGATCATATATTTATTGTTCATTTCATTCAAGCGAGTTTATAGATCTCGCCAACTTGTTTATCAAGATGATCGTGTTTTCCTTTGTTTTTATAATCTTAGACTGGGAAATTACAAATTGGTATGTTTGTTATTGAATATAAAGAAATATTATCATCTGAATAAACATTGATGTTGAAGGTGAGGTTTTTCCAGTTGCACAATTCACAAGATGTTTTTCCGTCGTGATGATTCAACTGCGAGTCATGCAAATAGTTATGAAAGGAGTATTATGCCATAGCTAAGGCTTCTGGAATTTAGTCATTATGCTATTGTTTTTTGGTGTAATACTAATCAAAATCACTATGCATATCAGTTTTTAATATCTAGCATGACTACGAATTTTGTTTAGATGTTACTATGAATAAAAATATTGACAATATGTGCTTTCAGACCAAATAAATAGAAGTCGATTGAAAAGTTCATTCTTTGATTAAATTGTATCCCAACAAAAGGTTATGGGCCCAGAGCATACATTTTTTTGAAGATTTAAAACGAAGAGTATCTGATATGACTGAATTTTCTGCCAGCGGAAGTCAACGGAATACTACAAATTCATGTCACGCCAGTTATGAATGCAATTTGGAAACCAGGTTAAAACATTTATTTTACAAATTCGAAGTAAAAATTATAATAACAACTGTATCTTATAAAATATAATGTCAGACTGCCTCTCCGATAGTTCTTTCACCGGGGGTTGAGAAGAAAGCCTCGTCAGCGGAACTGCGGACAAATGCCAGAGTCCTCGCAATAATAAAAGACCATAGAGATGCCTTCTCCATCCTTGACTTGAAGTGAACATAACTTTGTTTATTTACAAGCGAGGGCCTTATACATGTTAATTCCGTATTCATTCGGATAGTTTCGTGTATGCCCGCTCATTTCATTCGGATCAAGTTGTCATTCTTCGTTTGTATTATGGTCCTTCTTACTATAAATGTAAACAAACTGCCCATAACATTTCACCACCCGTCACCCCCCTCGCCCACAAATTGTATAGAAAAGGATAGTTCATGTTCAATTCAAAACAGGTATTTGTGTAGGTATAGGCAGGGCATTTCTATGTCTTTCATTACTCTGAGCCAGAGTCGTATTTGTGACGTAACTCCCCTCGAAGATGGAAAACTATTTTCCATTCGGAAAAATCGTTTTTCTTTCCATTGGCATGGCCGTGGTTGATGGTTCGGGTTGCGGTGAAGATTTCTTGTTCCATATTGAGTGTTTATATTTGAATGTTATGAACAATACGACGATATCATACAGGGGGATTGTCCAGCCATGTACCATAGATGTATTTACAGCCTGCATCCATCTTGGTCGCCCCAAGGAGAAGGTCGTTGGATTGACAATAGTAGGTCCCATGGACGTCCATACATGGTGTGGTAGAATATTGCAAGTACACCTCATTCATAGTCAGATAGGGTGCCGGTGGAATAAGGGTAGTTTGTTCAGAGATTGGGATAGAGTATAGATGGTAATGTGTATATTAATCTGGAAATACTAACGGAAACTTTATTATAAAAACAATTTTACTTTCTTTCTGGTAGGTGCCCACGTCCAACATATCACAGTATTTATGGATGTTTTAGAATTTTGACTATAACTTCTAACTCGTTGATATTTATTATGCTTGGGTAAGCTAGGCACATCACATGGAAAGTAAAAGGACACAGAATCACAGAAGGAGACATCCATGAAGCTGAACTGGCAGTGATCAAAGAAGCCACGGACTGGATTTTCTACAATGACGGCGACACATTAATCCTCACAGATTCTCAAAGAGCCATGCAAATAATTACAAATACAAATAGTACAAGCGTGACAGCTATGCACATCAGGAAACAAATACAGGACAAGCAAGATAGAAGACAAACAATACAAATAACATATACGCCGAGAACAGAAGAAGGGATAAAGAAAGCAGATGAAACAGCGAAAACACATATAAACGACAGAGAGATCAAGAAGACTCACAAGAACAAACAAGAAATAAACAAGGAAAAAAGGAAGAAGAAAATGTCAAAATGGCAACAACACTGGGACGGAGCTACGACAGGCAGATCAACATACGAAATATTCCCGACAGTCGCAGAGCAAAGAAACGGACTGTCATGGAAAACAACCCAGCTTATAACAGGTCATGGCAAAGGGTACTATAAGCGTTTCAACCTGCGAATTAGAAGAAGAAAATACGAACCACGTCATTAACACATGTACCATAGACACAAGATCACAAGCGAGAGACACATTAATTATACAACTTCAAAATAACAATCTAACATACCCACCCATATTTAGAAACTATTAAATGAAAAAATGACATCTCATATAAACCAATTATGATTATGATCTTGGATGATGGCATTGACTAAGACCACCTTCATGAACGATAAAGTATATAGTCAGTCGCTGGTAGTCGGCAGTAACGAAATCGAACTCTGACTGCCAACGACACATGGGACTGCACTATTCAGACCAATCAGCGAGGAGTTCTTGACAGTGTTGTCATGACTCTACATATTTTCAATTTCTTGGGAAGCGCGAAAGTAATAATAAGTTGTTCGAGGTTATTTTTGGTAAGTATCTGTGACTTGTGAATTCATATTTCAATATCAATACAGCCCAGATTAGTGACATAATCCAAAAGGTTTGATTTAAAAATAACCAGAACAATTGTAAATCAGGCAACAGCGAAAAACTCTACTCCATTTTCACTGCAGTATGCTGCACTGACGACCGATTGTCTTATCGGCCGAATGCCAACGACCAACTACCAACTGCCGACGACCAACTACCAACTACCGACTACCTACTACCGACTACCTATTGTAGATACAGCTCAAAAATTGCAGTCTTCTATTGTCTGCTGGTAGAAGGTAAGGACCATAAACCACATCAGAGTAATTCGCATAAGATAGTACAAGAACTTCGCAAAGTAATAATTTTGATTTCTGATTGAGTATCTTCCTATGGCGACGAATTGATTTAATATTACAGTATCCTCATTTCAGAATAAGCGAGACATGGGACGAAAATCTAAGAGAATGGTCTAACATCAGACCGAGATTTTTTGCACAATCCTTCAATGGTAATTGCAAGTTATCAATATAATACTGATCTACCAAAGAGCATTACGAGCGATTTAGTGGGATTAACTGAAAGACAATACTTTTTCGATAAGTAACAAGGGATCCAAGGTCTTCATTGATTCTTTGACAAGTCACCGTTACTGAGTGTTCATCAAATTGCATGTAAATTTGCGTATCATCAGCATAACTATGAATGTTTGCTTCTATACCGCAGGCAGTTAAGAAACTGAGAAGTATATTTTACGAAAAGCAAAGGCCCAAGGCGCCCAAGCGCCCTGAGGAACATCATTTAGGGTTTTCAGAAAATGAGACTTGGTCTGGTTAAGTGTTACACACTGTGAACGGTCAAGTAAGTAATGTTTCATTGGTTCCACTGCATTAACAGAAAATCCAAGATATTTAAGTAAAACTAGGAAAAATTTATGGCTGAGCGTATCGAATGCCTTCAAATAATCGATCAGTACCAGGATATAAAATTGGTTAGGATCTACGGATGTGTGAATATCGTCGATGACTTTAATCATCTCTCACTCGTCACAGTGTCATGTGTCTATGACAACTCCAAAGAATTTGAACTCAGGTTCACTGAAGTTCGAGGGAAGATCGTTCGTCTGTATTTCTACTGCTCATCACGTACTCTGCTTGAAACTTCGTCTTCAAATAGTTGAAAACTCAACATTCGATTGATTGTTCAGTGAAATAGTATCTGCATTGATGTAAATTTTCTGATACCGTCATTATCGCATGTTTGAAGCCTTTTAAATAATACCACTGTTGATGATTCCTGTGAAATTCAATTGCGCTTCTAAAAACTATTCTTTTATTTCAGGTTGGACGAAGAGAGATTCAAGTTGATTAACGTGAGTATTTTTATAAAATGAACATCTTTATTAGAGTGAAGGTTTCCGATAGAAGTCACTTGAGTGAAACCATCGTCTAAAAATATCTTTTTAATTAGAAACAAGGTCAAAATCAAAACGACAGATCAGACGATGCTATTCAAAGCTATTATAGCTGAGGGTTCATTACTTCATAGGATAATATTGATTATGGTTACAACTCAAAGGTAATCTCCCTTCCAATTTAAGGTTAATAAGTTGGGACCACGCAATTTAAAAAGCGGTTTGGTGTTGGGATAAAACTCCAGTAAATTCATTACTACACCAAAGGTTCCAAACAGTGCAGTGCAAGTTCATAATATGAAAATAGCGAATTCAATCTCACAACACCCTCATTTTGTTTCAAGTCTTCGCTTTGTCTGGTTCATCTATACAAGGTGAGGGGACTTTTGGCAAGCGCAATTCAATTTGATTGAGAATGTATGATAAAGTACTTACTTGACTTTTAGCTTTGATGAAATATTTCGTTATGATGTAGTTTTGATGTTATTGAAGTGAATTTGAAAAGTTTCCGTACAAAAATTATTATAGAAACTAAAACAGAAACCTGTTACTTGAACAATCCTAATCGTCACAACAGCATTCCAACAGCTAGCAATGACACTCAAAGCAGGCCAAAAGCAGTTTGCCACAGTGACACAGGGTGCCTATCAACAATTAATGCATGAAAAAAAAAATAATAATGTGATATGAAACGAAGCTAACAGTCTCATATAAATATATAAATTACACAGAAATGAAAAGGGAGTATCTGTGCAGACAGTTTTAATACCATCAATTCCTTGTCCGTATCATCACAGTTCTAACGTGGCTGGTTATTTGTCCACTATCATCCCGAGCTAAGAAATGTGGTCTAGGCAGAACCTTCTTTCGAGTAGAGGTAGAAGCACTCCGGTAGAAGTTTCAAGTTAGAGATAAATTAATTTCATACATTCAGACATTCAAAGCTTTCTGCTCACGACTCGTAAAAGAAAATAACCAGTGAATTGATTTGACATACCAGGGAAATAATAAGCAGATAAATTCATTCTCGATGATTCTGATAGTGATAAAAAAAATGTATCATTCTCAATTGAAGTCATTTTGAAGTATATAGGTTTTCCCGGAATTTTGCATTTCATTGGCCTTGTGTGATAATGATTTTTCTAAAAAAAATTTAAATATTCTGGTTTAATATGATAATAATAATTTATTCGAAGGCTAATGACCATATCAGTCGATGTCAAAACAGCAAAGAAAAAATAAGTAATCTGCTCGAATATTTTGGTAATATTCTTAGGAATATTTAGTTTAGAATATTCCATTTGGTTTTCTAATTTTCCTGCTGTTTGATCTCATGAAATCTCATAGGATTCGCATAAGATTGGATACGGAATTCCAAATCCTGAACCCACTTTTTTATGTTACCGAATAAGATTGTTAATTGTGTGTTTTATCCTCATTCAAAACATTATTGTGATTGAAATTGGAATACTTCATCGAATCGTTTATAGTCTCTTTGTACCACCACTGCCCAGCCAACCATCGTGTGACAGAATTATGTGATGTGACAATGTTGCACCAATGCGAAGTTCAGTTTTTACCCGTATTAGACGTATATTTCATGTTACAGTCACAATAACACATCACAAACAGGAAAAGGTGTGATGTGGCAGCAACATTCATAAGACCACACCTATTCTACTTCAACAAACCTATCAAGTCGTGATATCACATTTAGACATGTATGAGATGAAAATTATAGAATACACACAACTGTGGTGTGCGAACTCGTCGCTAAGTCTTTTTTTTTTGTTTCTCAAGGAGAGGGTGTTGCACGTTGTTTCATAAGCAAACATAACCTAGAAATCGGCGTTCAAATCTTGTGTTTATCGAACGATAATCTTTGGATTAGACTTTGGGCATTTCAATTTCGAGAAAGAATAATAGTGTGTGTCGTTTAAAAGGATTTCAATGTTAACTGCGATTGGTTTAATGCTCGTACATAATCAATCAATTAGATTTCAATTTGGTTTTACCAAATACTCACGATTTGCCTAAGGTGCCCACACTGGGGTTAACTGTTCTTATATGAAGATACAAATAGTCAGATGTACGCAAATGCTTGTCATGAGTTTGGATGAACGTAAGTAGATGAAAATTATTTTCGAAGTTCAAACAAAGTGTTTGTATTATATTGAATAGGCAGTACGCACCCCAACGGTCGTCAACACTCTCGGCTCCCCTTTTTCAGTGGGTTGAGATAATCGAGATCTGATATCACAAGGTGACCTATTTGTGATATGAAATGTGGATATGTATAACACTTGTTAATGACTTTCTATGGGACGTCGCATTTCTTGTCTGAAAGACATCACAATGATTTTCCTTGAGGCGGACATTTTCACATTGTCTCAATATATTGGATACATGTTTGTGACTTCAAATGCGATGTCGCACGTCATAATGCGATGTCGCCTTTACATGTTTCTTGTATCACATGGTTGGCTGGGTGCCTAAAACAAATTTCTTGTTATACTTCGTATCCTTGTTTTCTTATCGACACTTCTAAATTCCCAGTGATTTTGAGTTGTATGAAAACTTATAGGAATCGCATAAATTAAGATAAGGAATTCCTGATCCAAAATTATTACATCCTGATCCCACCGTTTTCACAAGATATCCAATAAAATTGAACACGGAATTCCTGATACAGACCATCAAAATATTATATTCATATTTTCGAACAGAAATCAAAATAGTTCTTCAAATTGTTTTCGAAACTGTTTGATGTTGTTGTAATACACCTGTGTTTTTTCATCATATTTGAATGTTTGCGATGCGATTTTCTCAGCAAAATGTTGCATTATTTTTTGTATCGGAATGGATATGCTTTAGCAACATTTTGAACTTTTGAAAAATTTTTCACTGGCTGATTTTGTGTGATAACTTTGATTTTTTTCTTGAGTGGTGTTTATAAAATTGTTGCGTTTTTAATTTTAATTTTGGGTCCGTAGTACTGAGTTGAGATATATTTTTCTGTGAAGCGGCAAATTTGGATTTTCAAATAATTTTTTTGATCGTTTGCGAAGTTAATATTTTTAGATTAGCAATGGAGTGTAGGTTTCTTCTTGAGTTGGTAAATTTAAGGTTAGAATATAAAATTTAGAATAAGGATTTATGATTTTGAAGTTTTCACAACAAAAACAGATTTTAATTACCTACTTTTTTATTCGACATTAAAAATCAATTTGAAATTTTGACACCAATACAGGCCAGAATCCAACTGAGGTTGAGAGCATCATGTTCAGTAGCGCCAACTGAGCTAGAAAAGAAAAACAGGTAAAGAAAAGTAAAAGTGAAAAAAACTAAAAGCTAGGCAATGTTTTCAATTCAATTTTCTGAAGCAAAGACCACACAGAACATCAATATAACAACAAAACCATTGTTCATTCTCATATAGCAAATCAAAGTTAATATATGTTCAAGTGGATAATTTCACCACCAATTGCTAATTTGTCATCGTTATCATTAGAAATAATTATATTTCAGAATACGATTTTGCCGGAAGCTGTGAGTTTTTGGGAGAAGGCCCTCTTCGTGAGAAGAACCGAAAATGTAATACGCTTGACGAGGTGAGTTTCTTTATTTTCATACTGTCGATTAAAAAAGGATCAACATCGAACGATAATACAAATAGAAAATTATCAAAGTATCTCAGAAAAATGTTGTCATAAGTGCCTCAATTCGTTTAATATCAAAGTGCATCATCCAAACTTTGATTATCTGTTTCATTTCAGTATCACGGAACTAGTAATATAAGTAGTAGTGCGGAGTGCTGCTTCTGCAGCCAGGCCCTTTCTGCCATCCCCTGGTCTCCTCATCCATGGCAAGCTCCTGATACCAACTAATTCCACCCTCCTACAGTCTGCACCAAGTCTCCTCAACATACTTTCTCAATCTATGTGTGTGTAGTGTCCCTGCCAAAAATTTCTCATTGAGACTGATGAATAAAAATTATAAGAGAATACATGAGATCCAAGTTGGATAGTGAAACCGCAAATCCGTATAGAGCCATATTCGATATTCATCAGTATTGAACAGACATTACAGATACAATATATTCCGTTGATTTCTAACGGCCTTTCTAACGTAAATCTATATTTGTATGTGTTTTTAGACATAACTGTTATCCGTTTCTATCAGCGATTCCTGAGATGAATCCTATATGTTTCTATGAGGTCATCCAGTTTGAAAATGAATGAGAACATTTGAGATTTTATAGCAGTCACATGAAAAATAATAATATTCTGCGAGATTGTTCCTGGCACGTACCATATGAAGATAATAAATACAATAGATTATTGTATGCACAAATCCACAACATATCGAAATTAAGTCTTTTTCAACTTCAACTGCTAATTTACATATTTTATATTTTTTTATCAGCAGTGCTGATAGGTTTTCCAGTTCCAGCCGCGAGTTTCTTCAAGCCGCCTTCTCGTGAAATCCTGGT
This sequence comes from Chrysolina haemoptera, assembly GCA_958298965.1. Lineage (NCBI taxonomy): Eukaryota > Metazoa > Arthropoda > Insecta > Coleoptera > Chrysomelidae > Chrysolina > Chrysolina haemoptera. The sequence goes on along the minus strand of OY282596.1, from coordinate 11,350,509 downwards.
AGGGATTTTCTGTTGTACAACACGCTTGTTTTATCAACGTTTACAACTTTTTCAATTGCATTTTAAAACTTGTCCCAAAATTTGTTGTACAATTCGAGTTTATGAAACATGTTGTATAGTGTAAATGCTGCTTAACTAATGAGTGTTTCATCACGATACTGCACTTCTTAATGATTTGTTTCAAATTTTGATAGCCGTTTTTATACGATATTCAACCATTGAACAGACTGAAAACCAGCACAGAAAACGTCACTTTTCGATTGAATAAACTAAGAGATTGTCAGACAACATACGTCGATGGGAAAATTATACATTTCCGCACTATAGCTCGTCAAACATCTAATTACACGTTGAAAATTGCACTAGTAACTCACCTATCTCCTTTATGCCATATTTTTCAGCTCATTACAACTCTTCGAAATTCTGGCATGGACTCGAGCGGTTTAATTTGGATTGAACAATATTATATATTACGAATATTGCCGGCTCTATGGAAACGTTGTTCTGTTGTTCTTTACACAGTTCATGAAGGTAATATGATGAAATTCAAAACATGACATACGAGTTCTAAACAAAGGCTATCTGCACAAAACACACGTACCATCATAAACAAAGAGATTTATGTAATTTTCAACGTTTGACATGGATATTGGAATATTACTGGCTCATATCACATTCCTTTATTTTTCAATGGATGCTTCAAAATTAAATTCCATGTTTTACGTATTTCATACGTCATTTTCTACTATCTATTCTCTTGAAAAATATTCTCAGCAAGATGACAAAGGGACAGAATGACAGAAAATATAATTTTGTCATTCACGGAGGAACGGAATGAGTGAATGCATCAAAATAAAATGTCACGTTCAAGTTATTCACATCGTCCATGGGTGCAAGAGGAGACATTACCACACTATGGGGACACCGATTTCTTTAATTTGAAGCATAGCAAAAGTACTAGAAAAACTCATTAAAATGCGAATAGACAGATTTTTCATTAAACTTAAAATGATCTTAAAAATACAGAAGATGCTATCTGCTTCTGAGGGGTTTTCTCCGAAAACCTGGGAGATTCGTAATAACAATTTTTTTTTTAGCTATAGTCACAAATATAATCTATGGAAATCTATATTGCAGTATTTAGAAAATATCGCTTTCCGATGAAACTCTCTGAATTTAATTGACGACAAGAATACGTTAAAATTGATAACATCGCAAGGTATACCTCAAAAGCACAGCCTTGGTCCAGTTTTCTTTAACATATACTTAAACGACTTTCACAACGTAAGCAGAAGAGGAGAAATACTTAGCTTTGTAGACGACGCAGTGATCATTTATAATAAAGGCAACAGTTGAAAGATATAGGTAGTTGAAGGTTATTTTCTGAAAATTAAAAATTAGTTCGATGAAAACAACAATGAACCCTGAAAAAACTAAGTACCTATATGCTCTTTACTACCTACCAAACACACTTACCTAATTATCATTTTTTGAATATATGTAATCATTCTGGAGAAACCATCATTGAAATTGAGGAGGCAAAAGGCATAAAATATCTCGGTATCATGATAGGCAGACACTTCAGATGGGATTTGCATGTGAATTGTTTAGTGAATAAACTACGAATGTCACTACCTCAATTCAAGTTTCTCAAACAATTCTTTTCATTACCTCAACTACAAATTTTTTATTACTTTCTTGGACAGTCCCAACTATCATATGGCATAATAGAATGGGAAAGTGCCACCATTTCATACAGTATCGGCAAGTTTTCATCTTGGGTATGGTGGTTTCATGTGAGTGTAAAGAATAGCTTGCTATATGTTGACGTGAGCTGGTGTGCGGCGTGTCGCATTGCCAAGTGGTCCGTTAATGCGTCGGGTGGGGTAACAGGAGAGGTGCGCAGTAGTACTTCTCTCTTATTTATGTGATATTATCATATCATTGCGTTCCTTGTTGCTCGCGTAGATTTTTTCTATACCCCAGATGAAAAGTTTCCGATACTGTATATGAAACACGTTGAAGTGGTACAAAAATGACTTCTGACAGTACCTCAGGGAATTACTAAAGATGAATAATGCCAATAACAAGGAAATTGAAAAATTTCTTTCTCTTACTAATTTGTGTATGAAACAAAACGGTTTCCAGGTAGAAGGTCGCTTTTATGAACAACAGGAGGGAACGGCTATGGTAACCCATTGTCCCCCTACCTGTCCTTTTTATGAGCAATTCGAAATGGAAGCCAAAGGAACGTCAAAGTATTTCCCTAGAATATGGCTAAGGTATGTGGATGATGTTTTTGCAATATTCCATAACAAAAAATCGAATATTGAGGACTTTGTTTCTTTTTTAAATAACAGATTTCAATCAATAAAATTCATATATGAATTAGAAAACAAGGGACAACTTCCATTTCTTGACGTTTTGGTAATGAGGAGTCAATGTGGAAAGCTAGAATACGGTGTATTCAGAAAAGAAACTAGCACTCACAGGTATATATATCTGACAGTTCACATCACTGTGGACAACACAAACGAGCGGGCTTGAATTTTCTAGTACATCGTCTTTTGACTTTTCCTCTTACACAGGAGAGGTTTGACAAAGAAAAGGCAACAATAAAAGAAATCGCCGCTAGTAACGGTTTCTCGAGGAGTATTATAGTTAATATTATAAGGAAGAAAAAGTTTAGATTAAGGTTGAACGAAATCTCGACTTTTCGAAACAATAAAAAACAATATAATTATATTTCAGTGGCATACCACCATTATGTACACGAAAAACTTAAAATATTTTCAAGGAACTAGGTATGAGGGTGCGGTATTTAGAACAAATCAGACACTACAGAGCCTCTTGGGTAAACCAAAGGACAAAGTCGAGAATTCGGAAAAGCCTGGAATCTACGAAAGTAAATTATTTCAGATAATAATTTCGATGTATTTCTGATATGCGAATCATGGCTGAAAAAATTCATCATTGATGTAGTTTTGAATATTGCTGGGTATCTTTTAATCAGAGCTGATAGAAATGCAAACGGAAAAGGTTTGTATGTTTATGTCAGAACTGAATTGCACTGCGATAAAATAGATTTTAGACAAGATTAGGTCTGGGAACAATCTTGGATAAAAATAACTGAAAAAAAAACCTTCGGCTTAGGTGTTACTTACGTTATTAGCGTTCAGAGTCGAAATCGAGACCCAGATAGTCACACCGCACAGTCAGTGGGGTGAGCAACTACTTGGTCCGAAAATCATGTGCCCTGAGCAGTCGGAGTGAACCAAGGATGACAGCCTCCTGCATTCGTTCAGCTGGGATTTCTGCCGCATCACGGCAAGCCGGTAAGATTTTTGAATTCGAGAGCAGCGTGTCCATCATTCCACCAAGGACCCCTATAATCAGAACCACCAATTTAACCGAATTGTTTGGGTACAGCCTGTGGAGTTCAAAGAGTAACTCTCGATATTCTGTCCATTTTTCCTCCTTTTTTCGGACGATGTTCGTTTCGCCAGGAGAAGAAAACGCTATGACGAATATCGTCCAACATTGGTGGTCGAGGAGGACTACATCAAGCTTATTTGCTTGTATTTGCCTGAGGGTGGCAAATGAGTGGTTTCAATAGATTCGGCACCTCTCATTCTCCACAACGGACTCAATATCCCCCGGAGCATAAGGCAACACTGGTATCTCGTGTATATCGTAGGAGTGTCGTAGATGATAGTACAACACTCGCAGAGCCACCTTATTCCTGTGGATATAGGCTGAGACTGCATAAGCTTGACACGCGGACAGCAAATGCATTATGGTCTCAGGAGCCCCACGACACGCGCTGCATCTAGTGTCCGGGACCTCTATACCCATCACGCGACTACAGTAGACCAGGGTGTTAAAGACAGCATCCTGGCAGGCCATTATGAATCCCTCGGTCTCCGACTTCAGCTCACTTGACCTGAGAAAAGCGAAGGTCAGATTTTTGGATAAGCCAAGGTCTTCGATGTTCTTGAAGAAGACCCATTATTATTATTAGTATTATTGTTATTATTATATGTGAGCGCCGGTTCCTACTATACTATTTCTAACCTTACGATATGAAACCAGCCACGGAAGGAATTTACCTGGAAAACCCAATTCACTTAGTTTATTAATTGTAATTATGGTAGTATTAATCGAAATAATTACTATTAATGATACTTACTCTCAACCTTCATATCCATTATAAGTGGTTGTTGTGGATTCACTAATTTTCGTAGTTTTTTTGTTTTTCATATGAGTTTTATTGCATGAACACTGTAATTATTATTCTATGTATCTTCTGATTCGATACGTTTATTCGGACTTATACTAGTTGTCATAATTCACACGGTAGATACTAAATTGAATTTAAAAAACCGTTGTGGCTCATTTTTGTAATGGATTATTAGCTGCTTTGGAATAGAATTGTTGTGTATTTCGAATAATGAACGTATAGTTCAAGTAAATGATATTGTGCGAAGTTGAAGATGGTGACACTCTCAAAGGTCGAAACATAATCTCTGGAAAATAACCGTTTGCAAACTAGTCCTCGTGGACTGACTTTGTGCGCTTTGTATTGGTCAGTTTCTACCAACATTGTTTTAGGATTCACTGAAAAGTCATAAAATTTCATTGGAGTATTTCTTGGCGACCAACAGAAATTGCCCAAGGTTCTTATCGTCACATTTATGTTTAGTTCAGGCAGTAATCGTGATTTGAGTGTTGTAAAACTGGTGCTATTAATATTGTATAGGTCCCAAGTTATAATTACTTCTAGCTCCCGTGCTATATTTTTAAGGAGAACTGAAGATACTTTGCACTATACTTCACACGTATACGATTTGGAGTTGCATTCTGAAAGATGCATACAATCCATGAACAGAAAACAAAATATCGAATGATGTTCAAAAACACATGCTATTATTTGTACCAGAAAACATGACATTTTCTGTACATGTAAGTCCCTTCAAGAAACCCATTTCACAAAACATTCTGCTGCGAACAGGTGACGAAGGTATGAAAAGAGTGTTCGTATATACATCTGTATAAGCCCTGAGAGAATGTCTTGAATCGTTACGTATCAAAAATGTATAAGGCCCTTGGATAAAATGGACGATTTTCTGGCGAAACATAATCCCTGTGCGGTCTTTCAGGAATTCCAAGCATCGCGATGAAGTATCTGCGTATGTCGTTGAGACTGGAGGGTTCCAGATTGGGATTATTTGTTATTGAATATTGGTAAAATGTATTTGAAATCCAACGTTGCAAACCTTCTAAAATTTGAGAAACCCTTTAGCCGAAGCTAACGCCCAAAAGGGAGTATTTGACTTTGTCAACAAAAAAATCACTCATTATCAACGTATACGTGTAGAATTTTTAATCTTAATTCGATGTGAAAGTCCTGTTTCGAATTTTATTTGAGTCTTCATCAGAGTTAAAACACAAACTTTCGATAATTTTTAACCATCATTACCGTTTCGAATTTTATTAGAGTGCTCATCCGACCTATAGCCGAAAATTTCGGTTTCTCGTGTTTATCATCAGTACACTGTTTAAAATTTTTATTTTGGTCGGCCGCTTTGGTATTCGAAATAGAAAACTTCAGGAGGCAAGCTTTTGAATGTCTAACTCACAGAATAGGCTTGATAGCCTACATTCCTATATTAGACTTGATTATAATTGACAGGATGGGTCAAATCGACCTTTACTATTGTTGTACTTTTTTTCTGGGGAGCATAGTAATCATAATGTTGAAGAAACCTCATTAATTGGCTCCAAGTCATCACATGCAAAGTGCAGAGAGTTGAAACATAGGCGTTCGATTCAGTCATGGAATTTTACAGGTGTGTTTCTACATAATAGATTAGCACACCATTTCATTTTCGATAAGTGGTGATAGTTTACCCTATTTAGAAATTGACATGTTATTTCCGAATCCCCAAAACAGAACGTAGGGTATGGTTCAATAATCTCAGTTACCGCCAGTCAATGATTTGTTTTTGTGCTTTTGTTCTTCGAAGAAACAGACGTCCTTTATTTTGTTTTTGACGTTTCTGATTAAATCATTACCTTCCGTTTGTGAGTTACATAATATAACTTTTTCAGTTTCATCGTGTTCGACGGAAAAATGGAATTAAAAGGCTTGCGGGAACAGTTGCTCAGAAATCTGTACCTTCAAAGTTAAACGCACTTGCCATTCCGGGATCTTTAGTTGACAGGAATCACATAACCATTTCTGGCTACATTGAGATTTCAATCAAAGTTAATTCACTGTATGTTCCACAACAAAGATGCATTTGTTTTGATCATTTTCGTTCTTTTGTTGCTACCCTCTAACGTTTAAAGAATGAATACTTTTTGTTTTAGTCGAAGTTTCCATTGTTAAATTGCTTTTCTTCATCTTCGTTACATGGTTATCAAAATTGTAGAAATTTTCAAAATAACGTATGTAATTGTTTTTGTGTTCTCGTTTGATCGACATTATATACATTTTTATAGATTTTGTTTTGTAAACTGTTTTGTCAATTTGGATTTTAAAACGTCAATTTCTTCTCGAAGATGAACAAATACTCAATGAAAAAGGCTTTTGGTATTCACAACTTTGTTTTTGCCGGAAAGTCCCTGGTGTTTAATCTATGACTCAACAAAAATGTTCATATAGGGATATGTAAAAAAGTTGTGTGGAGAGAGAGAGTATAAATCAAAATCAGTTGACGGGAAGTGAAATACTTCTTGGCATGAAACAGAAAACTAAGTTTTTCAGAGGCACTCTTGGCAATGGACCTCACATGGTTCTCCCATGAAAGGGTACTGCTGATGGTTATACCGAGCATTGAAATGGAAGATGTCATTGGTATACTCCTGACATAGTTACGCTGGTCACTGTGAGATCGGCCTTTCTAGATAAAAGACAGGCTTCGGTTTTATTCGCATTGAATTCTACCGAGTTGTTGTATCCTCAGTCTAGAATTTTTGCAAAGTCAAAGTGCAAGTCTTTCACGATTCTTCGCCGTTCGTTTCTGCATTCACTGGCTGATATCGGAGCTTTGGAAGAGAAAGCGGTATGAAGGGTACTATCATCCGCAAAGCTGTGTGCTGGACATGAGGCAGCTCCCAACAAATCATTGATGCGAAAAAGGAGCAGTGATTGTGCTAGAATGGATCCCTGCGGAACATCAGCATTTATTGTTGTTTATTATTAGAGTATCGGATGATACTCTATCGACCACCACGTGGAGACATTGGTATGAGAGAAAGCTAGACAGCAAGGAACACAACTGGGGAGGCAAGCCATTAACTCGAAGTTTGGCTAGGAGTCCTTGGTGCAAAACGCGATCAAACGCATTGGAGATATCTTAACATAATATAATGATCTTGATCTGGAGGGACTGAATGTCTGAAAAACACGCGATCAAAATAAAATACAAGGGGCACTGGGACCAGCAATAATTCCCAGTAGTAGTGATGAATCAAGGTACAACAGTCAGAGACGATAAAGTTGCTAAATGGCATCCAAAGTATTACCGGTTTCATGAGAATAACCCCGATTGCAGCTCTAGAGGTCCTGGTGGACCTATCACTACTACACATTTTCATTCAAAGAAAAGCTAGATCTGCTGATAGACATTTGGGCCTGATGAATGTGGCAGGTTCTTTCAGGAAGCGGAGGAGACCGCACTGCCTATATTAAGTCACTGCGAAGGTCTAACAAGATCAAAGCGCATGCAGTGCGGGAAGAAAAAACATATTGACGTAAATAACCAAATTTTGAACAAAAACAAAATTGCGCTTTCTCCCTCCGTTTATAATAAAACATCCCTAGCTCGCACAAGTCTCCAGAAGACTTCTGAGGCTTGCTCGTAAGGGGGCAGCCGGTTGACGGAAATAACAATTTTAACAAAAACAACAACAACAATAACAATGCCGTGTTTATAAAATCATACAGATCATCATACAGAACTCATAAAACCTCTTTTTTTTGTTTCAGAAAATGCAGCGATACTCAGGTTTTCGTCAAAGATGGCTGGACACATTGCATCGATACCTGCAAAGATAAAACGATGTGTGGTGAAGTCGAAGTACCGGAAGATCATTTGGACGCTTGCAGGACGTGTAATTCTACTGGTCAAAACTGCAGAATATCTGACGGCTCGAAACAGGGCATTGGAATTCCGGATTTTGACTTCGTCTTCTATGTTTCTGCCATGCAGACCGAACGATGCAATAAATCGTTGACCGTCGCTTATGCCGCCCACTGTCAACAGGAATCTGCATTGGATAGGTAAGTTAAACTTCTTGTAAAAGAAAACAATTTTATCAGCCCAACAGGCAAAAACCTCATTACAGGACCTAATTACACAGTTTAAGTAATATTATAATAGGGTTAACTATGACCACTTACTGAAAATTATACAGTGTGCTCTCTCCACTGAAAGAGGTAGAAAAACAAAGTGATACTTGGAAATCTGAACAAAAAAAAATCCGTTTGTAAGTATAGGAAAGCGTCGCCCTTTGGTGCTCATGCAGAACGAATGCTCTAGTGAATACGCACCTTAAGTCGATTCAGTTTCTATCGGATCGTGTTTTTCTCTTGACATCTCCGGAAGTTGCATATTGATAATCAGTTCATTCGATTTTATTTTTTACTGCTGGATCCTTCGAAGAACTTATATTTATGGACTGATATTCAGCACCGTTACATTAACAAAACTCTTTTCTTGCAGACCGATCGCAGGACACGCAAATTTATGCCCGAACAGTATCAGTACCAAACGACAAGAGCTTGAAATACTCCTGTCGACTGTCAAACATGAAATTCTCCACGCTTTGGGTTTTTCAGTGAGCCTGTACGCTTTTTTTCGGGATCACAAGGGGAATCCGCTCACTTCAAGAAGTCCGGAAACTGGAAAGCCTCCTCTCAATGAGTCGTGAGTAACTTTTTATACATTCATTCATCGTAATAGATTGTTATTCAAAAATATGGAAAACTACTCAAACACCATAACTGCCTTAATTTCATTCAACCGGTGTTTCAACCGAGTATACATTTCTGTCCTTATTTTTATTTAATATCACGCATTTACTAAAGGCCGATTCAGATACATGGGTGCCCACCCAGGGTTTTTGACATCGCGTGATAAATTCCTCCAGTATTAATAAAATCAATACATCTGAATATGACTTTGTGATAGAAACGCAAGCGAAAGAAACGTATGTGAACTGTTTTGCAGTTTATAGGCACAAGGGTTAAAAATATTTGCTTTTAAAGTCACGTGCAAAAACGGATTTTTCAAGCGCGTGCAATTTACAAGCAAATATTTTTTACCCTTGTGCCTATAAAACGGCAAGATAATTCACCAAGTCATATTTTCTTTGGTTCAGAAGTATTAATTTTATTAATACTAGAGGAATTTGTCATGTGGGTTCAAAAACCCTGGGAGGGCACCCATGTACCTATATGAATCGGCCTTAACACTGAAGATGAAATACTGCAAGGTGTTGATCGTTAAGATGCGTTTAACGCCTCATAAACACTCGTAGAGTGTACCCAAAGGCATAGCCTGTGATGGTAAAGGACGGCTATTATTATTTGCCGTGGCCCTCTAGGGCGACTCACTGATTTTTGTGAAGAACCTACAACACCACCACGGGTGGTCGGCAGTGCCGGATTCATACTCACTTACGCCGCAAGCTAACTGTTACGATGCCGCCGCGCCGCCGCCAGATAATAAATTTCAATTGTCAGTTTCAAAGTACCCGTTCACTGTTTTTTTTCACAGCATATGACAATGACATAAAATTATTACTGTAACCAATCAAATTATATTTACTTCAAAACTTAAACCTACCAACAAACAAGAAATATAATTTTTTTTCAGAAACGTAAATACTAAAATACTTTTTTTGATTTTTTTGATGCAAACTCATCAATGGCATCATCAAAATTCAGCTTTAATAACATGTCACTGTTAATATTCAAAATTGATAAGCTATTCAATAGGTGGTATGCATGAAAGCTAGCAAATGCTTATACTTTAAGTTTGTCTCTTTCGTTGATCAACACTGTGAATAGGTCTCTTTCAAAAAATCCGAGAAAAGCATTTGCTGCAGGTTTCTGCATACGACCCAATGTATCCTCTACCATGGAATTCCTAGGGAAGTAAAAGTATGTACCACAGCCGCTTTTGTATTGTATCGTCCAAGATACCGCTGACGCTTGATTAGTAAATGTTATGATTTTCAAAAAAACAGTAATTCAACCTAGTCCTCTTGATACGGTGCCGACGGTCGCTAATTGTCCGTTTGCTTCAAAAGACGACGGGTTAAGAGACGGCAAATAAAAAGCAAGAAGCAATATAATATACTTGTCGTCTCGTCGGCGATGAGTATATTGCTGCTTGCTTTACCGCCTCTTAAAATTCACCGCCGGGGGCTGATAGTCCCATAGCCCCTCCCTAAATTCGGCACTGGTGGTCGGTGTACACTCCAAGCTAGCACTAGACAAGATTGGCATCTAGATAACACATAATACACTTGCTTTCAACAAGGCCTGTGGTCGCCCATCGATTCCGATATTGAGTAATTGAGAAAAAATCCCTCGTTCCTACATCGGGCTTGAACCAACTACCGCTATGCTGAAGTTTCGAACGGCCTGCGTCTCAGATCGCCAAGCTACCGACCACCCGGATGAGTCGCAGTCTCGGCCTACCCAGAGTTTAATGCTGAAGAATCAATTCGGTCACTCGCTACTAACAATTATTGAGCATTGTATGAATTGCCAGCGCCTGTATAAAGAGTACAGGTGCCGATGCAAAATCATTTGTTATTATTTTGAATATTATTATTCGCTATTGTGTTTGGATTCTCATTGGAGGGAGTGTTGATCAATATCTCTAAATTACACTTTTCGCTTAAATTTTCATGTGCATAAGTAAAAATGAGTAGAATAAAACAACAGACAGCTCCAAGACAAATCGCCATATATAGAATAATTGATGTTTACACTTGTACACTTGTGCTCACAATGCATGAAGTAATGTGACATACCACACGGCCTTCAAAATGAGATATTTAAAATTAGATAATATTCATGAAGAATTTTATAACACACAAGGTGCTATTATGCAATATCTTTCTACCCAAGAGTGCCTCAGATACTATAGAGGAAGAAACAAATATCCAGATTGAGATTGATAATAAATTTCATTCAGCTAAAACAATTTTCCATGATATTTTTGAAAAGTCTCCACCTCCATCCAGTGAGAATGTTACTCAGAGCAATGTAAAATTACCCCAATTGCATGTCCCCCAGTTCAATGGAGACATAAAGGCATGGCCTACGTTTTCGGACCTCTAAAAAAGTTTGATTCGTGATAACAAATCTGTCTCGAAAATTGAAAAATTTCAATACCTTCTTTCACGTTTACTTGCTACAATCCCCTCTGGTCTGTCATCAGGAGGTTGATCCAAAGTCACCACCGCCATTGTAGCGTTAATTTTGTCGCTAAATTGTTAAGTTAATGTCAAATATTTGCGAATAACGCCCTTCTGCTGCTACAACTACTGCTTAGCAAGTTGCGCTGTCATGTAAATGATGTTTAGCGAACGCTATTTTAATAATCTTGGAATACTATTGCAGAAATCTGTCTGTGCTACGTGTATGTTTCATGGAATCTTATTTAATGAGGTTAGTTGGCAATAATGATCTCACAAGTGTTTCATTCAAATCTAGAGACAAAATAGTTTTCTGTAAATAAATACTTAATAGGGGTGCGTTCTCCTTTTAAGTAATGAGATCTGCTGTTCTTTTTCGGGTGAAATGCAAAATGGGTGAAATTCAGTACCTTTCTTGTCCTGATTGGGATTATCTCAAAGCTTTTGTGTTATCCTAAAATCCTTGTCTTATCCTGAGCTAGACTCTCTCGCTAATTGTATATTCCCGATATTTATTCGGAAAATGCCATGCCCACGTTCTGTTCTGTAACATAACTCCGACATACCAAAAATCGGGGAGCCGTCAAGCTGAAGGGAAGAGACGTCGATTTGGGTCCTTTTGGCCATTTTTGGTATTCGTGAAAGTGATTTTTCTGAAGAGGTGAGATGGCTTCGATACGAGCAAAATTGTGCCCTAGTAATCCATTGTTGGAAGAGCAATAGCTCTCCAAGCCGTTAAGGCAAAATTTCACTGAGGGACTCTGCGGATGCAGTTAGATTTTGAAAATTGGACCTGCCATCATGCCATGGTTTCCTCCTCCGAAAATGGGGCCTACGTTTCTGATTTTCTACTGATTTTCTACCCGAATAACCCTCCGAGCGAGGTGAGTTGTAAACATTTTCACCGGGCCAGTAAATGAAACAGAGAGTCTTTCTCTTAACTATGGGGTTATATGATGTTGTGATATTCATGGTGGATTTATGGTCAGGTTTTAGGTCGTAAGTAATAAGTCGGAAGTTTTAAGTATTAGTCAGAAATCGTAAGGAAAAAAATGACCATTCATGCCCAAGTCTTAAGACTGTCATATCATAAGGAAATGAGTGTTGCATTTTGATTTTAGTTCGAAAAGACAAACTTTATTCGCTATTTTCCATCGTTCAAGATAACCTCTTGGGAGGTATTCATGTTGAAAATTGAAAAATGAAAAATGTGATTTAAAATGAGTGTATTATTGGTCACTTTCGCGCAGTCTGAGAATTTTATAATTAAACTAATGAACATCAAAAAACAAATAACTTATATTTAACAACAAATAACATTCAACACGTTCTTATATAGTCGGAAACATTCCTCCTCGTCGAATATAAAGATTTCTACAATGTTCCATCCGCTTCCAGTCTATTACTTCACTAGATGGCGCCAGCCATTCTGAAGTCTGGATATTCGTGAAAATACGTTAAAAAGTCAGGATAGACTTTTTGCCGTTTTTCATTCATATTGTTAAGCCGTGATACGAAAGAAACGAATTCCCTATAAATACAGGCTTCACCTGGCATTCATTCATGTTTCAGATTGTTTATTATCAAAATCATTAGATCATTGTACAAGTTTGATACTTAGTTTAAAGTTATATTCTCCAGTCTGGTTATTCAGTCCGTACAAATAAAGTATTTAGTTCCGTCGTTACCGTTTGCTGTGCATTTATCCTTTGCGATATCGAGAGTTTTCCGTTTCACCGCTCAATAAATCCGTTTCAATTCACCCAGAGAGGCAGTCATCTCCGAGGTCCGCCGTGCCCCAGCGCCCAGAGAAGATCCGAGCATCGTCCGCCTGCAAGTCGTAAGTCAAATATATTTTATTGCATTATAACTGAGAATATCACCTTTCGGCTGTCGAACCAGTTGTTTGATTCATCCTGTTCGACGACTAGGACTACTCTTCGGCTGTTCAGTAATAGTTAACTCTTTATAAAGGCGGTTGACGTCCTTCTCGTGCCGCGCTCATAAAGTCCTGCAGGAAGCACCTCCGTGTCATAACCTGAGCTAGAAAAGACCTGGCTCGACGGCTAGGACTATTTTCGGCTGTCGGCTCAGTTTTCTGTCAGAGCTCGTTACTTCGTTCCACGGTCAGGCCAACTACTGTCGGCTGTCGAACGAAGGTTTGAAAAATGATTTCCGGTCTTCCTTCCTCAGGGTTCCGCCCTTCACCGCCTTTTGATAAATTGATACTATTGTGATCGTGTTTTTTGTAGAGGAACCGCCTACTTGTCACCACCTGAGCTAGAAAAGCCCTGGCTCGACGGCTAGGACTATTTCACTCAGCTTTCCGTCGATCAGCCTTCCGTTCGAGAGCTCTTTACTTCGTTCCACGGTCAGGCCAACTTTTCGGTTTCGAACGAAGGTTGGTCGTGAAAGAAAAAGGGGGTCCTTCACTTCTACTATTAGTCAGTACTGCGAACATCTAGTAACCTGAGGTTTACAACAGACCGTTCGGGACTAGCCGTCTCTGAACGTTAAGAGGAAAGCACTAACAAATATAGTTATTAATATCATTCAGACTTCTCTACATCGTTTCTTCATATTATAATCAAATCGGATATACTCTGTCTTGGTTATAGTCTCTGACGAAGGCCCACTCCAGGCGTTACGCACTCAGTTTTCCTTCCGTTTATAACATCGATCATATACGAAGTTGGTTGCGATACCGAGGTGAATCAGTTTACTAGAAGCTAAGTTGGTTTTGTCTACCTAGTTTGTTGTGTTTTTTCATCCGTATATCATAGAACTTAAAACAAAGCAGCCGGTATTCCTTCAAGCAAGTGACTGCAATTAAAGCCTGCAGATTCTTGAGCAATCGGTATAGAGTCATAAGAACTGACCCCTGGAATACCGTATCTCTATCTGTAGCTGCCCTGGCCTCCCACGTTGCTTACTCTAGACTGGGAGAGTGGAGCATATCACTATAAAATAACCGACACCTGAGGTATTTATTGGGTTTTGATAGGTTCCCGGTGTTAGGGAACTATCAAGATACAATAACCGAGAGCGTCATAGTAACGTCCGCCGGCAGATCCACCATAAGTAGGTTACAGTGGATGCACTATATCATTTATTCATGGAGTATGTTGTGTGCGTGCAATTTGAGAAATATATAGAAGTTTTTGTGTACAATAAAAAATTTCATCATTTCTCTTTAGTTTGCAGACTTATCAATGGAGCGACAGAGTCATAAAGACTTTCACACGGCCCAATTGGTTCGTTAGGTCGGGTTATATGAAGCGGGATGTACAGATGATGGTAACTCCGAATGTGATCAAGGAAGCGAGGGCTTACTTCAATTGTTCAGATTTAGAAGGAGCCGAACTTGAGGACCAAGGAGAAGAAGGCACTGCTTTAACACACTGGGAAAAGCGGGTTTTTGAGGTATAGGTTGTTTTTTTTAACGGTGATTCAGGGAAAAATATCTATGTACATATTCCATTCCTGTAGTATCAAAAGTTATTATATTGTAGGAAGGGTTGATACCAAAGTTCCTATTTTAGTCAGTGAAAGAGAAATTAACAGGAAATAATCGTGAAGGATCTAAATACGGTCTTAGCAAAAATTCTAGAATGAGGATACAACAACTTGGTGGGATTTATTGCGAACGAAACACAAACATGTTTTTTCTGTTTGATTTTTTTTAACGAAAAGTCTTGTTTGTTTTTTGTATATATAGAGTTTTGTTATTGTCTTCAGTTCAGGAAGTAGAATATTATATAGAGTTTCGGCCCAAAGAAGAAAATAAATCTTTGTGTGTAACTATGTTTGAACACTGGTATATGTATTATAAGTGTATCTAGTGATCTGGTATTGTTTACTATTTCCATGGGACGATTGAAACGATTTAACTTGTGAGACATCCATTCCAGGCATATAAGCTTCCAATAGCAACTACTCATACATTTGTACAGTTAAATGTTGTTTTGGTTTTTAAATATAATTTTTAGAATTTTGTTATACATTGACTGGAGCTGTATTAAATTATTGCGGAATAGCCCGCCCGACACCTTGATATAATAACTTAATATGAATTCAGCTAAGGATTACTAAATCACTCTTATTGTTTTATTATTCAGAATGTCTCTCAATTCATACAGTTTTCGAGTCAACTGCCCAAGCCTGTTAGTCAATTATACAACATGCTTCTCCGACCTTAATTTTTCGTCCCTCATCACACCTAAATACTTGATGCTATTACATTTTTCTATTTTCGGGCATGTTGCATGTTAATCGATTTTTGCAATCATTTTCGTGAACAAGAATTCTTTTACTATCGCTTGATCACTTGCTAATATTAGAGAAAATGAAATGTACTTTGTATAGCGAAGTGGTCGAGGTGTTAAAAGCGACTGCTCTCACCCAAGCGGCTTGGAGTTAAAGTGGTTCGGAATCCACTTTTTGAGCTGTATAGGTCCCGGATCTCCTTGCTCACACAATCTCTGCTTTTGAGGGGTTTTCTCCGAAAACTTGGGAGATTTGTAATAAGTAAGTTTTGGTCTAGCCATTTCTTAACTTGTCCTAGTCCATTATTTGCATCATTAATAACTTCGTCCCAAGTTTTTGCAGAAATAATCAAGGTTGTATCATCGCTATAAGAGATTATATGTCCTTCACAGTTTCCCAAATATCCAATACTATTTATGTTAAGAGGAATCAATATAGGACCCAAAACTGTTCCTTCCACTTGTTATTTATTTTTAGCGCATTCCAATAAGAGCTTTCATTTAATTTTTTTTATTATTATTTTATTTCAATTCACCTGGCATTCATGAATAATATTCAGTCTCGAGACAGGCTCATCTTGGCTCGTGGTGTACTGAACATCTCTGATCGATCAGGCTCGCGTTTCATAGGATTATATTATACACTTGCATAATGCTGGGTTTCGTAATTATGAGTGACATTAAAATGATACATAATCAAAGTAAAAGTAACAAGGTCAATTACTCGCTGTGGTTCAATGGGTTATACGAGTCAGCGGATTAAAACGAAGAAAACAGTGCCAGTTGAATTTATTGAGAGTGTAATTTTATCAAAAACTACCAAATCGTCGCTGTAAACTTTTGTTCATGATTCCATAACAAGATTTTCAAATTGCAGGCAATTCAAATTTTCATGACGGAAAGAATTGCTCATCGACTGGCTGGGCAAAATGAAATACAAGCTCGTCATTGGCATTTTTTTCATTACTTAAAATATCAGCTCCGGAAACTACAGGAAGTAACGGTATCAGTAGACAAAAATATAATTATCGGCTGCAGTGCCTCATGTAGCCTGATGATAACGGATTATGCAACCGGAACAAAAACATTGTATGCGAAATAGGCTGTTATTAATATATTTTACATACCGGAGTTGTGTAGATAACGATTTTTTTCATACCAGAAAATGCTCCCGTAGAGCTAGAGAAAACCAATCATAATAATACCCACTTCGCAATCCAGCGGGACGCATATAACAAAATGCACCACGTTTCAGTCAATGGGAGATATTCTAGCTCTCTTATTGGTTCTGATCGAACACGGGTGCATTTTGGCAATCCAGACAAAACGTGATGCAATTTGTCGCCCGGAAATTCATTCGGAAAAATTCCCTGTGGTGAACATGCAAGCTAGGTTAGCTTGCTCAGGTTAGGTTTGCGTGTAAATTGCAAGCAAAAAACTAATTCACGCATTTTCGACTCGCAAGTTTGCTCAGGTTAGGTTTGTGTGTCAATTGCGAGCAAAAAACTAATTCACGCTAGTACAAAGTTCACCTCGTTAAGTCTGGATGGCCAAAATGCACATGTGTTCTATCATAACTAATCAGATATGATGGGATGAAGCAGAGGTTTTTATCACGAATGATATTTTTTTAGAAATCAATAATAAATTTTTTTGTCGGACACTGTATAAGCTCATTAGTTATATCTAATAATATTCTATCTGTATTTAATTCAAATCAGCCATGCATTTCAGAAACTTATTTATTCAGGTTCACAATTCATGTCCACGGAACCTCGTAGCAGTTGCTAATTTTCAGATGTTTGAAAAGTTGTTTTGTTGTAGAACGAGGCGATGACGGGAACTCACACTCAAAATCCCATTATATCGCGAATAACTTTGGCTTTGATGGAAGATACGGGGTGGTACATAGCTAATTACTCAATGGCTGAAGAGATGTCGTGGGGCCGAAACTTGGGTTGCGATTTTGTACTGAAGAGCTGTAAAGACTGGATTACAATGAAAGCAGCTAGGTGAGTGATTCATTTTTGTAAGATTTTATTTAATTTACTGTGTTCATATGCCCCTCTGTCGTTCTGTCCTTCTGTCTTTCCAGTTCAAAACTAGCAATTCATTCTTCAAGCACTTGCTCGCACCCGATTGAGCTGCAATTTTGCATACACGTATTAATAACCGATGACAATATAATAATTAACAAAAAAATTACCTCTCTGCCCCGAAGGCTGAATATATAACGCGTAGAAATTCGGAAAAAATGCCTACGATAAAAAAAAATTACGGAAAAAAAATATTATCGGTCAGGAGCCCCTGGGGCCTCGGGGATAGAAAAAATGTATCCCAGGATGGCCGTCGCTGTCGCTGGATGAACACACGGCTATTATTATTATTTGCCGTGACGCTCCGGGGCGACTTACTGATTTTTTTGGTGGCGTATTCACTTTTCAGCTGCAGGAAAACCCGAAAAACCTTCAGCACCACCTCACCTCAGATGATTCGATGAAATACAATGTGCATATTTCACTAATTGTTAAAAGAGCTTACTTTGGGTTGAGAACGATATATGCTAACAGGGATTTCTTGAATACCAAAACCAAAAAATTAAAATGTGAGTCGGTGGTATTATGGCATGCAAACTATGCTGATGCGTTGTATGGCCCGTGTTTATTAAAATTAGACCAGTTAAGGCTACAGAGACTCCAAAATGCCTGTGTTCGTAATTTTATTGTTATTATATTAAAGTTAATATGAGTTACAATCATTATTCGTGGATAGCGATTCTGCCATGGTACCGCGCCACAAACATTCTGCAAATAAGGCCTCTCTCACATTTTTTGTTTCAACTCTTGCTTTTCTGGGCACTTTCTTTGTAACAAATTATCACTTATTAAAATATAATAACAAGCTGCAGCGCAACCGAGCATCCGTTCTCGACGCCTGAACATTTTCAAATGGACAATGGAAAAGCCGCGGCGCGAACCACACCCGACTTGTCATTGTCAATCAACAGGCCGTGAGATCGCTAGCGTCCAGGCACGCATCGACGTGGCACTCCGCACTGCACACGCCAGGCTTGTGAAGGAGGATGGTTCAACTAGTTATGTGTAACAATTTTTTCGAATTTTATGTTAATGAGTTCTCAAAATGATATACAGGAACGCTCGTAGTCTAATGAATCAATGGTTACAATATCGTGTTACTGTCCATTTACTTATTTCAGTTTCTAGGATAGAGGCCACATTTGTATCGTGCCAGTTTTATTCTGACACGTCCGAAATAAAGGCTTGTTTTTGTTGTGAAATAATGGTTTGTATTTTATTTTCCCGCAACTGAAAATTAGAGCTTGCAAAGCGTATGAAGTTCAAGCATCTCGAGTGTATGTAGAGCTGTTATGCATGAATACTCAGTCCCGATAAGTGGAAATATTCTTCTGAAATTTTTCGAGCGGAAAAGTGGAGATGCTTCATCTACAAAGGCAAGAAAAATATCAGGATTAGATTAAAGCAGATTTACGGTTCGCAAGGAAAACAAAATCCTTTATTTTTCATGAGAAACTCGGTGTATCTCCGAGATATTTTTGTTGTGTCACTGCTTCTCAGTCCCCGAGCAAGCATATAAGTTATTTATTGTTTATATTTTGTTCCATTTCTCTTTCGTTTGAAATGTACCCGTTCTAATGAAGGCAAATTAATTAATCAAGATAAATAATTACCCGTTTTTATGAGAGCGAATTTGTTCATTTCGCTTGTATTTTTTGTCTCGCACAAATCTTGTTAAGGATTAATTTTTCACTGTAAAAACTATTTTTGTTTCAAGATAATATCGTCTGGAATTTTGTGTAGATTAATACAAACTCTCCACTCTATACTCCGTTGTTTCAATTTGTTAACTTTGTTCTATCATGAAAAAAGTTAGATGGTATCTACTATCGCCCGGTGAAAAACCAGCATATCGACTATATGTACTTTGGAATTGATTATTCTTTGTTTCATTGTTTGGTCGATAACTTTCGCTAACCCTTTTCTTCTCCCCTTCAATTTGCAGCTCTTATTTTAACAGTAATGATTTATTTATTTTTACCCAAACAGACCTCTAAGGTCTAATTACGTATACAGAACAATGCATCAATAATTAATTATACATTCAAAATATGCCCTAGTAATGTCCTACGAAATATGTTTTGTGAGGTAGTCCATTCTAAATCCACAGCAGCATTGAAACTATTCGCTAATCGACACGACACATGGCTACAATGGGAGCTCTAGCAGAAATATGCAACCTAGGAATATTAAACATGGTGAGAGTACGTGTTCTTCTTGATGGAACGTTGAACCTTTTTTTTGCCTTCAACATTTTGTTATTGTCGATTTCATTTGGAATTTCTGTCGTAAACTATGATAATACATGGACAAACTTGAAATGTGGAACTTGTTCGGCGGCAATTTACACACTTAACTCGCGCGTGTCTACCTTTTTCTTTTTCGGGCGAGGATTTGCTGTTTTCCTTCTTTTCCTTCTACCTTCTCCTTGTTATCTATTCCTTTCACTTCTACCTTTACCTTTGAAGGAATTACTTCATATTTATAAATACGGCCTATTAGGTCGCTTGCATCTGTCACACTGGAGTTTTGATGTATCGCGATGAGATACAGACTTTGCACTGTTGGCGCATGTATATATTGGATTCTCTGCTCATCAGTTTTTAACACTTTCAGCAATATACTTGTTGAAATTTGTGTGAAAATCTATTATTTACTTGGTGAATGAGCGATATAAAACAGAGCACAATTTTCTACATGTCTACAACACAGATTTAACCATAACAAAAATGACTTTACTGATTTGCTATTCCGACTTCTAGGGGTGTTTCCATCCACCCATTCTGCAACAAGGTGAAGCGCGATCCTCTGCAAACTGAATGCACCGATGACCGAACCTCTGTGGCTTTATGCAACCTCGTGGAGCACAAACAACAGTTACCTAGGCTTTATCAGGTGAGTTTCATGTTATTGTTACATTTCTCCTGTTCTGTTACGGTATCATTATTATTATTATTACTATGGTATATTCTCAATCACTCGTTTTCGCACGAAGCACATCCACATTCGGCATCACCAAAAAAATGGTGAGGAAATCACAGTTCTCAACAGACATTAAGTTCTGATCCGTTTTAAACATTTCCGATAGAAGTGAACAAACCTTATATTTTCTACATGCTCATGGTGTTGATATCTCTGGTATACCCATTCAACACAGAATGGTCTCAGAGATGGTAGTGGGCTTCACAATCATGTTTTATATCACACCAGTGAATCGCAAAGTTACTCCCATCATTATCGCAAGAACGTCCATTCGGTGCCCCGTTGGTCAGTTCGAGACATCAGAATGTGATGTAAAATGTGACTCGAAATTAGCCCAATGTGACATTCCAATTATACTTCGGAATCGAATGCTCATTATGACCTTTTCAATGTAACAATCTCAAATTGAATTATATAAAAATTCTCCTATGTCTCTAACACTCCAAATTTAGAAGTCGATAATGCATTCATATGTATGAAATCAGCTGAAATCAGTATAATGGGTGATTCCAATGTACACAGCTCCCCTGGCTCAAATTTTCCATCAAAACAGACTAGGCAGGTCGTCGAACTGAGGCTTTTGTTAACACGTTTGGTCTAGAGCAACCAGTTTGCCAATATACTTGATCTTTTCCTCACCACCAATCCTGATCTATATAGTACAGAAGTTTGTGCTCCACTTGGGAACTCCGACCACAACCTCATCCTCCACTTTTCGCTCGTTTTCTTTTCCACCGAGCAGAACAAGGCTGCTCCGTCTCGTATGGCACTACAATTCAGCCGACTGGGATGGTCTCCGCATGTTCATCCCATGGGAAAGAATGAATTTCTTTTTCGGAGATCCAACACAATGCGCCGAGACAATTTCTGGGATCATAATGCTGGGGATGCAAACACGCCAAGAAGAACATCATCTTATAAACCCTGGTTTAGAAGACACTGCTCCAGAGCTGGCGCCTTCAAGCACGCAGCAGATCGTCGATGGTTGAAAAATCATGGTCCTGAGACCAGATCGGGATATGTTGAAACAAGAAACATCTATAAGGAGACAATCGAATCCTCGAAAGAGGCTGACAACGCCAAGATGCGATCAAAGCTCGTTGAGTGTCCTAACGGGCCCCTCTCTTTTTGGTCAATAGCCAAAGCCGTGTGACGAAATTTCACTTACAGCTCATTTCCTTCCCCAGCCAAGGACGATGGAACACTAGCAACGAACGCTCAAGAAAAATCCAATATCTTTGCCAACCTGTTTGCTCAGACGCATTTTGCTGGGTCTCAACACCAACAAACCCAATTGACCACGCTGTTCTATGTTATATCACGAATCTAGATCAAATGAGAAGCGGTGTGATATCACAGAAGTGATATAATAGATATATTTATATGAACTTCAAAAATGTTATCATAGTGATGAAACAATGTTGAAATGATTGTTGATTATAACATTATATAAGTGTGCAAGTACCACCTTGAATAAATTTTAAAAAAATATCACTTTTTTATTTATACAAAAACAATGACCTCGGATGCATCATACACATAGCTGTTTATGAACAACTCTTACAGAGCTGGGATCCTTCATAGAACAATTTTTCTGTCCATAGATCAGTGTTTCATATTTGAGATATAACTGCAATACTCTGTTGAGGCGGACATTTTCCTAAACCAGTTTTATGAATGGAGTAAGCTGGTGATATAACAGTGATTTTTCATTTACCAATATTATGTCTCTGTGGTGCAATGATTGAGAAGCTAGTGAATCTATAACCAGTTTTTTGCAAAAGCTATTCAATCTCTCTTATAATTTGGGGGTATTTCCGTCCGACTGGAAAATTGCAAGAGTGCATCCAGTTCTCCCCAAAAAAAAAATGGAAAAAGTCATGGAAAAAGCCATCAATATCGATCTCAGGTAATATCTAGAAAGCTCAGGAATTATAAATGATCGACATTATGGTTTCTGGCATCAGAGATCAACTGTTGACCTGCTTGCTTATGTCTCACATGTTCGGCACCAATCTATCGAAAAATATGGTCGTTGCGTTTGATCGCGTTTGGCACCAGGGACTCCTTGCCAAACTTCCATCTTATCGGTTGCCTCCCTAGTTGTGTTCCTTGCTATCTAGCTTTCTCTCAGACCGATCTCTCAACGTGGTGGTCGATGAAGTATCATCCGATACTCTACCAATAAATGCTGGTGTTCCACAGGGATTCATTCCAGCGCCAACACTGTTCCTTCTTCATATCAATGATCATGTCTTCCAAAGCTGCGATATCAGCCAGTGAAAGCAGTAATGAACGGGGAAGAATCGTGAATGAAATAAATACGAGCTTGGCAAAAATTCTGAAATAGGCATCCATCAACTTGGTAGAATTCAATGCGAATAAAACCCAAGCATTTCTTTTCTTATTGAGAATGGCCGATCTCACAGTGGCCAGCGTTACTATACTATAAGAAAAAAAGTTCATATGTGTTTCCTAACTTGATTCATTTCCGAGTAACGGGGAATCAACTGCTACGCCACTGGAACTAAAATTCAAAATCTAATTTCGTGAAAAGAAGCCCCTTGTTACTACTAATAAACAAATCAAGTTTACTCAGAATCGGCCCAAAGAATTTTGAGTAATTCATGAAAAACCCATTTTTCATTGAACTTTTGACACCCCGTTACTCGGAAACGAAGCAAGTTAGGATACACGTTTATATGAACTTTTTTTTATAAAATGTGACAAGGGATCACCACCTGAAATTAATGACATCATTTAAGATACACCCTGTATATCAGGAGTATCCATACCAATGCGAAATCTTCCATTTCAATGCTCTTTATTGCCATCAGCAATCTGTTCCGTGCTAAGAAGTATTTTACTTCCCATCAACTGATTATGATTTATAAGGCACAAATCCGACTTGTCCTGGAATACTGTTCCCATATATGGAGTGCAGCACCCAAACACACATTGAAACTCTTATATTCTGTCCAAAAAAGAGCCATTCATCACGCCGGTTATACTTCGCTTATAAGCTCGCTCACTTCTCTGGAACACCGCAGAAAGTTTGGTGATCAGTCTCTGCTTTATAGATATTTTCATTAACGATAATTTTCGAAAATATCAATAGTTTCACGGTTAGCGGTCTCATCGAGACTGACCCATCAAACTCAGTCCTCACATCCATATGTCGTCACTTTGGAGACATACGAAACATCTTTTTCCCATGGCTCGTTCTTCCAATGAACGGCAAAGCTTTGAATCTAGCTACTCCGGAAAGTGTTCCCTGAGGCATACAGCCTTCAGAAATTCAAGAAAAACACCAATTCCTATCTACTTTTCCTCGGCTCTCACGATGTTCTCAAAAATGTTTGCTATTGATTTACAGTTTACATACAAAATGTAATAAACACTAAACAGTAAAGTCACCTTGAATGCTTGATATCAATAACTGCCGACTAGTAAGTCTGAGAGATTTCGCTAATTTCAGTTCATGAACAACAAAAGTTTCATATTTCCAATTAAATCGAGGTAAATGGTTGCGAGAGAGGAAAATATTTTAATTAATCATTTTAATTTATCATTTTATAACTCATAGTTGGATTCTCACTTTCGTAGCAATGTAGCAAATTTTATACAAAAAACTATCGTGAATTCAAATTATCTGATGCTTCTATAACAATTAATAGCGATCAATGGTGTTCTGAAGTAAAGGACTTTATTTATACTGCCGTGCAAACAGGAAGAGCACTACTAAACGTTCACAGTGAAATATATACAGAGTGTCAGTGGGCGACCGAGCCTCGTTCGTTTTGTAATCTAATATGAACTGCATGAAATAGTACCTAGGCGACCGAGCTTTACTCGTTTTTTTTGTAACATCGTGATTTATATCATGCCCCTTCCATCATTTTTTTGAGAGTAACCCGGCCGCCGATGGACTGCCAGAATCGACTTCAATTGTTCAATAGGTATATGAGATTCAGCACCTAAATCGTCACGACTCATGAAATGATAACTTAAAATACGTTGCTGGCAATAGCAAAAATGCAAATATGTAGGTACATATCACAAAAATTTACGAGATAGAGCTATGTGACATTATTAAGACTCTTATTTGCTTGAGAACAGATAAGAAATGTTTTTTGTGTAAAATTGCGTTTTTTCAGGATATACACAGATTCAGCAATAATTCTTCTATACATCCCACAACTGGTCAACTACATTGAACGATCAAAACCGTCAACACACTATTCACTGAGTACCGACCGATTTCCTATTGCGTTCTCTGTCGTGCACGTTGTTTGATTTATTTCCATATTTTTTCCAGAATTTCGACTTCATACAGCATGTCGAAAGTGGTGCGGAAGGATACTATGGAGGATCGGTGTCGCTGGCAGATTATTGCCCCTACATCCAGGAGTTCACCTGGCGATCGAAAAATGTAGTTGTTCGTGGTTCACATTGTCAGTTTGCCGAAAATAATCCAAGTAAGTTTTCTATAGTAGGTATTTTACATTACGAGTTCGGAAAGTGACATTTTTCACACGAGTGGGAAATATTGTAGCACGAAGGACAAGCCGAGTAAGACAATCTCATAAGTGTGAAAAATCATTTTCGCACAAGTAACTCACACTATTTTTCCTACGACCACGTGTGCAAGGAAATCGAACAATCTGACTGAGAACCATTTCAACTGACTTCATTCATTTACAACACCCCAACACTCGGGAGAATCTGTCGGGCCAGTATAGCGCTGGGAGACGTTCCAATAGTCTGGAAGTTAGTTAGTAAATGTATTTTTGTACGACTTTATATCCAAACTGACTTTAAAGTATGAATATCAACACTCGTCGAGTATGCCGTTGCCTAGGATTCACCACGTGAAGGTGAGACTAGCGTTGGGGTGCCTGAGCACCCCAACAACCCCATTACTCTTATTAAATAACTCTAAGATATATAAACATCTTCTGAGCCTCAAACAAAACATGTTCAACTGTTCGAAATGACTGAGCGGTACAAACATTAACAATTGAAAAGAGACTATACAACATATTTCTCCATGATAGCACTGTGGAGAAAACCGAATTCTACTTTCAGTTTATTTTCTCTCTATTAAAAAACATCTAATATTCACTGAATGTTCTACTTCATGCTCTATCTGAAGTTAGAGTCCCTCTAACATAATTTCTCTTCATTGTCATATGACTGAAATCACTTTTCGCGAGCACACTATCCGACATATCAGACTAAAAAGGAAAAAAAGTTCAAGAAATAGAAGTTTCGGATAAATTTCATTAGATGTATTCTGATCATTCGATCTCGTTTCACACCAAAGTCTTTTTGTCAAACTTTTATACGAGTTTCAATTCCTGGACCAAAGGATATTGCGCTTTGTTGAGGAGTAAAATAAAACTATCCCTATCAAATTTTCATATTGAGAACGAATTTAACATTGATTCGGTCTTTTCCCATTTGCTGGGATTTGTCTCTTCTCATTTGTTGCATATATTTAATGGTTCATATAGCACTGATTTATGCATTGTTCGATTATTTATATAACGAGTACTTATATGACGAACGATGTAATTATAGAGCCAGATAAAAACTTCGCTCTGGAAAGATACGGGGAGAAATCTCGTTGTTTTGAACACACCAATCACATGTGGGAGGAGAGGTCTTGCAGACAGATGAGGCAATGGCAACATTGGGGATCAGGTTGTTATGGCTATAGGTGCGAAAATGGACGTTTGCACATTTTGGTAAGTTGAAAAACGAATCACTCATTTATTTATTAACGAGGTACCCTAGTTATAAATTTCATTGCTACCGGATGCAATTCAGACAGGAAAGGAAATTTTTGAAATTCATTCAATTGGTTTTTTATCATATCTGGTTATTTCGAACTATGGACTGAAACAGTATAGCCTCATATTTATAATTTTATACTAGGGATATTGTACAGTGCAGTTACTGAAGTAAAATATACATTATATCTACCCAATACATCGGCATAGAAATGTTCCTCCATAAATTTAGTAGAGGTCCCATATGTCATAAAACTACAATATCCGTTGTAGCTTCGCCCTTGAAAGACCACCCCTTTGGTCAAAAAAGCCTTTTTTCACCTATAACTCGTCAACCCTTGAAAACATCAAAAAAGAATTTCTTACAAAAAACGCTTGATAAACCCCCTAAAAAAAAAAGGTTTTTCACTTATTTTTCTATGAGTTGTTTTATAGTTTACGAGAAAATCGATGTCGAAATTTTGTCGAGATTCCCAATATGGATTTTCGCGCATTTACATACCTACCCCTTGTGTAAATCGCGGTGATCACCTCGTTAGGGTGAAACTCATTGGTATATAAATTTGTATAGTATGAAGTGGTAATTAACACTCAAAGAGTAGATATTTTGCAAGTCAAGATACTGGGCGTTATCTTATAAATATAATTGTTGTATACTCCGAACATAACGGAGTCTATTATAAATATTTTTTGTTGTCCCCCCTCCCCCATTATTTGATCTACTTTTCTATCATCCCTCTTCAAGGGGTCTGGTCAGCCGAAGCAACGTTACCTATGACGGTTGGCGGAATACATAGCATCGCACGTCAAAATGTGACGGCTACGTCAACTATGACGGAATGCATGGCATCGCACGTAAAAGTTTGAGGGCCATGTCACCTATGACTGAATACATGGCATTGCACGTCGAAATGAGAGAGTCACGTCACCTATGATAGAATACATGCCATCGCACGTTAAAATGCGAGGGCTACGTCTCTTCTTTATCTCAAACGGAATTTCGTCTAGAATTTTTTGTCTGGCACGAGACACCCTGTATACATTATTTATGATGAGCAACAGCCATCGTTTGTTATTTAATGCTGTATTTGAGACACTCTGTGAATGTTTTTTCCTTATGATGTATTTGAGACACCCCATCTGTGTTTTTTTTAATGATATTTTATGAGACAATCCGTATGATATGTCGCCATATTTTTTCCGAATCCCTCTGTATGTGTTTTTTCTCTGACTGTTCACGTTGAAACACTCAGTCAACGTCAACGTCGATTCGAGGTTCAATGTTCAAGACCGATTGGGAGTAACGTTGTTCCGCTACTGATCATGAAGACCAACACCTCGAAAACTTCCTGGAAGAAATCAGTAGAATCAGGAAAAGACTATTAAATTCACCACGGAAAAGGACAATGGCGTCATATCGTTCCTAGACGTGAAAGTCGAGAGAATTCGAAACTCCAGATATTGGTCTACAAAAAGCTCACTTATGAAAAAGCTAATAGCTCATGAGGATGCTAACTTTTGTTGGTTAAACGCGGGTCGAGTGAAAGTGACGTAGTTTTGTTGTTTTGGGTAGCTTCTATTTCTTGAATTGTATTCACACCAAAGGTTCCAAATATTCATTTTCTATATTTAGATAGTTATGCGTTATGCGTTGAGTGAAGTGAGATTCATTTAGTGAATTTCAATGTTAATTTTACCATTACCACGCTTAAGTATGGCCAATTGAGAAAACATGTAGTCCTGTGAATTACCTTAAGACATATAAAGTTTCTCTCATCACTCTGGCGGTCAATATATACACTGGATAACGCTCGTAAATAAATACTGAACCGATTGAAACGTCGTGCTCATAGAAACAATCCACACAATGGAAGTCTACAATAAAAGTAATCGATATATTCATTCATCTTAATATCCCTTCATATCATGTAGTATAGAATCATTTATGGATGTAATAGATTTCGTTTATTTATAGGTGGGCAACTATTCCTACGAATGTTTTCACGCCAATCAAGAGATCGCCATAAGGATAATCAGCAATGGATGGTTACACAAAGGTGCCATTATTTGTCCGCCCTGTAAAGAAATATGTGCCGTAAGTTTGTTTTCATGATTTGTTTCATTCTATCAAGATATATGAGCGTTCATAAGTGTGTAAACATAGTGGAGGTGTTCGCGCCACTACCATGCATGTCGCCTGGCACATCACCGTACATTCAGACTCACCCTGTGCAAAACACCAGCATTCATATATCCCATCAAGGCAGTGCTGTTTGATGTAAACAGCACGCTTTTATTTAGTGTACGGTGAGTTCGTCTTAATTTTGCGGCAATTCGCTGCACTGCGGGCGTGAAGGGCCTATTGGCCACCACATAGTCCACCACACACTGGATACGGGACGCGTTGCCTCGCCAACTTGATCTTGGCTTCCATCTTGTGTATGCGTCGTTCATGCCTCCCACTCAGGTATTCCTCCTCTCCGTTTGGGACACAGTCTGCGCGGTGTTGATCTGCCAAATGTCAGCCTCTTATGGAAGAACATCGCGAATCCTGGCATCTACCCGTGCTAGTTATTGTGGCTTCAGACACTTGGTTTCATGAAGAGCCCTACGGGTTCTGATGTCCTCCATCGGTGGTATGATGTAAACCTCCTCAACAGCCATAACGACACGTGACATATCTGCCACTTCGTTAACCGGCTGAGGAGGAGCTCTGACATAGCCTCGTTGCCGGAGATGGGATACTTGATCCCTAGAATGAGTGTCGTAGATGGTGGTTCAACACTAGTAGCGCCGCGTTATGCCTGTGGATATAGGCGTATGTGATATGGATACTTATTATTGATTATTTTGTTAGTTGCTATGTAAGTTTTGAAAATCGGGGAATTTTTTGTAAACAAAATCCCTCAAAAATTTTAGACATATATGAATTTATACTCATTGTAAGGTATGAAATCTGTTGGGTATATTGTTATAAATAGTTAACTACACATTCCTTTCAAAAATAATGAGATTTTGATGCGCACTCACTCATTCAACTTCAAATATATTGGAAACCGTTGATGTTTCTGATAACGAAATCTATTTCTTGTATAGGAAATGAGAAAAAGAAGACGAAATCGATATCAGTCCAGTGGCGTGAAAGTTGGGGAGGGGCGATTCGGGGTACCGACCTGCCGTACGCCTCTGTTTGAAGTTACAAACATATGATTTACACTAAAATTTGAAACTAAATGCTGTCAAGTGAAGAACCAAATTTCATTGAGAAAAGTTGAGCCGTCATGGAATGATTATGAAAATGTTTTGTCACTTTGATCGCCCTGTAACTGGGTTATTATCCATCTTAGGGTATTTGAATGTATAGCCTTAAAATGATGATGAGTATTCTACTATCGGAGTTTGTCCCATTTATTCTGAAACACACTGTATACGCTACTTCAAATTTTCAAAAAAAAGTTCTATTCATGTTTTTAATCTATCGAATATCATTGTATTTCAGAAAGAATTCCAATCTAGAGGGGAACGTTGTAAAGTAGGCGATGAATCTCCTCCGTCAACATCCTACCCAAGAGACGACCTCGCCTGTGGCTCTTACATCGCCAAAGCAAGCAGTTTGTTGCTTTCCCAACTGATAATCCTTTCCGTCAACCTTTGAATCCTAGAACGAGAAGTCATTACCATTCTAGTTCTTTAATTTATATTATTTGGTGTGTCATATTGAGATCCGGTTCACTTTTAAACTTTGGCCGATGTGTCACTGACTGACTTGAACTACAAAAGTGAATCAACTGAACGTGAGCGAGTACTGAATTGAGTTTTACCCCATTGTCTGTTGTTTATCGAATATTTTGACGTTATTTCAAAGTCGATTTTTCTTCATAGTTGGTCAATGAAAAGAAATTGTTGATGAAGCATGTGATACAATAATCTACTAGTGGCGATTGAAGTATAAGTACATTATAGTGACTTTAGATTGACGTCCTATTGTTATGAATTGTTTTTTGTTATTATTGATTTCCAAACCTGTTGGCCGTGCTACAGATGTAATCCTACCTTCATCTAAAACTACATTGACTGCCAGGTAACATGATCTCAACTGATTCTGAAGGAGTTCTATGGTCCAATGATGGGTTGGGATTTATATTTCCTTTTTCTTTGCTAAGGGATTTGCTTCCGGATGTACTTGTGCTCAGCCTATAGACTTTCCAGGATGATGAAATCCACAAAATAGTATAAAACAGAACGTTCCCAAAATATTCCTGGAATGAATGGGATGAAAATTGAAAAACAACCTGAATATGTACCTTGAAAATTGTTTTACCGGTACTCCTAATACTATTTATTTAGTTGACTAGTGGCAATTTTCAAGCATTCTATATCCTGTTTATTTTGTAAGTACCTACTCAAAATACATTTTCAGAAATAGTATGAAAACTGGGATAATCCCATGGCGTTCCATAATGATACCTATTTTTGAAACTAACAATGTTCTTTTGAACTTTCTAGTGACATTTTTTCTAGTCGTGTAAAAAAGGTTGTGGTATGGTCCATTACCTGAGCATAATAATTAATTTTATGGTTTTGTGTGCTTCTACGAATGCAGATATTTTTAAATGTCCATAGAGACAATTTTTTGTATGCTCCGTTAAACAATTGCCAGCTATCGTCTTACTAGAATGTTTTTCAAACAGCTGGCAAATCCAATTTATAATATTTTATGGTGGAAAAGTCAGAGAAAACAGAGTAAACGTTCATATTGGCTGACGATGAAAATTCCGGAACTAACAGTTACAGCGAAATATCTGCCGCACTAATCAAATTTAATTCTTCACATCACACCATGTATCACACGGTTAATTAATCTGTGATACCAAAATTTACCAAAAGTAATAAATGAAATAATATGAATAGGCTATTATGGCAAATACCTATCTGAAAACAACGACTCGCCTTACTGATGCCGCGACGAGTATTGAATTATATCAAACAGATACTTGTGCAATGTTCCTCATTGCAGAGGATGCAATTGCAAGTGTAACGAAATAGTAGAATTTTCGATCAGGCGGACCACCTGCAGACTAGTTTCGAGCTTCTGCGATGCCACTCACCAGTGCAGGGTAGGTCAGTACACACAGTTTTTGACGCCATATGTTTCCCGTCTGAATCATCACATCACTCTGTTATTTAGGCGGGATGCGTGAATTGCAAAAAAAGCCAAGCCTTGACTTGTTTTCGAACCAGCTAGCTCTACCTGGTTCGGTGCCTCCAGCCTCACGCAATTCATGCGATCCTATTCCGATTAGAAAAGGGAATTGCCAAGACGTCATTTTATAACTAGATGTCCGGATGTTCTGACAAATCACA
The DNA here is from genome assembly GCA_958298965.1 of Chrysolina haemoptera. NCBI lineage: Eukaryota > Metazoa > Arthropoda > Insecta > Coleoptera > Chrysomelidae > Chrysolina > Chrysolina haemoptera. The sequence continues at coordinate 11,318,568 of OY282596.1, read as the reverse complement.
ATTATGATGGATGAGATGTCCCACACTTGATATATATAGAGGTAAGTGTAGTATGAATCCTCATGTGATGACAGCTTGACAGCAAGATCGTCGTAAAGGGCTATTTCTTATTGATTTTTTGAGAAAGTTACAAAAATTGGTGTTTGAAACTGATTTTACACTGAAGTTACAAGTTAATTATGTAACAAACTCTGGGTTATGAAATATCACAGTCAAAAAGTCAACTAGAGCAGCCATAAGCTGAACTATTCTCTGTAAAATCGAGAATTAGAGTCACCGCGATTACATAACTTCACACTTTTTCTGCTTTTTCTATTTTAGTGATATAGATGCGCAACTCGCTGACCTGTCAGCGGGAGGCGTGGCCTAATTGAAATCGGAGTTCGTGATTCTGATTTCCGGGTACAAAACTCGAACTAAAATATTTCCGGATTTCGTTCTTCATGAAATATAGATGGAAATACCACTTAAACATTAATACTCAGAATTCTGAATGCTGAAATATAATAAAATTATTAATTCAATTGGGAGAATATCACAACTCTATTTGGTTACTCTGATGGTCTCAAGCTGATGAAACGGGTGTAAGCCGCTCCAATTCACCAGGTTTAGAGATTCGCTTGCAATTGTGTCCTCTGCAATGAGTAACATTTCACAAGAATCTGTTTGATATAATTCAGTACTCGTCGCGGTGTTAGTCAGGTTATTTTCAGGCAGGTATTTGCCATAACAGCCTACATACATTGTAGGTGGATGGGGGTAGAAAAAAGGGTGAACATCGGTCGGCAACGACAATCCTTACTTAACGATCTCCCTAAAGGACTCAGAGCTTCGTGTTCAGATATCTGACCTGTCGATGTTTTCAGTCAGTCACAATCTTCTATTATCCATTCAAAGAAACTGTTATCCACAGGCTACCTTAATTGCTGTTTTCAAGACGTTCAATGTTGAAAAATTCATACATGTTATAATATGTGTATCTGGGTGTTGTACAGAGTATAGAAGTTATATGTCTCAGAAGTAGTGTGTTGCTCACTAGTTCAGCTACACATGAAATTCGAGGTGTGAGTACCAATTTAGCCCAAAGAATTACTTCTATATTCTACACGGACCTCTGGATTTTTTTATTCAGAGTTTACACTCATTCAAGCTAGTTTTCTTCTACTGGTTTTGAGTTTCAGTGTCAGGATGTAGAACAGTTTTGCAATGACATGATTATATAAAATGGACTTTTATATGCAGTACGAAAGTCTTGGCAGCTATGGACGCTTATTTTACACATTGTGATGATTTTTAAAACCATGCTAGGCTATAAAAGTAGTGGTACTTTGTAACAGAATCTTGTTTTTTCAACTGATATCGATTCATTTTATTTTGATGTAAAAATATCAGTTAACACTGACTTAGTATACTTTTGAAATATTTGAATCCAATATTGCTTCAAATTTGAAACCTTACTAACATTGTACCATTGTACAATCAGTATTGTCAATTATTCTGTCCGTAAATATGTAAAGTCACATGTTTGTAGTGATTACATTGTGAATTGTTCAATGATATAAATTTGGCCGTACAAACTGAACTCTTGAAGAGTTTCTTCTCCATGATCAGTAGCAAAACTGAGTGTATTCTATTTTTATTCTTCCTCTGACTATTATCTAATGTTAAGTATTTGTTTTACCTGATAGTTTATTATGTAACAAGATTTAAAAACGTCCTTTTAGTAACGCCTAATGGCGAATGGCCTAGATAATGAAACAAAGAATATTGCAGAAATCGTTCACTTTTCAGAAAAAAAATAACCAAAGAAACGTTGGAATAAATAGAAAGTTTTTTAAATGCCTTTTAATATTTCAGTAATCAAGTTATCAGACCAATATCCAACTAGAATAGGTTAATTTAATGGAATTATCAATTATTTATATTATGAAATTATTCAAAAATGTGTTATTCTTACAATAAGATAAATAGGAATAATTCGGAATAGATAAATCTACCAAAAAAAGGTTATTGTCAATAATCGGCTTCATTATACAAAACGACTCACTCACTCAAAATTATGGTCAAGACTGCCGTTTGACCCATATAAACTCATGTTTCTGCATTCTATTCATTCCTGGGCTTTCTCGTGGTATGGGGGTTGTTCAAAAGTTACGTAACTTACGAAATTTTATTTCATTTTCTTATTCAAATTGCATTGCATAATTCATATCTAAAACATTCCAACACCACGAGAAGAAACATAACGAGAATCACTTTGCTAAAAAAATATTAACCAAGTTGTTCTTATCTGTACTATTTCTATGCAACAGATATCTCTGCAACACTCATTTATGGCTTTGATTCAATTCTATATTGATGAAAATATGTCGTTGAATTCATAAGGAAACTGACTGGACAAAATATTTTATTTAAATAAATAAATTCCCCCTTCTTGGAAATATTGTCGGATAGTTGGGGCTGCCTGTTAGTTACGCTCTTTACGTATTCAAATGTATGAGGGTGGCCCTTCTCAGAAACAGGGTAGGATAGGTTTTCACGTCTGGCGTCATATTTTGGTTGGTTTCCGGGTTGTGGAGTGGTCTTCTTTGATTAAAATCTCCAAACGTTTCAACTGAAACTTCGATGGTCATTTTCTGTGGCGAGATCGAAGTACTTTTCTTGACGTATCAGCTGAAACTGAAGATGTTCTTGGCACATAATTTATGATGCTGTTTGACGTGCACTTTAATGGTGGGATTCTGCTCGATTTGGGTGACATGGCTTCGTTTTGGTGCCTTTCAGAGTTTTGTGCCAGATATTTGGTATGTTGTACGTTCTCTCTTCTTTTCTGTTGCAAGTTTTCTTGGTGCTTGTGTATTCCTCTGGCTTTTAAATACGTTCTGGTTGGATAATGATCCGACGTTGCTAGCATCTCGGTGTTTTCTAATAAGATCTTGTGTTCCCCTTCGGAAAACGCATGTTTACTTACTGCATACTTCTAGATTTCTTCCCAATCAACAGCTTCGCTTGTGTTCGATGGGGAAGGTTCCAATACTCCATTTCGTGTGTCCGATTCAAACCTTACAACATTTGCATGGAATCGTGCAAACTCCTGTTGATTTGAGTGGATCTTTGCCTTTTTTGCTAATCTTGAATATTTCGATATTTACTTCGCTGGTTTGAAGATGGTGTTTACCGTCTTCTTTTTCAGATTTTTCCTAATTTTGTTGGTGACACCTTCTATTTATCACCTTCCTCAAACCGGTGAAGAAAATATCGGAATATTCAAGATCAGCAAAATACCTCAAAGATCCACTCGAATCAGCAGGAGTTTACAGGATTCCATGTGATTGTGATAAGGTTTATATCCGACAAACGAAAAGGATCAGTGGTACCTGCCGAGTCGAGCACAAGCGAAGATGCCGATTGGGACAAACCGAGAAGTCCGCAGTTGCCGAGAACACAAGATCCTATTCGAAAACACCGACTAGCAACGTAGAATCAATATCAAATCAGAATATATTTAGATGGCTTGGAAACATACAACCACCAATAAAACTTCAACAAAAAGGACCTAAACTAACCTACCAAAGTTATGGCACACAGCCTGAAAGAAACCAAAACGAAGCCATGTCACCCACCCCATAGAAAGTTCCTGACAAAACAGCATTATAAATGACATGCCAATGAACGTTTGGAGATTTTAACCAAAGAAGACCACGGCAAAAGCCGGAAACCAAACAGAACATAATGAAACAGGATGTTAAATTTAATGGTTTACACAAATGGACTGAATTTATTATTTGTCTGTGGCTTTCAATAACTATTTCAAATAGATTCCAAAGGTACGTTTTCTTGCAACAGTTATTGACGTCTGTTTCCTAAAAATGACTATATTTGAAAGACACAGAACTTATAAATCATCGAGTGACGTTATTCAGAAGACTTCTACAGTACCAAATGAGAAAAAAAATTCTGGTGGTTAACTTAAGATAGAAACATAGTGGAACAATGCGACAAAATAGGCACAATAGTTTCATATTTAGATTGCGTGGATGTGTTGGGATACCTGAATAAGTACAGTGTAAAGAAAAAAAACTCTTTGAGAGATCAGATGGTATGTTCAAATTTGCTCAATGGATGGCCTAAACCATTTCAAGCGCGGCGTGCTTACGAAAAAAGTATTGTTGGTACAATCCAGTTTGTTATGAAACGTAATATTTATTCAAGGTGATGATACTAACCATAATACAAGATTATATTCTTCTAAGAACAGTGAGAATGATATTTTGATGACTTCATGAACATTTGAGTTTTCACAATATTGAGCTATAGAATTTCGAAGAAACTTTGATTTTTCCTATGAACATTCCGAAATTAATTAAGGCTGTGTAAACAAATAGATTATTTGTTCCAAACATAGTATTTTAATTTGGAGGTTCAGTGCGATTTTTATTCTTGTCACACTGTAATCAGATCGTCTGAAAATATTCAACAAAAATGAAGGAGATATTTTCAGATCATTTGCATAATTTGATAACAAACGGTGGCTACATTTTGTATATATTATCTTAGAATTAAAACATAAGTGTACTATTTTATTGTTTTATTTAAAAACGATGCATTATTTCATGACATATAAAATAACAATAAAGTTATTACCTCAGTTGTATTTTGATTTATTTCCTCATCTACTAAAGTGCACGATCACATGATTGTGTTAGGTTAATAATCAATATTACAGGTGCCTAAATGAAGTGACTAAGTGTAAGAACTATTAGATATTATATTATAAAAACTCCGATTAAATACTAATTGTACTTCCAAATGCACCGAAATTTTCTCAATTAAACTTTGGGCTGTTGAATATTAAATCAAATTAGAGTTTGCAGATTTGTCACTTAACGACTGTGTTCTTTAACACAAAATTAATATTGTTATTTTGTGTTTACGATGGAACCATCATTACTTAAAAGGTTTTTTGTTTTGAGGCATACAAATAGTAATCTATAAAAAAAATTACGGGCGTGCTTGAAAATTCGTATTCACTATACTACATCACATATAATATCAATAAAATATATATTTCAATGTGCAACAATAATATTATCTAATAATTCATTTATCGTGTTTAATGAATAATTTTGACACATACCCATACAAACAGACTCAGAGGATGAAATAGTGGAGAGATTAAACAGTTGATGAATTCTTTAATTCATTCTGAAAAATTTCTCATACAGATAGAGCTGGTGATTGAAATATGCACCAGTATTTCTTCGACAAATTCTACTCAAATATTATAGAAAGGAAAGTGATCATGATTTGAAATGAAAGAACATATCATTTTTAGTCAATGAAAATAGGTGTGTAAAGATGCTAAACTGGAGGTCACATTTTATTTTGTTGAATTTGTATTTGAATTAGGTATTATGATTTCTGCAATACCATTGCCACTTTTTCAAAAGCTCTGTAACGTAACATTGCAAATATGGTTAAATAAACTTTGATAATTTTGAAATGAATAATTTTTGATAATGGATAATAAATATATACTTCACATCACTTCTCGTAGACTTTCTGTAGAAGCATTGTTAACCGTAGAATGCATTTTATATAATACTTAGGTCGAATTCGGAAAGTTTCCTAATTTTTCATTGATGCTTTTTTTTATAACCAGTGAACAAATTGTATCTGAGTGACTTTTCAACCGAATAGTGTAACTGAATTGAAAAAATCCTTCCGTTTTTTACACAAGCAGAATTTTCAGTCTGTCATGTAACATGATTACCTACACTTAGGTGTCTATAACAACAATTAAACATGATTTACTACACAAACTACATAAAATAATTGAAGCTAGGTAATAATACACAACATGCATTGCGTTTGTGAATATTTGGTAAAGTTGTGTGCAAAAGTACAGGTCTTGATAAAATTCATCAATAGAACTTCAATAGTGCGATGAGTAGTATCATCACGCCCGGTAAAGTGATGTTGGTTCCGCCACCTGAAAAATTAAACATGATTATTGCCTTGATAATTTTGATAATCATGAATTGTCTTGTGAAGGCTCGGTTATATTTGGAAAGATAACTGGCGGAAAGCCGGAAAGGCCATTCAAAAACGAAAAGAGTACGACTTTCCACTTGCCGGCAAATAGCAAGCGAAGTCAAAAAATATTGACGTTTACACGAACAAGAAACAAGTGAAGCGACACTTGCCGCTAATCCTGTGTTCCCCACCACTACCAGATTTCATGACCTCTGAACCAATTTTTGTTGCGACTACGCACTGAATTCCAATTGGTTGTAGGTGACATTACTGGGCGCGTTCAGCGTGTATTTATGTGATTCACTTCTTGTTCATATATTCACGTAAAGCGCAGTTGAGGTGGCTGCTAATTTAGTGGCAACTTTTCTGTACAAACGTGTAAAGGTGAGTTCCAAATGCTTCGTTTTTGCTTTTTATTTTACGTCACGCGTCATGCATTATTATTGGCGACTCGTTTCGCCATTTACATGGATACACCTGTTAGCAGCGACATAAGAAAGTTGAAATATTTCAATTATATATCATTCCAAATGATATTTGAAGCCTACGAAAACGTTGAAGGACCACAAAAAATTCCGACTTAGATCTCGGAATTCCGACTTGCATCTCGGAATTTAGATTTATATGGGCGATTCAAGCCAAGCTATAAGCCATTTGGAATTTCAACAAAGCAGATAGATGGGTAAACAAATCATTCTTGCTATTAATTTCGATATAAAGGAATGTCGATGAACGTATGAGCTGTGTACTGAGCTCTTCTGCTACCGCGCATCGATGGGCGGGCGAATTTCATAGCCCATAGATTTGCCAAGCTGTACTTTGATGGTCAAGGAGGACTACATCAGGATTATTGGCTTATTGTATTTGCCTGAAATAGGAAAATGAGAAGTTCCAATAGATTCGGCACTTCTCATTATCCAAAACGGACTTATATAATATCTCCAGGAGCAGAGCAGATGGTAGTATAGCACTCGTACCTGTGCTTGTACTAGTGCATTGATTCGAGGTTTTCGGTTTCTATAATATGTCTACCATCAATGAATTTCTACTCACTCATTTTGCTTTCATTTTCTAAAGATGTTGATTTAAAATTCACTTTAATAATCACACTTTCTACCAATAGCTAGCTCATTTACCCGAGAGAGTCTTATCTACCTACACATTAAGAAACAGTTTGTGTGGTGCACATATTCAAATGTAACTAATAAAAACAAGAAATGAAGTGAAGTGGAGTGAAATTGCAGTTTTGGTACATGTTAATCTTGATCCTATGAGACAGCTGGCATCAGCGTCTGAGATTAATCGAACTAGCGTTCAAACCATTTTGAAGAAAAATAAATTCCATAAATACAAAATACATTTAGTCCAGGAACTTATAAGGAATAATTATGACTGATCGAGCAGAGAACGATCCACAGTTCCTTTATAATATCTGTTTTTCCGATGAATGCAGCTTTTTCTTGAACGGGACGGTAAATCGTCACAATTGCCGCTATATTGGTCCGATTCAAACCCAAGCGATTCTCACAAGGGCATAAACAGCAACAAGAGAAAATGAATGTATGGGCTAGCATTTGCGGTTACCGACTGGTGGGCCTTTTTTTCTATCTGGTAATTTGACTGGCAAATATATTGGCAATAACTGAAAGACGCTATTGACCCTGCCTTGACTGATATTATTGAAAATGATCCACAGTATGATGGAGATCATTTTATTTTTCAGCAGGACGATGCTCCTCCACATCATGCGTCAATTGTTCGGAAGTATCAAGACCAACGTTATCCACGGCATTGGATTGGGAGAAGAGGCAGTATTGAATGGCCTCCACGATCACCAGATTTATCGCCCCTCGTTTTTTTTGTGGAGACACTCAGAAATTAAAATTCATAAAACACAACCGGCTTCCTTGAAAGATTTACGTCAAAGAATACTTCGGAATGTGCGCGAACGTTTCCAAAAAAATCCTTATTATTTATGGAAGCGGACGGTCAGTAGTTTGAACATTCATTCAACTAAGTAGCAAGTAAGCAACTAAACATAATTTCAATTTCAACATGTGATTTTTTTCCAAATATTGGGCGGAATTGCAAAATTTAAAGACTATTGTAAAGAAAATTTTAAGAGATTTTAAAATAAATCTTACTGGACTCCCAATACTATTTGGATATTTTGGGGTGATTCTTAGTCTCGCTTAGGGGCGAAAGTAACAAATTTGACATTTTATAACAATTTTCTTACCAACAACAAATCCTAAATTTTATATTTTTGGGAATCTTAACAATATGCATTGAACTAACTAGCCTTTATGTCAAAGTTTGCATGTAAAAAACATATTAAATTCTGACGAATTTTCTTAACCTTTTGTCGAAATATTTGCATAAAAATTTTATCAAAAATGGAGTTTTTACTGATAAAAATCAGTATTAGGTCATTCAAACGATTAAGAATTTAATGTTTTTTTTTTAATATTGCCAAGAATTGTGATAAACGACAAAACGAAAACCAATATGAAGGACAAAAATGTAACAGCGGTTAATCAGGTCTTGTGATTTAATAACTTATCTAAATAGAATTTATTCAAAAATGGTGGTGTCTGATTGGTTTATTTCATGATGAAGGAAACAATCACTAATATCTCCGATTTTATCAAACTCAACAGATGTTATTCATATTCTTCTGCCAATGGCATATATTAGTGATAATGAAAGTTAGTTATAGCTCCTAAATATAAATACGACATCAAAAATTCATCATACTGAGTTAGTCAAATGTATGGACCCGCCCATTTTTTTCAGTTATTATTTGAAATATCGAAAATAAATTTGAATAAAAGTTGAAGGTTATTTTACTCAGCCCCTTTTTGTGAATTCAAATAAATTTTTGATATGCCACTGGTGGAGGAGTGACGACATCGGCAATTTTTTCAAATGGAACCATGTCATGTTTAGTATCATCAGAAAGCTTGTTTTTTTCTGGTTTCAGTAGTATCAATATTATTTCAACTTTCTTGGTAGATTCGTTCAAAAATTGGGGAATGTAGCCAGACAGATATTCCAGCGATACGGCAATTTGAATCAGGCATTGGCGTACGTAAGCTTTCATAAAAAAGTTTTTGAATGCTACATTAACAGTTGTTTCATTAGGAAATTTTAAGTATTAAAAACTGGAACATAGTCCATCAATAATTGAAAAAATATTTGATATAAAGTGCTACAATCGAGTGGCCAGCACGAAGTCCAGATTTAACACTACTTGACTTACCTACAAGGCATGTCAAAAGTATGGTCTATGTCAACAGACTTAATGTACAAATAGATTTAATGCATTATGATTAAAAGTTTGATTTTGCGGAGGAAATTCGATTCTTGACATGATTTTTTGGGTTTGTAACCTTCCACAATCTGAAAATGAAAAAAATGTTAATCCAAAGAAATCTGTGCAAGTGTAGAAGGGCAAATTAATTAATTTGCCCGATAAGCTACTGCGTTCACAAGACTGGATTTAATGCACTTTTTTTCTTCAAAAGCGAATTAAAATGTTTTTTTCTTTTTATATCAATTATTATTAATGGATTTATTCCAGTTTTTGATACAAATAAGTGTATTTTCTTAATGAAACAACTTCAACGTAGAATTTAAAAACTTTTTATTATGAAAACTTACGTATGCCACAGTCTGATTGAAATTGCCTCATCGCTGGAATATCCGTCTAACTACGTTCCCGACTGTAAATTTTTTATCAAATCAAGCAATAGGTAAATGAATTAGAGTGGTGAAAAAAAATAATTACGAAACACACTATATCTATCGAGAGATTTGAAATAATATCAGTGCTACTGAAACTAGAAAAAAAAAACAATCTTTCCAACGATACTAAACTTGACACAAGGTTATATTTAAAAAAATCACAGATGGCGTCACTCCTCCACCAATGGCACATCAAAAAATATTTGAATTTACAAAAAGGTGCAGAGTGAAATACCCTTCAACTTTTATTCGAACTTTTTTTCGATAGTTTTAATAGTAACTGAGGAAAATGGGTGGGTCCATACATTTGATTAACTCTGTATATGTAGATTGTTAATACAGTGCCCTTGTTCATATGAAACTAATAAAAACTAGCGCAAGTAGGTATTCAATCATTATTTTACTGATATCACGACATAACACAGAAAATTCCTATCTGAAAAGCTGCATATAATCACATTTGAATTACCATGTGAAGTCGAGCCAGAGCCTTCAGCTGCGATCAATACTTTGGTGGAGATTATAACATATTAAAACACTTATTTATATGCGACTTTTCTGGCTAATAGCATATTACATTCGGTATGTCTCACCAGCAAGTATCACGGGATCATCTATTATTCGATGAGAGCCCTTCATTTCGTAGAAAGTGAATTTTATTTGTATTTGGGTCAGCATCAGAGTGATTTACATTTTCATGTACGAAATGTATGAACTGATATCTTGATGTTTTATGCGGAATACATTCATCGTAAATGGTTTGTACAGTCGTTATTTTTGTCATTTCACGGATAACATACTGATATGTTCAAGGGTACTGGGCACAAGATTATTACAGATTCTTGGTATGATGTGAGGTTGCCTGAAGACAAGGAAAGGCTAAGAATTGTTAAAACAGCAGCTGCTATCATGCTTGAAGATGCACGGTCACAAGTGTATGAAACAAGTCAGTATTCACCAACTGATAGATTTTTGGCCAGCGCTAATGATCTCATTCCAGAATCTCTTCGGGTTTTTACAGATGCTGTAGTGCTGGCCAAGAAGAAAGAAATTAACAAATGAAGGAAGAAATCTATAGCAATTGCTGACTGCTTACTTACAACTGTGCGACCAAATTTATATGTATCTCCTCTGCAAGTGGGTGTTGCTGAATTTGTGTACAGAGAATAAGGATGTGATCAGTTCCTCAGGGTATTGCTCATCGTATCAGAAAGCAGTTCTTTTTGAAACATTCTCTTGCTCTACGGGGTCAAGCACTGTCTCAGTTAGTCCACGATAACGTAGATTTCAATGTGCGCACCATTGACGGACACGACATAATTCACTCATTGGGCAGTATACTGTGTGACTCCTAGGACTACTGTTGCCTATAGTCAAAACATACCTCGGTTGAAGAACCTGTCTACAGTAGGAACTGTTAGGCGTTTTGAAAATGTTGAAATTAAAATCGAAAACAATTAACTATAGCTTAATCCTTGACTTGGTATTTTTATATAATAATATAATATAATATAATATTTAATGATAATGAGTTTTCAATAAACACATGCTAAAGTTCAATAGTCGTGCATCTACTATACTTGACAGAGTGGGGTCAAAAAGTGCTCACTGACATTTGGCAGTTCAGTAAAAGCGGTCAGTTGTACAGTAATTTCTACCCCGATACCTAAATTTGATTTTTCGTAGAAATTTTAGAAAGAGAGTCCTTGTAAAGTGAACTAATAGGTGAGTAGGTGCCTCACTAACATTCGGTTATGTGAGCTGTACATAAGTACATATTATAAAAACATATATTTAATTATAAGAGTAAAAAAGAATAATAGGGCACCAACAGACATTTTCGAGGTGGTTTTCGCGTTTTTAGCTAACTTCGCCATTTTTCAAAAAATCATCGCAAAAAATAGTCCGATTTTGGATTTGTTTCATTTTTTGAGCTACAATTTACTAGTGACCAGCAGAAAGTACACATCATAGGGGGAATTTTTTTATCAATAAATTTTGACAAATATCGATATGTGCAGTCGCTTCTGCATCAAAACCCCAAAAGATATTCTACAGTACCATTCATCTTTTCGTGTTTGGCGGGAAATTAAAAAAATTGAAAAATTATTTTTCGAAATACACTTGTTTGAGAAAATATCGAAAAATGTTATTCAGAAAAGATGTTCAAAATGACATTTTATAGCTATTTACAAATTTTGAAAAAGATCTGAGATAAAAAAATAAAAATCGAATTTTGTCACAAAAAAAAATTTATTTGGAAAAGTTAATTTTTAACGAAGAAACTCATTGGTATAGCTACCAACTGATATTTTAAATATAGTTTCCATTTTATTCGGAGAAAATTTTAAATCTGTAAATTTGCCATGTGTTCAGCAGCTTCATGAGAGGTCACTAAAATAACTTCAGGATATAATCCAGATACTGTTTATTAATAATGTAGAACCATGTATCTCACAATTATAATTTCAGTTTTTCATTGGAACAAAAAATAAAATGATTTTTGGCAAATTGTTGAAATCATACATACCTACGGTGATTTGTTGCTTGTAGGTTCTTGTTATGTCAAAAATTGAATACATTTTTTGTTATAACTGTTAAAATTAAAATTGTGTTTTCAGTTAACCTGCTGTCGTCCCCCTACGAACGGCAGCCCTCAGAAGTCGAAACTTGTGCGAGCTAAGGATCAACGAGGTCTTAGCTTTTAACGTGCGATTCTTAGCACGACCCGAGAGAATAGATCTCGAAAGTAAGTCTCCATCCAAACCATAACTTCGCATCACGTTGCTTGGCTTTGATATCGATGACCCACGCGCTCTACCGTTCGAGCTGTCCTCTCGGATGAAGAACTGTGTAGTTATTTGGCCCTTCATCAATAATGAAAGTATCTAGATTACAATTTCCTCAAGATATTCCAGAGACCTCTTATGAAGCAGCTGAATACCTGGCAAATTCAAATATTTTAAATTTTTTCCGAAAAAAAAAAAGAAATAGCTTGCGAATTATCACAAAACCATATTTAGCTTCACTAATGAGTTTCTTCGTCAGAAATGTACTTTTTCAAATAGAATTTTTTTGTGGCAAAAAATTCAGTTTCATTTTTTTAACTCACATCTTTTTCAAAATTTGTACGTAGCTATGAAATGTCATTCTGAACATCTTTTATGATTAACATTTTTCAATATTCTCTCAAACAAGTGCATTTTGAGAAATAAATTAGAATTTTTTTAAATTTTCCGCCAAACACAAAAAGATGAACGGCCCTGTACAACGTCTTTGGGGGTTTCTTTTGATGCAGAAACGATTGAGCATATCAATATTTGTCAAAATTTATAAAAAAATTCTATATGATGGCGTACTTTCTGCCAGTCACTGTATTTGATAACATTTTTCAAAAACGCTATGTTTTCGTGTTATAGGTGAAAACCCGACAATTACCGCTATTTTGGGCGGAGTTTCGTGATTTTGGGTGTGAAGCCGATGGCTGCCGTGGTAGCAAACTTCAGATTCGGATTTACCACCCCAAAAACATAAAGATCCGTTGAGGAAAAAAGTTCTGCAGTTTTTTCTTAGCCGAACCCTTATATTATTGGACTATCTACAGTGGTTTGTCCTCCCTTCTAGTTAGCTAGAGTGGTGGCGATTGTTTCTGCATTGGGAGTGTTACATGCCGATTATATTTAACCAGATCTGTATACCTCTCTTTGCAAATTCCATGTCTTGATTAATCAAGTTTTATGTAGAAGGATTGCTTTTACTCACCGCTGCATTGTCCACCTGGGGTAGGAGTGAAACCCTCCGTACATTGACATACTAAAACTGGGTTGTTATTATTGTTATTACTGTTGTTACTCGTCGAAGGAGCGTTAGTGGTTTTCTTATCCTGTTCTATACAGATGGCGTTGTCGACGCAGTCGTCGTCTTTTAAACAGAGATGTTTCGGGCCTGAAGATGAAAAAATATTCAGTTATGAAAAAGTATTTAAATAATGTGTCATTGGCCATTGTTTAATTTTATACAATGGTATAAACAAATCCTAGTTGGAGAGAGACATCAGCTGAGCTTTTTTACCAACTGAAGAGCCTCACTTATAGCTTACACATTTTCTTGTTCATTAAAAAATAGAAATTCTATTGATAATACCTACACTATATTATAAAAAACAAAATATGTAGAGATAAGTTATCAAAGGAGTTGAGTAATAAAACTAAAAACTAAAATATGATACGAAATTACATTTGCTAATATAGTCTTATTCTCCTTCTATCTTTCTAAAATTAAAAAAAAAAATTAAAATGGGGTGAAAAATTATTTCTTCAGATGTGTGATGTTTCAATTCTGTAACTCACAGAATAAACTTCCCTTACAGTTTGGCAAATATAGCTGCAAGTGTGAAAATATGCACGCACATGATGCGCATTCGTCGTATAACGGACTATCCAGTGATAAGACGATTAACATCACGTGATTGTTCACACATTAATTGGGAATTTCACACTTGCAGCAATGTTTGCCAAACTGCACAAATGTTAAAAATTATCTTTAACTTTTTAGCGTATTTGAACGAAAGTTTGTCTCTTATTATTTTATTTTGTACTTTTCAGTCATGGGTAAGGATATGACAAGGCGTTTTATGTGAGTTTTGAGCTGTCTAGCTCTGCAATGGTAAAGTGGAAAATGCTTCTTGTTCTCATCGGAGAATAATGTTGAGAAACATAAGATTTAGAAAATGGAATAATATACGAGGTGTTCTATATTAGAAAAAATTATTCAAGATGCGTTTAGCCGTCATTTTAAAACATTCAGCTGTAATTTTTCCATGAAAAAGTAGGTTTATCTCATATTTGAGCCCTTAAATTATGTTGCGATATACCCCAGGTGGTTCAAATATTAGTACAATGGACTGTCTGTTAGATGTAATTGATGTAATTTCTAAAATAGTCGTTACAGACCAAGGTTAAACTCTTTGTACTTCCATACATGGTGTAACCTTCTCAGAATGACTCCCGAGTATGTTTCGCGTGTACAAATGTAGGTAAAAAACTTGTTAGCAGTATTGGAAAGGCGATAGGAAACAGCTTTTCTCGTAACATTAGAAAACTCCAAATCCACATAATGTTTGGGTTGGCTCCCATGAAATTCATGTTTGACCTTTTGTTCTAAATCGGTGAAAGCATAGTTGACTGTAACAATTTTCTTCGATATCGTGCGAAATGCGATATAAACGACTAGGTGGTCAGTGGTTATTTATGACACCTCCGAAAAGTTGTATGTGAAACCCTTCGTCTAACGAAAAGTATTTGCATAAAAGTTAGATAAGGATATCTGAGGCCCTTACCTTTGTATTATTGGAGTTGAAGGGAATGAATTAAACATCACCGTTCAATGACCTGCCATAGCCTACAAAAGATATGTGGGTAGCTATTATTGATCAACCCAAAACTATGGAACAGAAAGGTTGGCGGCTCATTTCATTAACAATTTAAATCATACAGGCCAACATTTTTTTTTAACGGTGGAATTATTTTAGACATACAGGTTTCTACTATATGTCATGTACATAGAGAAGGAGATACTTCTTTGGGTTATCCCAGTTAACACAAACGTCTAGGAGAAGTTCGTTCTTGATTATTGTGGTAACAAAATGAGTTTCATTTACAGATCACTGTTACCAGTTAGTGATACCGAATATTATAAATTGTTCACAATTTTCTTTTCATTAGTGTCCCTTTGAGGTATAAAATGTAAATGAAATTGTGAAGCACAATAATATGGATTCTGGATTCATTTGGATTTTGTCGGTCCGGAAGAAATTAGGTTGGTACCAGAATTGACCAGACATAACATAAAATGGTCGGCGTTGTTTGTCGAGTCGACAGTCAAGTAGAAATTTTATTTTGTTGACGCCATTCTATAAGTATTCTATAGGTATTTGTAATAGTGTGCAGTGGTTCTGTTTGATTCTTCTCAGTTCAATAGTTGAATTGTGTTTTTCAACATTGCCTAAGAATATTTCTGCCAAAAACTGTATCCCTCCAAGAACAGGAACGGTAAATAAAAACTTAGAAGGTAAATTCAGTGATGCATGATTTCTCCGAGGAGAAAATGTTGTGCAGAAGACTGGAAATAAATTATAGTTTTTTCTTCATATGGTCTTTTTGATGATTTAGGTTTAACAAGACAGTTTAATTATTGTTTTTTTTTAATAAAAAATACATAGTACAGAATCAACTGACGCATTTGTTTTTTAGCATTATTCCATTCCATATAAACCATAATTCATCAGTAAGGATAATGATATTGGTGTAAAATTCCTTGTTGAAACTAAGTGAGCCAAGTTTTATTTTTGAACATTCTATATTTCATATTCATTCAAGTTGCCAATTGATTATTCTAGGAGTTAATTCGCTTTGAAGAGAATTTGAGAAACTTACATGAAAATCTGTGAGTATAGTGACTAGCATATGATAGTTGAATTATAACCTACAAAACCATACATGTTATAGAAGTTCTGAACATCATCTCTAAATATGTACAAGAACACAAGAGCCTTAAAATAAATTTTGAACTATTTGAACTTTATAATATACCTGAAAAAGAGTTAAGTGGCATGAAATCCTCCAATACAAAAAACGAAATTATCACTTATTCCACTGACTTGGAAGACATGTATGAGAAATTCAGAGATGCCATGATTTCAGGAAAGGATTCGGGTTGGTCATTACAAAATTTTGATATCTCTATGTGAATATAAACGCATATAATCCATTATCAGCTTCGTCAAGTTGCTCAAAGCAATTGAACAGAAAAGAGCCGTTTTAAATGTGAAGAACTTACTGACATCGTGGGGCCCTTACATTTCACAACACATCGATCTGCAACACTCGTGAATCTCTTACTGATAACTGATTCTGATGACAATAGTCACTACTGCCTGATAACAGATTTGTCGAGGTTCGTTTCACGGCAAAAATCTAAGCATAATGGAAGTGCATATATATGCGACGGTTGTCTTCAATTTTTTTCCTACGACTGAAAAGCTAACGAATCACCAACAATATGATTGCAATCACTTATGCGTCTTACTTCCAAAACCAAATAGGAATATTAAAAAGTATGGAGGGTTTGTGCCTGGGAACATTCTTAAATTCACAAACTTTGAAAAACAACTTCCATTTCCTATGCTGATTTTGAGAGTTTCCTGAACCTATTCATTATAGCGAACCATCAGATGAGAATTCATTCACATAAAGTGTAATTTTGATGACAAATACTCGAATTTCGTACAATATCGTGGAAGTGATTGCAACGAGGTTTTTGTTAGATTGTTGGATATTTGCGGTAACTTCTATGAACCTGAAGACGTCAAAGTCCGAGATTACTGTCACTTGACTGTTGTGTACCGCGCAAGTGCTCATTCGAAATATAATTTGCACTATAAAGTGGTGGAATTCATTCGTCTTTTTTCATAACTTAACAAATTATGACTGTCATCTTTTCATAAAAAAACTGGCTACGAATAATAAAAAAGTCTCAGTGATTGCCCAAAACAAAGAGAAGTATATTTCATTCACCAAAACATACATGGTCAAGAAATCAGAAAACCCCAAAATTAGAGACAAATAATACATCCCTTTGAGATTCACGGACTCTTTTCGCTTCTCATACAAATCTCTAGATAATCTGAGTAAAACACTGGAACCGTGAACCAACCCACATTACCATCTCTTATAGCTGATGGTGGGGGAGGTATAGTTGGATTATGTCTGTTCGTTCAGCGAAATTATTTTTTATCGATAATTCATACATCGTACGATTGATGGGTATTGAAGTTTTGAAGGTTCGCACATTATCAATTTCAAATGGAATTATTCTCACCCACTTGGATGGCCAAGTTTCATTCCACGTACCATTACTATCGAAGCATATGAAAACTACTTCAGCATCATTGGGTTGGTGTATGAAGAGAATGCCTTGCCAGATAGCTTGTAAAATTATAAGATTTGTGAACATATTGAATAAAAGTTGGCAGGACATTCCTTATGCTAATATATGGAAAATTTGTAGAGGAAAAAGAGACAATTTTGAAGATTTACAAATCGGTCATTTGTTATCTTCCTAATTTATGTAATATCGGCTTTGACACAAATGTATGTTTTCCAGTATTCTACTACATTGTCTTGTTCATGGCTTTCGGCGTTTTTGAAATGGAATAATATTATATGTACATGAAGTTTCATTCACATAAAATGTATATCATTTCGCTGATCAAGACATGCAACCGGATGTCATCAAATTCCAGGAAATATGATACACGTGCACTTATTGACCTTGAAAGAGGCCGTTGAACCCGTATCAAATTTCACCAACTTGTTGAGACTTGTTTGTAACCGGAAGTATGTCGTCAGCAAATTCCAGGTAATATGATTCCTGACACGTGTACTTATTGAATTTGGGAGAGGTCATTGAACTCATATTGAATTTCGCTGATCTAGACATGAAGCCGGATGTTAGCAAATTCCAAGTAATCGGATATATGACACGTGCACTTATTGACCTTAAGAGAGGTCATTGAACGAATATCGAATTCCATTAACTCGTTGAGACTTGTTTGTAACCGGAAGTATGACGTCAGCAAGTTCCAGATAATATGATTCCTGACACGTACTTATTGACCTTGGCAGAGGCCAGCAAATTCCAAGTAATCGGATATCTGACACGTGCACTTATTGACCTTGAAAGAGGCCGTTGAACCCGTATTGAATTTCACTGTTCTTTGAACCTGTTTCGAATTTTGCTGGTTTGTGTAGACATGTAACCGGATGTTATCTAATTCCAGAAAATATGATTTCTGATACGTGCACTCATTGACCAAAATTGCAATTAACTTGAATTTTGCTGTGTACTGGTTGAAAACATTCCAAAAGTTCAGCAAACTTGGAGAAGAATTGAATATATTATTTCATATCACGAATCAACAACCAATTGAAGTGTACGGATAAATTTTTTTTGATATACCATAAGAAGAAAATTCCAAAAGTTCTGCAAATTTGACAGATACATCGGAAAAATATACCGAACAGTTGTACAGATTTGCAACCTTTTACGTCGACCGGAACATATATATTTTTAATTCGTGGTCATTTTTTTGATCAAGGTGGTCTCGAAATAATTACAAAAGTTTTTAAACTCTGTTGCAAATTTTAAAAACTTTGTTGCAAATTTTTACACGATCAGGAAATTCATGCAATTAGGAAAAAACTAATTATTTCAAAGTTAGATTTTTGCAAATTGCATGAAGCTCCGGATCGTGTACAAAGTTTCAAAACTTTTGTAATTATTTCAACAACACCTTGATCAAAAAAATATATGTTCCAGTCAACGTAAAAGGTTGCAATTCAATCTGTTAAACTATTCGGAATATTTTTTGTATCTGTCAAGTTTTCAGAACTTTTGGAATTAAACACTTAAACTGGTTGTAAACTTTACACGTGATATGAAATATTGTATTTAATACTACTTCAAGTTTGCAGAACTTTTGGAATTTTTTCAACGAGTATACAAGCAAAATTCAAATTAATTGCAATTTTGAAAATGTGGCGGACTTCGGAACAGGATGCAAACTGATATTTGGGGCTTTCTCGATGTACCATTCACTTGATCAAAGTTTGAAAACTTTTGGAATTATTGTTGAACTTTCGATTTTTAACGTCTTTTTCTACTGGTCTATAATATATGTCTTTAAATCATTTACCTTTTAATTTCGCGTTACATATCCCGTTGACAGGATGACTGTTGTCTCCGCAGTAGCAGTACGATCGAATGCAGGTTGTTCCTTTGATAAATGTACAGTTGGTTTGGTTTGTGCATGGTTTTCCAGTTACTGAAAAAAAAATGTTCGAAAACATGTTATTTTACTTCGTTCTGAGGCTAGACAAGAAAAAAGAGCATATTTGTGTTAGTTACAACTGTATTCAACGCTTCCTGATTGGAATAATTGCAGAACTTCTTAAATACAGTTGACTAACAGCCGAAACCGTGAAAACATCGTCTATAATGTGCATTCGTCGTACAACGGACTATAGTCCGTAATATATTGAGAGATAAGGCACTCAACATGAGCGTTCGCGCAGTAAATGAGAATTTCACATGTTCAGCTATGTTGGTACAACTTTACCTGTATATGAAAATCGTACTACGACAAAATATACAGCGTAGAAACAAAGTGAAAAACATGTTTTATATAAAACCTTCAAAGCAGTGGCGCAGCCCGGGGGCGGCTTTGGGGGTGCAGCCACGCCAAGCCTCCAAATTACTACCCCAAACTGAAATCTTTGTTGCACGGATGCTTCAGAGTTCTACAATTCAAACGAATATGGAATAAAAGAAAAGTCTAATCTGAGAGCCTTTTAGTAGGAATTTTGTTTTATAAATGATGTATATAACTTGAATATGAGATTCAGAATACAACTTTCCACTCCACTCCATAATATCTCTTTTTTTTTGTTCTTTGATAAATGGTTATTACCAAAAATTTTATTGAATCTGTATTTGATATGAATATGAAACGCATTTTGTCGTCATCCTATTGATATATTGTTTTTTATAACCATTTGGGTTATACTGGCAATGTAAGAGTGAACTTAGCGATGAGTTCCAATGAAGATATGAAATGGAAGTGAACAGTGACAAAATTTGAAAAAATTAAGATACCAGCTGATGATTTAGCCGGAAATACTGGATCCGGAATATTGTCATTCTACCAAGTCTTTGGCTAGATAGGGAGCGGGGGGAAACTGGTGATATGCTCCAGGAGAGCGATGATCCTATACCGGTAGCGACGGCACCGAAGTATGATAAGCCGACACTGAAGGAAATGAAATTTGTCGAGGAACGTTATGCCGACACGAGGGAAGTTTTTCGAGGATTGTTATGCCGACACTGTAAACAGTAATAGTTTGTATATAGATACCGACGGGTTAAGTCGAAGAGCAATTGACGCTGAAAATGAAACTTGTCGAGGAAACTGTTAAAAGTGCACCCTTGAGCACTTCATTGTTTCCCCAATGCCATAGAGAAACCACAGGAAAATTTCTTCTGGAATCTTGTGTCGTTTGACGAAGGATCCTGTTTTTCCTAAATCTCGAACCGAACTGACAAATACACCAAGAAAGTGAAAATTAGAAAACTTTATTAAATTTGACAGGGACTTTCCCAACCTCAATCGTGAATTGAGTGTTTCAAGGGAAGCCGGCCCCCTAGGGATAGTCAAGTCAACTGACTCAGGTATTGTGAGAGAAGAAAATTGTTAAGTTTCTTTGGATAGGCTTAGTAGAAGAGAAAGAAGTTTTGGTGGTTTTGAAAAAAAATAAGTAAGAAAACAATAATTGAGGATTCCAGAAAATGATAGAAATAAGAGAAGAAGAGTTGAAGTTGTTTTGAAGACAAATATAAAAGAAAATAGTGTGGAAAATTGAGAATATAGGCTGAGGAGATGAAGTCACGTTCACTAGAAATGAAGAAGAAAAAAAAATTGAAAAATTGGTAGCGAAAGATGGCATATAATGGATATCAAATTGTAAATAAGGAGAAGAACTGAAGCTATTGTGGAAAAAGGTGACATACGCTGGAAATGAAGAAGGATATGTGGAAAACAAAGGAAACCGCACAATTAGAAATGGAAGAATAATATGTCACATATTTGGCGAAGAAATTTCAGGTGATAAAAAAAATACCGAAGTATGACAAATACCGAAATTTAATTATAGTTATATATACCGGGTGACCACAAGGTGAGGTACACCCCCTATGTAGCTATAGTACTTGAATACGCATATTTTGACCCCTCTACTGAAAATTCACCACTTCCTGTTCAACAGGAAGTGACCCCATACTTTTTTTTTAATGACACTCTGTACATATTTTTTCACTATCCGAAAAAGCACGCAATTTTTGATAACACTGTTCTTCAAAATTGAGAATCGGTTGAAAAATGTTGATTGCTCTGTCAAACAAAGTTGGCCATGAAATTCAAACTCAAATCATCACAAACAACATCAGAAGTTATCAGAGGAAGTTTCGAAGTGCGATACAGTTCAAAACTTACTAAAAACGGAGTAGTACCTATAAAGAAATGCTCATAACTGCTATTTCTCAAATGGCAACATGTTCTTTTCACTTCGACATGATGAAAAATGATTAATTATCAAATAAGTCGTGTGAAAAATTTTGAAGAATTTCGAAAGAAATACAAGATATTTTATCATGAGTATTCTCAAAATTAGATATTCTTCAACGAAGGCGGCCATGAACAAAAAAATCCAAACAAAAAAGCAGCATTGATTATATAAGTAGAACAAACTTCGCTTTCCTTGAAATAATATGAGCTTAAAACAAATTTATTAAATGTATAAAAATAAATGATAAATTATAACAATAATGTATAAAAAAAACTAAATATAATATAATAAAAAAAATGTGATTAAGTGCCCTACTTCTCATAGAAGAGTACATATACCTTTCCGCTCACTATGGATTCTGATGGAATCGGAGAAACAATAGAATCGTTGTACTCGTGCCACGTGCCTGTATACGGATGCTTACAGTAAGCAGTGTAGTGTCCGCTTTGGAAAGTCTCGCTGTGATTCAACAAAGTGTACAAGTTATATAGACAAGGCTTTTATGTATTGCTTTCTTAATGAAGTTCTAAGCCTAGGGCCGGAGAGAGCCATTAGGCCCGGGGCCGTGTATGCTGCTGGGCCCCTAACCCCTTTCCTTCATTATTTATACCATCAGTTTTCGAAGTTTGATGCAACTGGTCAAAAATGCAATTTTGTAGAAGTTTTATTTTATTTTACAGCTATTAAAAAAATAAATGGAACATTATAATTTTCAGCAATACAATATTTTTTTTAAACAAATGGCTGAGTTGAACGGTTATTCTGTGGACTTGGTAGACAAACTGATTAGGACAGCATATACAAGACTTCACATAAACTACAACAAATCTAAGACGGAAGAAAAAGAAAAGTCGGGGATTTATGAGATTAGCTGTAAGAACTGCGAGAAGAAGTATGTGGGCCAGACCCGCAGGGCCATGAAAGTACGGTTCCGAGAGCACATTGCTCATATCCATTTTTCGAGACCAGAAAAATCGAGTGTGGCTCAACATGCTTTGGACCACTACCACCGATTTGATGACACAAGTTTGAGATTAATTAGACAGGTTCACACGTCTCGATGCATTTGAGAGCCTAGAAATTAGAGATATGTAACTCAGAGTTACATCAAAATGCGACTTTACTATGGCCTTTTTCAGTGGGTCGGAGCCTGTACCACACATCCCAAGAAGCCAAATTTCTTTCGCCTCAACGATTGGGCAGAAGAAGGACTGACCAAACTTTGGAGGGATACCGCTGATTGCAGATAGTCCAAACTTTGTGACCGGCTCTAGCAAGTAAATGGTCGCATGGCTCTTAAGCAGAGATCGCCTAGCACTACGTCTCCTTATATAGGAATACTGACAGGTCACAACATACTAGGCAGACACCTATTACTAATAGGATTAGAAAGGAATACTTGAGTGACAAACCAGATGAATCCCTCAATTTGTTTGTTTTCTGTTTGTCAGATTGTTACTAGCAACTCCCAAAAAAATCAGAATGCATTACTAAATTATGATCTTTGCTATCAACAGCTTCCACGGAAAAACCGCACATTATATTGAGGCACTACCAATTTTTCACTAGAATAGAGGATTTTTTAAACATACCAGAATCCGAGGCAGGGAAGAACACCAGGGGTACAACGGATTCATAATTCGTTCGTTTTATAAATTTAAAACTTTTTTTTGAATCTATTGCGTCGAAATCAGTATATCTGTTTATCTGTATTATTTTGTAAATGAATGGGAAGCGAGAAAATACTATGGATACAGATTTTGGCGAAGGAACTAGGAGCAAAAAGGACAAAAATAGCAAAACAAAGAATTTTATGGAACTATAAAAAATGTCCACTTCGTTAGAGACCGGAAACACTGTTAAATGTGAATCATAAGCAATTCTGGTTATCCTGTAAAGGAAATGCAAGTCGCAAAATGGTGAAAATAAAGAAAACATCATCCTTCATAGTTACCCAATTTTGGTACCATTTCCAAGTTAGGCATCAAAATCAACCAATTATTCATTCATACTTTTGTTAAAATCTTGGTCGAAAAAATGTTGAAGTAGCGAATGTAAAGAAACTAAATGCCAAAAGTCTCGTCTAAAAAATTATTCATTTATTTTCATGCCAAACTTGAAAATATGCGATTCTTTCGCCTTTTTTTCTATTCAAATATATAACGACAATTATTTATATTTCAAATTTTTAACAATGCTGCCGGGCTTGAACGAGGAGGCAGATTTGTGTATTTCTATGGAGCACTGAAATACAACTTTTGCAAAAGTTCATTTTGTTCCGTTATTTTTTTAAATGATTGGCCAAATATTTTTTGGGATATTTTGTTTTAACATAATTTGTTTTATCTTAATGAATATATTTTTCTAAAAAGAGTGTTTGTCGAATTTTTTCTCCGCTAATTTACCGTATTTTGAATCTTAAAGATATAGAATGAGTTCCTGATTAAATTTTTGATCTTTGATATCAACAGCTCTTGCGAAACAGCGTACACTATGTTGAAACACCACAATTTTTTCACTAGAATAGAGGGTTTTTGAAAATATACCAGATTCCGAAGCATGGAAAAACACCAGGGGTACAATGACACAAACAAAAGCAGATGCAACTGTCATGATAAGTGGAGGAGTATTGCCGAGCTCGGCCTAAATATTTCGTGCAAAAACTCGAAAATTTATCGAATAACAATTGAAGGTGACATCCGTACCAGGATTTTGTGGATGCGTGTTTTGAGGCTGAGAATTGGATTTGCCAAACGTCGTTAGTCCGTGAGCGTGGTTGAATCCAGCAAACACCAAGATTAGCGGTATTATTGACACTGTCACATATAGAGCGTTCATCTTGCACTAAACGGTCTCAAGACCAACCACTAGTTTTTGCAATAACAGCCGTGATTCAAATGCGTTGCCGCTGCAGACTCGTTAACCATATACGCTTGCGCCCGCGATATTAAGACATGCACGTGGTAATTTCGGTATACGGTGGACCAAGAAAAAAAAATCAGATTGCCGTATAATAAACATGGATATCATGTAGTAATATACTTCGAAGCCTGAGATCTAAGAAAGATCGCTGAAGATATGAAGCGCAGGGAGCAATCTCGAACAGTAAATATTCTTCTGGAAGAGACTATCATCAGAACTGGGGAAGATGGAGATAATAAATTTCCAATATGCTTGTTTGTTTATAAGTTTAACCTTCAGGCTTTGGGTTCCCACGAAAATGAAAATCCTGCGAGTTCAGAGAATATCGTGAGAGACAAGGAGTAGTAGGTATTCTTCTTGAATTTCTGCAGGCTTTATGCCTCATAAAACATCTCCCTAGGCAGATAGTTCCAGAGCTATGCGGTTCTTAGAAACAACAAGCCCCGGAAAAGAGATGTTCGGTATGTCTCCAAAGTGATAGCAAATAATAAAAATAATCAAAATAATAAGTTGAACGCATTCCTTAGGTCAAGTGGACTGAAATCGGAGACCAAGGGATTCATAACGGCCTACCAGAACGGTGTCTTCAACACCCAGTCTACCGTAGCCGCGTGATGGGTAAAGAGGTCGCGGACACTAGATGCAAAGCGTGTCGTGGGGCTCTTGAGACCATAATGCATTTG
This sequence comes from Chrysolina haemoptera, assembly GCA_958298965.1. Classification (NCBI taxonomy): domain Eukaryota; kingdom Metazoa; phylum Arthropoda; class Insecta; order Coleoptera; family Chrysomelidae; genus Chrysolina; species Chrysolina haemoptera. The sequence goes on along the minus strand of OY282596.1, from coordinate 11,293,001 downwards.
CTGTCCGCGTGTCGAGCTTATGCGGTATCAGCCTATATCCACAGGCATAACGCGGCTCTACAAGTGTTGTACTACCATCTACGATCCGCCGGGGGATATTGAGTCCGTTGTGGAGAAATTTTTTATTCAAAAGGTACAACACGAAATGTGTAATAAATCACAAACAATACTACCCGCCGATAGAGGACACAACTCGCGGTTCACTTGATCAAAGGCCTTGCGAAAATTGGTATTGGTACGTAGTTAATTTGTTGAAAGTGAATTGATCGGGACCTACCAACAACTTCAATATTTCATGCCTAACCGTAGTGGTTCATTTTATTGTGGATTCTATGTTTTTCGCTTACGTTTCATACAAAAACCCTACCTTCTTGAGCATTGAAATCTCCTGTTATCAGACAGATGCCTCTTTAGTTTTTCTGTTTCTTCTTTGAGGATATTATAAAATTGTTTTTTTCTGTTGATTCTGTTGATATATATATATATATATATATATATATATATATATATATATATATATATATATATATATATTGAATATTGACATCATTATTATTATTATTATTATTATTGTTGTTTTTTATTCTGAAATATGTGTCACTCTTTCTTCGAACTGATTACATTCCGAGATACCGTTTTATAATTTTTCCATTACTAGGAAAAACGATTTGATTTTTTTTTCCACAGTATTACTTAACGTACAATTAGATTTGTTCAATTTTCTGTTGCTGAAATGTTTACAAGGATACGCAACCGAAAATATGTGGTCAGTGTGTATTTGGCTCCCCTTATAAAATTAGCTTCTTGAAATGATCTTAAAGCGATAAGGTATGGCGGCCATAGTGGCGCCTTGAACACACCACCTCACGCAATCGGTTGCGTCACGACCTGCAACCCCCTTCTGTAATTTTACCTCACGTATCAACGAATTGGAAGGACAATCATCACTTTCTCATTTTTTCCCTTATAAATAGGTGGAGAAGTTTCGCGTTTAATTGTTGAAGCTCTTTCGATTTATGAAATCTTAGAGGGCTTTTCAAACATTTTTTCAACTACTGTATGATTCAAATATATTCATATTCAACTTTCTCATTATAAAACTCTAGTACAGTCGCTGTAAAAGTAAAATATACCCAATGAATCGACATGGAAATTTTTCTTCATGAACTGTTAGTAGAGATCACATATATCACAAAAACACAATAATCCTCTTTGGAGGGATATGGCTATACTCCTTAAAAATCACCCATTTGGTTAAAACAAACTGTTTTCGCCTATAACTCGTTAAACGTTGAAAATATGAAATTATTCGCGCGCACTCTTATCAAAAATAAAAATAATTTTTCGAGAACTACGCCAGCTAGAATAAAAAATCAAATGGAATTTGAAAGTGATAAAAAATACTTGCAGTCCTTGCTATTTTCAATGGCTATAGTTATGTAATAGAATGCAACAAAACATAATGAGTTCTCTGATCGAAATAGTGAGTGCAAACATTATATTCCATCGCAGTCTTTCCTGTGCGCTTTCCACTCTGAGGGCGGAAAAAGGATTCTCCTGCTCCGCCCACTTCGCGATTTCCGCACGACCTGTCATCACTCGTTTACCCAAAGGTGGTAGTCTCAGTACTGCATCCAGCACTGCTCGGTTGGGGTCTTTATTACTAAACATGCCAAACTTTGGACCTAACCAAGCTTTCGGCCTATTGTTCTCCTCTGTGCGCCTGGCCACCATTCAGCCGAACCATATTGACTCTTTGATCTTACGAATGCTATGTACAGCCAGCGCATAATCTCCGAATTGGTTCCCCAATTTCTACCTACTATTATCCTCAGTTGCCATAGGATTGCTACCGACTTTTGAATAATTCTATCTACATGCGGCGTCCATGAAAGTTTTGACTCTAGTACCAGCCCCAGGTATTTGACCTGTTTCAAAACTTTTGTAATTATTTCGAAACCACCTTGATCAAAAAAATAACCACGAATTAAAAAAATATATGTTCCGGTCAATGTAAAAGGTTGCAAATCTATACAACTGTTCGGAATATTTCTTATGGTATATCAAAGAAAACCATTGGTTTTTGATAAAAAAATGTTCCGTACACTTCAATTGGTTGCAAAAATAATATATTAAATACTAAGTTTGGATAACTTTTGGAATTTTTTGAACGAGTATACAGAAAATGCACGTTAATTGCAATTTTGACAATGTTGCGGACTTCGGAACAGGTTGAAAAATGTTATAGTTTGTTTTTAAACCTTTCCCGACCTTGTATTGAAGTTTGAAAACTTTTGGAATCATTATGAATTACAATCAAATCATCCTTCTATTGGTCTACTTGCGCAGTCTGACGTTTTTTTGAAGAGAGGATCTGTGTTGTACCTGTTTTCTTTCCAAAGATAGGTAGGTCAATGGTCTGTTTGGCACTTGGATAATTCCATAGCCTTATGAAAACTACTGGTATGTCTTCGACATGAATAACACCCACAGTATTCCTACAATACACTCCATTGGGACCATTACCATTTACCAATCTCTATAATATATTCTTCCGTAAACGTAGTCCGCCCTACCCTATCGTGCATGAATTTGTTGATAGCAGTTTTTATCATGATGAATCGATTTGCATAATTCTGTTCTGAATATAATTTCTCGGAGGCATACAAGATGTTTGGCGACCTCTAACCTTTTCGTTAGATCTAATCAAAATTAATGTGCTCAGAAAAATATTGTAGAAGAAACGGTTTGAACACAAAAGCTTCGGACTACGATTTATTGACGAGGAACACGCAAAAGTATGTTTCTACAAGTACTGTTTTCGAAATGATAATTTTCGGTCATGTCGAAACCATATACAGGGTGGCCCAGCCGATATTTCATATTTTTTCGTACGCAGAAAAACAAACGCTTGGGCCCGTCGATATTTATATCGAGGGTGATATCTTTTGCGCATATTGTCAATTTTGTCACTTCGGAGGGGTTAGCTCCAACCCTTAAATCTTCAATGGTGGTAGGGTTCATATGAAAGCGCATTTTGAAGGTCATCGAATTCCCTTTTCGACGTTTTTTAGTTTTTTCAATTTGATGCAGTAGTTCTCGAGAAAACAAGTTTAGAAAAATCATCGGCTAAGAATCTAAAGTTACGCTTGTTTCACTTTCAGCATTATTTCTCATCTTGTAGGTAGTACGGGTTTTATCTAAGAATTACTATTCTTTCTTTGGTAAAATTCTATCCTGGCCAACTATAATGAGGAATAATTTAAGGTCAGTTTTTTAATACATCAGAAATACGCATCTAATATTCTCATTTGCATTTTTAGTATTTTTTTTTTTTACAAATTTATTAGCGAAACCTCATGGTCCAAGACCCCGCTGCAAAAAAGCTAGATTATCGAGTTACCGGATGACCATTTTTTCTCAGACCAGAAATGCTGCACAAGAAATGACATGTTGTGTGGCCAGGTTTTTTAAACTAAGAATGAGAATGCCAGGCAAAACATGTGAAAACAAATTAGGTTTTCTCTGGAAATAAAAACCGAATTTTGGTACACCCTTTACAGCTGTAGGTCTGGCAGGATATGATTTTTACATTACAATAAAAAAATTCTCATCTGGTAACTCGATAGGTCAGCTTTTTGCAGCGTGCTCCTGGACTATTAGTAGTTATTGCTGCTATGGAATTCAATGCTTCTGTAAGAAATACGAAAAACTCAGTTTTTTCTTGAACCATTGCCATGAACACAATTCTAACAATTCAAGTTAAAAGTTGATACTAATTCATGTCAATGTTTTCTCGAGAACTACTGCATCAAATTCCAAAAACTGAAAAGCGTTGGAAAGAGAATTCAATTACCTTCAAATGAATCATACACCCATTGAAGATTTGAGGATTGGAGCTAACCCCTCCGAGGGGCTTGAAGTGACAACGTTGAGAATATGCGCAAAAGATGTCACCCTTGCAATAAAAATCGACGGGTCCAAGCGTTTTTTTTTCTGCGAACGATAAATATAAAATATTGCTGTGAAAATTTGATAGATGGAAAAAGAAAAACACTGGTGTCACTTAACTTTCAATGTGATACACCTCCCTTGTGCAAAGATACCGTTATATCAATGTAAACTGAAACTTTAATAAAAGTGTACCTAATTTTTCGGATGACTCAAGGATGGAAAACTTGGAACACATCATTTTTAATTCGAAGATTCTCATAGACAAAATACGGTGATCTGTTTTCTTGGCCCTGTTGCGGCGGCTGAAAGCTCCCGCTTGATTGACTAGTTTTCGTAGCGTTAAAAAAAAAGTGATGACCAAGGACATCACTATCAACTATTTTTTGGGAGCTAGATGTCCGGTGAACAGCGTGGCGGATGATAGTACCTAGCCTTCATACCGCTTTCTCGTCCAAAGCTCCGATATCAGCCAGTGAAAGCAGAAATTAACAGGGAAGAATCGTGAACGAACTAGAAACGGACTTGGCAAAAATTCTAGAATGGGGATCTAACAACTTGTTAGAATTCGATGCGAATGAAACCTAAGCTTGACTCTAGAATGACCGATCTCACAGTGGCCAGCGTAACTATGTCAGGAGTATCCATACCAATGAAATTCTCCATTTCAGTGCTCGGTATTACCATCAGCAGTACCCTTTCTGCGAAAATGTGTCCAACACATCAAGCGAAGACCGTATCTACAAGATTCTATCTAGACAGATGGGATCGCTCAAACGTCCAGACAGCTCCCTTACGGCCTCCAGGAAAGAAACTCTAGAGTTATTAGCTAATAACCACTTTCCAGGCAGCCTGATTCTGGACAATCAATCAACCTTCCGTCACAAATATAGACCGGATAAAACGACCTCATGAACTGGGTGGTTGTCATCAAAATAATCACACCACAGGCGATAAGATGGGCGGTTAACTCGTTCCATCCATACGAATCGCCAGGAGAGGATGGTATATCTCCAGCTCTGTTATAGACCTGACTGGAACAGCTCATACCTGTCCTTATAAGTTTAGTTTAGTTTAGTTTGGAACTATATTCCATCTAACTGGACCGCGACTAGCGTGATCTACATTCCTAAGGTGGGTCGGACTGACACCCAAAATCGCTCAAACCTATTAGTCTGACATCCTTTCTGTTTAAAGAGCATGGAGAAAATACTGTATGGGCACATAAGGTGTGGTGTACTAACAAAGCACCCCCTCAATATTCCACAATATGCCTACCAGGCTGGCAAATCAGCAGAACTCGCCCCCAATAACCTTGTCTCAGGAATAAGCGACGCCCTGGAGGTAGCAGAGGTAGAAGGATCATTAACAATGCACTATCTCACTCCCAATATGAGGCCACCGTCTCTAGAGGAATTGAATCGATACTATGTGGCTGGATAAGAACTATGCTTCATAACAGAACAATAACGACCTCTCTACAGGGGAAAAGTGTCAGCCTTAAGCCAGCTAGGTGCTGTCCCCAGGGGGGGCTCTTCCCTCTGCTATGGTCACTGCTGGTGGATGATCTGCTGGCCATCCTCTTGCTATGGGAGGTCGATTGGCTATGCATATGCTGCCGATATGGTTCTAGTAATAAACGATAAATCAGAAGAGACGATATGTTACGTACTCCAGGATATATTGAATATCATATATGAATGGATTGAGAGGGAAGAAATGTCCATTAACCCCCACAAAATGGTCAAAATGCCGTTCACCAGGAAAAGGAAGCTGGAACGTTTAAAACCACCTTCCATCATTAGTTCAACAATTCGATTTGCGGGTGAAGCGAAATATCTAGCCGAAAGGCCAGCCTATCATCATGGACATGTCGCAGAATATGTGGCATAACATGGGGCATGTCACCAAAACAAGTATATTGGGGCTGTACGTGACCATCATATGACCAATGATTACGTACGGCTGTGTAGTCTGGTGGCGCAAAAGCCAACAAAAAGTGGCCCAGGCTGAACTTAATGGACTACAGAGATAAGTGTGCCTGGCGATTACTGGGGTCATTTGCTCTACGCCAACGGCAGCAATGGAAGCCCTTCTCGAATTAGTTTTTCTCCACATAATTCTGGAGAGAAAGGCAATATGAGCAACATACAGACCCTACCAAGCGGCTATTACTCCATCGCAGGCATGTGTCATGAAAAGCAGCAACATGCTGGAGGGCATAATAGCTGGGAATGCCCTCAGACATCATGCCTATCAACTATCACACGTCCTACACTGTGGTCTTCCCTGGAAGAGGAGACTGGGTTCGGAATGAAATTGACCTATTTAGGGCAAATGAACCTTTGTTTACCGATGGTTCCAAAACTTTGGAAGGCGTCGGAGCCGGAATATACGGGATGAACCCAGTAATGAAACGCTCATTCAGTATGGGTAAATTAGCTACAATATTCCAGGCAGAGGTATATGCCCTTGAGATGTGTGCAAGGTTGCTGAAAAATCGACACCACACAAAAACAATAAAAATATATTCACATCAAGCAGCACTGAAAGCGCTTGAATCCAACTGCTTTAAATCTTGAGCAGTATGGAACTGCACATCTTAAACCGACTAGCAAAAGTCCATTCCAAAGGCGGTGAGGTGAAGGAGGAAGCGTTCATTTGAGCCTTACTGATTCGGTGTCGTTATTGATTTCTTCTTTTATTGTGCTTATGCTAATACAAATACGAATACACTTTTATTTTTCATTACTTGAAACTCTTGAACAGAAATGAATATACATTTCATACAAAAGCTTATTAGACTAGGTCTGACCTCATTAAGCCTTGATTCGGCTTGCTTACTGAATTCCGATAGTTGTTTGTATTTTTGATTATGATTGCACACACCTGGGAAGGGTTTTGTTTTGATCTCTCTGATTGCCTGCCTTCACGTTATAGAGATTGAGGTCTTTTTCCTCTCGTTTGAAATTATTAGGGTGTTTCTAAATTTCAATGGCCTCTATAATGATTATTTGCGGGTAATACGCTAAGGTCCTTTCCAATACCTGGGTTTCATTGAACATAATTGTATGGTTGATCCCCTGACACAACAAAACCTGCGCAAGTCAGAGACACTACCACCAAGATTGTACGGACCAACTAAAATCCATAAGAAAGAACAATCGTCAGTGTAATTGGATAGCCAACATAGAGCATTGGAAAGTATCTAGCCTCTCCACTGAACCCATTCACTGGCTAAACTGACACATATATCAGAGATTCCACCATTTTATTGAGAAGCTTAAAACATAAGGTTGGGACCCAAGGATGGAGAGCCCTCCGACTCTGGTTGTAGCAAACTACTGTATGGAGAAGTTCGAACAACAAGCACTGAAATCTGCAAGATGTAGGCCGTCGTATTGGTTTCGATATGTGGACAACACTTCGGTATATGGAGTCATGGGAACAAGAACCAATAAATTTTCACAACCATCTCAACTACGAAAATCTGAAGATCCAGTTCACAATAGAAACAAAAAATAGCAAGTAAATTGCTTTCCTAGATGTACTTTTTGAAAATAAGCCGAATGGAAAACTAGGACACAGAGTTTATCAAAAACCAACCCATACCGACCGATACTTGAACAAGGATTCAAATCAACACCCAAAACAAAAACGAGGAATAATTGAATCACTGATGGACCAGGCTATACGAATATGTGAACCAGAACATCTTAATGAAGAATTGAGTCACTTGAAAAGTGCAATGGGTAAAAACGGGTATACCCCGCAAGACATAAGACGGGCCATACGAAAAAGAAACACCAAGAGAATTGAGGACACAAGACAACGCATACCACAAGCATTTCTTCCGTACATTAAGAATATCACAAACAGTGTTGGTAGGCGTCTGGAAAAACATGAAGACAACAAAACATCGAAGACCATTGAACAAAGTGTGACATCTGCCAAAGACCCGCTCTCTTGTTCAGGTGTTTACCGCATTCCTTTCAGCTGTAGTGGCGTATACATATATCGGTATGACAAAAAGGAGCATAAGCACCAGCCTTACAGGAACTGCAGGTTTGGGCACTAACTGAAGACAATCATACAATTATGTTTGATGGAACCCAGGTACTGGTTAGGACTTACCCGCTAATATTTGGAGAGGACATTGAAATTCAGAACACCCTATTAATTTCAACCGAACGGAAGAAGGCCTCAATCTTAGTAAAACATGGAGGCAGGTAATCAGAGAGACCAAAACAAAACTCTTTCCAGGCATAAACAATAATAATCAAAAACAAAAACAGGTATCGGAATTCAGTAAACAATAGGAATTGAGGCTCAAGGAGAACACGACCTCTATAAGGGGAAGCCCAACAGAAGAAGAAATGAGTACATACACCGAATCAGTCAAGCTCAAACAAACGCTTCGTATATTACCGCAACGCCTTCGAAACTGTCTAATGCAGAAGAATTACATCGAGACCACGGCTTTCCTCTTTTTGTCTGCTTAAAAATAGAATGTCGATTAAAGTTTGTTGTTTTACTCTTTCCCTTGGTATTATTATTCGCACTGGCGCATCCGGCATATTTTTTAATTTCCCCATTCACATGCTATTTTCATATCATTGGGAGAGTGTGCCAGGAACACAAGGCATTATTCATTAGAGCCCGAATAAGTAAAAACGTCGAAGAAATTCATGTGAACCTTTTTGTGAAATGTGACTACAAGAGGTCACTTGAAATTTATCAAAGTGCCTTATCCGTTTAAATACCTGCACTGTTGACCGTTGCAATGGCGCAAAATACTGATAAGAAAGTACATTATAGAATTACAGAATTGTTAAATCGGCAAGAAAATACTTGGCCAGTTGTGTGCGTGCAAGCCCAACACTCGACCCAATCTCTGCAGTTCAAATAATGTATAATGGATTACTTGAAGAGGTGTGAAAATTCGGTAACTAGGAAAAACTTTATTTATAGATTAACGATTCTAGAATGGATGATATTTTTCATTGTAGATCGAACTATTTGCAAAATTTTAATCGTCCATATTATTATTTCTTTTTATATTGAAGAGACTCGTATAATATTGATGATGATATAATATTATTATAACAATATTTCAATAATCACCCCAAAAATATTTCAATGTTGAGTCCAACATTGCCCTGTGAATCACCACCATATCGACTATATTATTATGTGCTCTGAAATTAGGCCAATCATTTTAGCATCAAAAATCAAAAATGGGGAAAAAATTACAAGAGAAGCGAAATTTTCACAAAAGTTGTACTTAGTGCTCAGTCAGGCTGTACAAATTTGCAACCTCGGGTAAGGCCGGCAACATTATTAAATATGAATTATGTTATTTAGTAGAAAAAATGCAAAAGAGTCGCAAAATGGTGAAAACAAAGAAATTGTTACCCTTCATCGTTCCCAATTTTGCCACCATCTCCAAGTTAGGCGGAGATGGTTTGGCAGAGGAAATCTAAAATAGTAGCGAACGTAAAGAAACGTTTCTCTCTATGTCAAAAGTCTTGCCGAATGAATAATTTATTCACTGTCATGCCAAACTTGGAAATCGTCGCAACTTATTTTCTTTGTTTCTACTATTTTGCGACTCTTTTGCATTTTTTCTCTATAAATAAATAACCACAATTGTTTATAATATTTTTTGTGCCAGGCTTGTGACGGGGCAAATTTGTATATTTTTATTGTGCGCTAAAATACAACTTTTGAACAAGTTTCCTTTCTTTTATAATGGTGGGGCGTTAGCACCTATTCCAGCTGACCTATCTTTGATACAACCTTATAAGGGGAAGTCTAATAGTATGAGGTCTGGGGATCGAGCAGGTCAATTAATTAATGGGTCATCTTCACCAAGCCATTGATTTTAGAATGCATTTATGCTTTATACATTATGTGGAGGGGCACCGTCTTGTTTCCACATCACTGAAATCCCTTCTCCGAGTAGAATAAACTATATACTGAGTGACTGTACAACCGAAATGATGGAACGGTGATGATTTTAAATGAAAAAACAAACTCATTTTCACCAAACAAAATTTCCATGATGAAAAATTTGATATTCTTGCCATATATGGAAATCCAACCTAATGCACTTGTAATTTACAAACTCAATAAAAAACGTACTTAGGAACTGTGGAAATGCTGATTATTTTGTGTTACTAGGCGATATCAACATTGATATCTCATATGAAACTTCTTCGTTCCTACTTTTGAATATTAAAATACCCTGAGAGAATTGAATCTTGCTAATAATTTATTACACAAGAGTAACTCAAAATACAAAATCTTTCCTGGATCATAATAAATACCAAGCTCACTGATAATTACAGTGCTCTTCCACCAATTATTATCGGAAAAAATACAATTATAACAGTTGATAACTCCAAATTGAAAACACAACTTCGACATGTAAACCGAATAGAACTATAGTTTGAATTAGATAATTTTTTTATCCTTTAAATTTACATTTCTGGAAACGTGTGAACATTTCACAATAAGATAAGAATAACATCTAGAACAGAAAAACAGCAATTATAATATAATAATGATAGTAATGAAATTTTATTAATGAAAAGTGTAAATAATTCAGCTCCGAGCAATATAAACAAATTTTATCCACCGAGACAGGAGGAATATAATCACTTTTCTCCATAGAGCATTTATTAATAACTTGATATGTATGGAAATCGTATTCTAATGACCGTAAATAAGATCCTTGTCTAGACGGCAGAGGTATAATTTTATTGGCTTGTAAAAGATTTTTCATCATGTTCACCCACTCTTTCCCAAATTGAGAAAAAGTTGCCATTGGAAAACGGGACAACTGATTTATGAGTTGGCATGCAAACTCCAGAATTCTTTGATTTTCGTTTGATAAGGAATGAACAAAATCAGTGAACACGCATAGTGAACCTTTGGCACGAAAGGACAGTATCTGTGACGATTTAACACCTAAGACCTTTAAAGTTGTTGCACGAAAACGGATAATCTCATTTTCGCCGGATGTGACCGAAGCGGAATAATTGCGGAAACTACTGGGAAGAAGGTTACCGGAACAAATTTCTGGTCGTTGAGTAATTGACGATGAAATACTTGGTTATGAAATAAAAAATAGCGTGGACAGTACTTGACAGTAGGCCGTTAAATGAATTAAAAATGGGTGGATTTAAATTCCAACCTTTTGCAGAATTTCACCGGCAGGTTCGATACAGGAAACAATTAACATAGTAATATGTAAGATAACCAGGCAGAGGTTCTACAAGGATCATTTGCAGGTACTTCAAACCCATCTGTTCATTGTTATAGTACATACAAATGATGTTACAAACCCCATATTTGGCTAAATATAAATATCGTTGAATGATGATTAAATAATATCTCCTTCGTGGTGTATTTATTCGATGTTGAATTTGTTTTTCTCGTATTCTCCTGTCTTCAAAGATTTTTAATTGATTTCTTAGCAATATTCAACTTGTCTGGAAATAGGTGTTGCCACAATTTCTGGAATTTCTTAAATATTTGTGTTTTAACCGCTTTAATTTAAATTTGGGGAAACTTTTCCAATTAATTTTTCAAAAACATTCTATTTACCTCACCACGCAATTTTCAAAAACAGTAACCTCACAACTAAAATTCGGGTTGTTTTCAATGGACCTGATCTGTTTTCTACTTTACAACGATTTCGAAAGCATAAGTTTGTTATAACATCAGACATGGCAAAAATTTATCGTCAAATCCTACTGGATGTGGATGATCGTAAATTCCATCGCATATTTTGGCGTGAAAATCCCACGGTCTATGTCAAAAAATAACTTCCAAAGTGTTACCGCAGAAGAAATATGTCCCTCATATCCATCCCTGATGTGTATGCTTCTGAAGAGCCTGTTTCTTCCAATCCTATCAATCCTCCTGAAGAACTTGGCAAAGCGAAATAGATTTTCGTCGACCAAAATGTATTGGGGATTAAATGCGAGAGAAGCGAACCTTGCTTCAATGAAATGAACGATTTCTGTGATTTTCTGTGAGTGATATTTTTGAATAACATTGTCCCTATCTATCTTGAACGATGGAAAATAGCGACTAGTTTTTCTTTCAGCCGCAGATTATTCCACAGCAGATTTTATGAATTTAAATCTAATCTTTTCCAGTTTCGAAAACGAAAGTTTGCTTGAAACCTATAACAGTGAAGCGGTATCAACATAATCGTAATGAAATTCACAAAATTTCCATTTAAAAAAATTAATAATACAAATTCTAAAATTGAATTGTACATACAGAAATATTTCGACTGAAAACAATATTCCACAAAAATGTTAGAACTTGCTGAAGCTGAGTTACTTGTCAAAAAATGCAGTTTTAAGTCGTATGCAAATCCTCCAAATTTTTTTTCTGACCGGACCAGCCACTATGTTTTCATTTGAAAATAAAATGGTAGGAATAAATTAAAAATTAAATTTTACACAGCAGGTGCATTTTAACCGAAAACCATAAAGTATTTTTCCCAATACCAACTTCAGAACTGAAATTAATGATTTGTACGTATCCCTAGATTAAAAATAAATTATATATCAAAACAAAAAAAAACATGGTCCCAAAAAGTAACACATGATACATGGTTGTATTCAGAATGACATATGGAGATGAAAAATGTGAAAATATACAGGGTGTCTCATGTAAAAATGGAAAGTTTTTCCGGTTAGACCGGAAGTTGCACAAATCCGAGTCACTTGTCAAAAAATGCAGTTTTATGTCTCATACAGATCATTTGAATTTCATTTCAATATCTGCAAAACCAAAAAGTTATAGGGGCGAGCCACTTTCCGTGGACACCCGCTATATCATATATAGTATATCGTATATCGTATATCGAATATCGTATATCGTATATCGTATATCGTATATCGTATATCGAATATCGTATATCATATATCCATCATTCATTATAGGCCTCGGGTCCCCACAAACTTTTGTGACTGTCGGACAACTAAAATACCCCAAACAATTTTGTCTGACAATATTACCACTACATTTTCCATATTTTTATTGACCGATTCTGAAAAAATGAGTCACACAGAAATGAATTTTGAAAGACATTTCCCACACTGACAGTACAAGACAAAAAAGTCTCAAAAATTTAAATATTCCTCGTCCTGCTTATTCTACCCTGTATAGGAAGTCGGTAGCATCAAATGGTCCTAAAATTTACAATTCTATCCTAGAGTCCATGAAAAACAAGTACTCCTACAATGAATATCAATATACAGGGTGTTTCCGAAATTGGGGTAATAAATAAAATGGGAAGTAGAAGATGACAAAACAAAACGAAATGAAAGTATACGTTTTTGTCGAAAGAAAATAATTTTGGTAGATATTGAATTTTAAAGTTTTCAATACCAGGCTGAAACACTGCCGGCGTCCAGACACGCTGTATCCCGAAGGATCAAACCAGTGCCTCCCAAACAAAAGTAACTAAGAGCGATTTCAAAAAATTGCATAAAATTTTTCGAACATTTTTGACTGCTTCAAAAACGAAAGTTCCTGCCATTTATTATAACAACCTATTTTCTTAATTGCCCCAATGTCGGAAATACCCTGTATATTCTCTCAGTTCCTTAATTTCTTATAATATTAGTTTAGTCTCTTAGCTTCTCATAATTTTACATTATTTTCTTTATTATATTTATTATATCATTTAGTCTTATCTACCAAATGTTCAAACACTATTGGTTAATTATGTAGTACTATTGAGGCACAAAACTATCTCATCCTGAGATCAGGTGCATTCAATTTGTGAAAATTAATTCATAATACCAATGAAATGAAAAAATATATTTCAACTCAATAACTCGATATATCATATCTTTATATAATATACAAATAGTCTGTGCATCTGTACGACATTGAACTGCGCCTAAACGGCTGGAGTGATTTTGATAAAAAAATTTGTGTGTATTCAAGTGGATTCGGGAATGGTCTAAAATCACAATTCGGTCCACTACAAAATGTTTTTTTAGATTGATTTTTTATTTATAAGTTGAAAGCTGTTGCCAGCGACTTCGCCATAAAACGAGTTCGACAATAACATAGACTTCGCCATAAAATGAGTTCGACAACGGGTTTGTCGGCGAAACAGAAATATACACATCGATAAACCGGTCAACGTCTGTCGCGACCGCTAATATCATATATTTTTGTGTTGCCCCCAACTTTTTCCTAGTACCTACAGAACATGAAATTTCAAAAATAGATTTTTGTAACAAGGAAAATCATCTCACAAAAACAGGATTACATTATGTTCAGAGAGAAACAATAGATAAATAGCAGGACCAAAGACAAGACAAGACAAAACCAAAAAGCTGAAAGTTTTGAAACAATAATTTTTTGATTTTCAGTCTGTCTGAAATTCTATGCAAATGTTTGGTTATTATACCGGTTCATATTGTTGAATGAATTATTTAGCAGGTATTTTTATCAGTCGATAAGTCGAATGATATAGTTGAGATATTTTTTTTTTTTCAGTAATTAGCGAAAAGTGTTATCACTCTCAGAAAATGCATTTGAATACCACATTGAACAACTAACTCGCACAAACAAGCATATAAAATCTTACTGTACGGAGTTTGTGGGATTCAGTGATTATGTAAGTACATTATTAGTTTTCGAATTAATCTACATTGAGTACTCTAGAGGAATGGTTTTTATAGTTACATATTCATTCTGACTTTCATTAGTGGAAGATTATCTTTTCTAATCAATCTTTGAATTTTTTGTAATGAGAAAACTCAGATGAAGTGAATCGAGTGTAGGTACTATTATACTGATGGCAATTTCATGATAATACAATTCATGAAAATGGCCAATAGCGACTGCTTATTTCACCTAGTTACCACTTATTGATAAGCGAATATACCCTTGAATATAAATTCTAATCGTGTGCAAACACTACAATGACCTTCCACCTCTTACACACTTTCTATATATATCTATATATCTCTAGCCTTCAGGAGGATTTATGTGACCGTCCGATGTTTTTCACTATTTTTACGGATTTTTCCCGTTTTCTTATGCGAGTTTTTGTCGTCATTTTCCACGTCCGAATCCGTCGGATTTTTTTTCGAATTCCTACTAGTTTTCTATCAAGCCTCCTGTTGAACAGGTGGGTTAAATTTTTTTCAAATTAAATTATTTGACAGTCCCGCGGTTTTATCTTATTTTACACCAATTTTTGCAACTTTTTTCGAGAAAAAGGGGGGATCGAGTTCCCCTTCCCTGATGGTACTATATTATTGCATTGTCATGGAAGTCGAACTGAAAACTTCAGGCGGTAAGCTTTTTTATTTTTCAGCGTATTTGAATGAAATCTTGCCTTTAAAAAGATTTTTTCATTATTTTATTTCAGTTGGATTTAAATATTGCAGAGTATTCACTGATACAAAATCTTGTTTGTTTCAGACTACTTTATCCAGAGATGAATAGCCATTATGTTCCTGTTCCTACAGAAATCAACCTTAGTAAAGACGAGGAGGCTGGAAAGTCATCAAACGTACATATTGCTAAGAACAATGGTATTTATAATTCAAATTATTATTAAATATCAAGGTCACTACTGCCAAGTCACTGATTGACATTTTGATTTTGTGGAGGAAATTACAATACAATACAATACAATACAAATACTATTTCCTTAAGCAGTACATGCATGGAAATCGTCAGTTATAATGATAAAATAGAAATTATATAAAAAATAATAAAATAACTTACTAATATGTAGAAATAACGGAACAAAACATAGATGATTAGAAAAAACGGACAGTTGATGCCAGCACACCAAGGAAAAAAAACAAGATATTGAACTAGGTTTCTAGATCCGCTTGGAAATATTCATCTAGGGAATAAAAATGTCCTTTCAAAAAGCAACATTTCCACCTTATATTTTTTAAAAAAATACAATCTGGTTATTTTCGTTATTGGTATTGGGAGTTTATTTTACTCTTATAACTTAATTGACTTGATGTGAGGTCCGTTTGATAGGCTAACAGTTTATGAATTGACACTAAAAGATTATAGTTTTGTCTCAGGTTGTACCCCACTGCTAGTCGAGTAGTATCTCTATTTATATACTTATATAAATGAGTTTTAATATAGGTGACGCTATTTAGAATGTATATAGAAGCAAGTTTTCTGTTCTATAGATTTATCGTTTGCTTTTACCAATAGGCTATTATCCATTTCTCCAAAAGAAAAACAATGGTGTTCGTTTTGGTACTATTCAATACCAGGCCATTTCTGGAGCAATAACTGTGGTATTTGTACATTCACTAATCTCACTTGAGTACACACTTCAGGTATTCGGACGTTTGGAATAACACTAACACTGTGGTTTTATACCCTTGATCTCTGTCTTCCGACCGACCATATAGGCTGTAAAATAAGCAGCCGTTACCACAATTTTATTATACTTACTTACATACTTTTTTTTTCTGGTTCTCACGAAAAGGAAAATCCTGTATTGTTCAGAGAACATCGCGAGAACCGAAGAAAAGTAGGTAGGAATTGGTGTTTGTCTTGAATTTCTGAAGGCTGTATGCCTCAGGGAACATTTTCCGAGGCAGCGAGTTCCAAAGCCCCGCTGCTCGGTTGACAAACGAGCCATGGGAAAGAGATGTTCGGCATGTCTCCAAAGTGACGGCATATGGATGTGAAGACTAAGCTCGAAGGGTCAGCCTCGAGCTTAGCCATTCTATAATTTTTCCGTCCGTATTTATTTCTTTCACGATACTTCCCCCTTAATAGGTTCTAACTGTTGTTGTTACTTACATGACTGACGTGATAAGCGTCTGCTGATTTTTCGTTCTTCCATATTCCAAACTTTTCTAGTTACTTACTCACGTTCTGAAATAGGTGGGCGAGGTTTGAAGACCCTATATGTGGGTCTCTCACTTTGAGCCCTTTATGCACCCACATGTTTATGGTCTCCTTCTGATTCACCAGTGCAGGACATTTCATGAGGGGGTGTGATGATGCATCGTCATCTTCTAAGCACCACCATTTCCGATCCCAATGTGGGTCAGGTCAGGTGAATGTGCCCCGTTAAGAGCCTGTCATCAGCTTGTGAGCTTGTCTACAAAGAGAAACAGATTTTTTCTTTGATTTTATTTATTTTTACTCTCGAAGCACAATTAGGTTGAATTTAGATTTTCTCATAGATTCTCAAGGTGAGTTCTGCCTGCTTTTTTAAGGGGACACCTAGTGTCCGAGAACTTCTGTTAGTGGAAACTTGGAGTTGGCTCTTCAACCTGGTCCACTACGACCCTTGCAGTTCTATTGTGGACCTCCGTGTGCCTTAGAGCGCACTGTCTAGCTTGGTCTTCGTAAGGAGACTCCACAGCTTTGACAGTAGTTCTCTTCACGATTTACAAGCAATTGCACTTTCACCATCGAATTGGAGATTTTTTTTAGGAACAGGTGCTACTAATGTATGGTTGAGCTACGATAGAAATACTCTTTCCGCAATAGATAAATTCACTAAATGATGAATTTAACTTTCCACAACCAAGGTTTCTACACTTGTATAGATTTTCTTGCAATTACATTTTTTAATTTTCAGACGGTGCATGGAAGGATGAGATTCCATTCAAAAATCCAATTTACCTTTTAGAATTCTTCAGACCTATGGCAATACGCATTAGAGAACAACACTTAATTACACATCATTTTCCAGAATTTCCGACAAGGACTTTATCGGACATAAAATCTCATGCAATAGAGAGAGAGCAAAACAAGTCGGAGTCGAATATAGAACAGTTGATATTGGGATATAATCAGAATATTGAAAAATTTGTAAATTTCACATAAATTTACACAGACGGTTCTAAAACAAAAAACGGGGTTGGTTGTGCATTTGTCGGGAATACTCATGGGCACTCCACCCTGCTGCAAGTATTTTTACTGCAAAACTGTACGCTATTATGCAAGCTATCCTCTACTGTGAATTCGCTACTGCCAGTCAGAAATTTCTGATATGCTCTGACTCCCTGAGCTCCTTGAAAGCTATGCAAAATAAATTCACATTCGATCCTTTAGTCGCTAATATCATCACTCGACTCCATATTGCCAAACATGCAGTCAAAACTATAGCATACACATATACATTTGCTGTCTGCGTGTCAAGCTTATGCGGTCGCAGCCTATGTCCACAGGCATAACCCGGCGCTACGAGTGTTGTACTATCATTTACAACACTCATTTGGTATAGACGAGATACCGGTGTGCCGTAATGCGGCAGAAATCTTAGCCCTGGTTTACTCCGTCTGCTCAGGGCACATGAATCTCGGACCTAGTAATCACTCAGCCCCACGATCTGGGTAAATGACACCAGCGCGCCCCCTCCGGATATATCGGAGCTCCGGAGATGAGGCCCGACTGGGATAATCCTATCATATAAAAAAAAATAAGGATGAGAATTTCTAAATTCAATTTTCACTCACTTCCAATCGCTCGAGTAACCTGAAACTTATCAAGGACCAATGCTAATACAAGGATTCCATAATATTAATGGAATTATAATAAATAGATATAGAGCGTAAATTGTATATTTTCATTTTTTTATGAATAAAGTGATCGTAAAAACAGAAATATATTATTCAATCGTTTACCAATAATTAATTGATTTATACTCAATAATTTCCTTTCATAAAATCACACTGATAGTTATTACACTAGTAAAAATTCAGACAATTTTCAAAAAACGTCGATATTCTAATGCAAATGATAAATTGTACCAAATTTCGCATTAAAATATCGTTGTAGGAATGTGAGAGGCGCCTAAGGTGCATATGAGATACTAGTACTCTTTATGAGACAAGAACTATAAAAAATTAGGAAACATTTTTTATGTTTTTTGTTGTGTAGGTGGCTGTGATTCCAAATCTTGATATTGTTTCCGATTCTAAACACCTTGTCCAAATAAACTTCTTTGATAATATCAAAAATAAGGGTAGATTACTCCTGATCAAAATTCCTATTTTTGTTCTCCCCTGTACACCGGTTAGAAATTCGGAATTTTGATAACTCAAATATAAGTTTTTCGCGAAGTTTTTATAAAGAATACAATTTTCTGACAAGTGCATAATAAAAAAGTTTCCCATATGGTGCAAATTTTGTAAACTCACTATATACCAATTCTAGTCGTATAGCATTATTCTTTTTGTACGGCATAGAGTTTTTATTGATTATTGCTATACTAACAAATAAATTATATTCATGCCGTAAAAAAACAAATGTCCGTAAAATTACCCTTTCCAAAGGGAAATAAATTTTCCAGGACAGTCACATGTTCCGCGAAAAATGCACGGAGAGGTTAGATTTTAGGTTGAGTTCCTACACACACATTTTGTATGTGGAAAGAGACATTTGTTTCGCAATGCTTCTTTTCAAAAAGTGTTTTCTAGAGCTCATGCTTGTATTGTTCGTTTCAAACACGTAAAAGCCGGTAATGAGTATGAGTGTCTGTGGTATACGTACTTACTTTATCTGTGATTCTTCGTTGACGATATACTGAAATTACCAAAACACAAAAGTTTTACCACTGCACAAACCACTATAATGTCCACAATGAATTCAAATTATTAAAGTATACAGAAGACTTCATTCTTCCATTTCATCATCTCAAAGAGGCCATAAAAACAATGGGTGAGTTCGACTTGCCAACACTATTCGATCGTTTTACTCTAAATGTTCTTCAATCGTTCGGTAGAGTGTCAAAGTAATGTTTTTGTGGTTGTACCCGAACGATTGAAGAACATTTAGAATAAAAAGTTCGAATAGTGTAACCTCAAACCTCAAATTTTCTTCAGTAGTAGGACTATGTTGGTACGGGAGCCGCATGCGCAGTAGCAGCCTCCTGAGCAAGCCCACGTGTGCGCCGTTCCGTACATGGGCGTGGGGGTATAAGCCAGCTAACCTAAACCTAAGCCGACGTTCACGCCGCCTCAAAAACATATACGGGGTGTTTCAAATACATCGGTGTTTCAACGTGAACAGGTAGAGTAAAAACATGTACAGGGTGTCTCAAAAACAATATCAAAGGAAAGACGTATGTGAGGTGTCTTGAATACATTATCACAGAAAAAACATATACGAGGTGTCTCAAATACATCATCGAAGAAAAAACATATACAGTGTGTCCCTAGACCAGTGGGACAGTTGAATATCTCTTGAACCAATAGGAATTTTCAAAATATAATTTTACATCATATCGTATTATGAGAGCTATCTTCAGGAATGATTATTTATTATACGAGGGGTGAAAGAAAAGCTCACAAAATCGAACATCAGTGTTTTTCAAATGGAAGACCCCATATTTTTCAACATATCTGAATTCTCATTCATTTAGGCCAATTATTGGTTTTTTATTTTTGAAAATCCGATAAGGCGTTGCCAAGTTATACCAGTTTTTCATTAAACGCAGAGTTTTTTTAAGTCAAACCCATTATTCATTCTACGAAGGATTTATGAAATTATTTAAGGCTATTGGTAGTCGGTAGCATATTCTATCATATGAAATACTCATCCTCTTCTTCTGGAGTTACACAGGGTGGTCAGAAAAATGATATGATTTTCACGAAATTCAAACTTTCTTCACATCAATTTTTCAAATCGTACACCCTACAATATGCATGAATTTATATCCCATTGGTGGTTTGATTGCTTATGGTCAATAGTTGTGAAAAAGTGATATGAATTCCATTATCAACAAACGCAAATAAAAAAAATCATCAAACTACTTATTCTAGTATAATTAACTACATAACAGTCCCAACAAGAAACCACCTTCTTTACGAATAACTAGGCAAGATAATATCCAGTAGATGTCTAAAACTGCCCCTGATAATTTCACTACTGGGCTGCAGAAAATCCCCACTGGGTTCGAGAAACCAATTTTCAGGAGGTTTGGGAAGAAAATGTTTGGTGTGGAACTTTCAAGAATAATTTGATTGAGCCATATTTTTATCAAGGTAGGTACTTTAAATGGTGAAAGATACCTTAATTCCTTCAAAATGAACTCAATAACCATCTTGATGAAGTTCCCCTTGGACACCTGAGAGAAATGTTCTTCCAGCAGGATGGAGCGCGGCCTCATAATGCTGGGATCGTGACAGACCAGTTTTTTCCCCAAAGATAGCTCGGAACAAACAGACCAATGAAATGGCCGGCTCGTTCGCCAGGCTTTACCCCTTTAGACTTGTTTTGTGGGGGTATCTAAAATCAGAGGTGTATACTACTCAACCAGAGAATTTGATTTGGATGATTTGCAAAATAGAATTTTGAAGGTTTGTCAAAGTATAAAAAAATTAAATGAAAAAGATGAAAATATTTGGAATGTGCCTTGCAGCAAACGGAAGGAAATTGGAACATTTATATATTAATATTATCGTGCCTAGTTATTCGCCACGGCAGTTTTTTCTTGTTGGGGCTGTTTGTTTAGTAGTCTGGATTTGTGAGGGGGTTTCTCCCGTGGATTGAGAGTCTGCTGCTTCGTTTGTGGATGTACTTCTGAATGGACATACTCTTGAATTTGTGAAGGTTCCTCCCATGGATTGAGAGTCTGCTGCCTCGTGTATGGATATACTTCTGCTCTGGATGTACTTCTGGATTTGTGAGGGTTCCTCCCGTGTATGGATTGAGAGTCTGCTGCTTCGTGTATGGACGTACTTATGGGTGGATGGCTGATGTTCGAAGAACCATGTTCAAGTTAGGTACGGTGGTACTTCCCTTGATGAGTCTAAGCGGCAAGGTAGGATTTGCCCTTGTTGAATTGAGAGATTAGTTAAGTGCTCTCATGTGGGATGATTAAAACGACAATTGATGTGATAATAATTTATATGTGGAACGTAATCATGCAATTTAAAGTCCAATTCGTTATAGTAATTTGTTCAATGTGATCTGATTCGTTTAATTTCATTTTTAGGTCCCATATTTGGTAAAAGACATGTGCAGATACTGCTACTAGGAATTGTTTGGTTTCTCTTGTCGTCTATAAAAGCTTCTTTATCGATTGGAATTATTGCCATGAATGATCCTACTGCAAGTATCAACCCAGAAGTTCCCGTAAGTTAAACATATACTTCAGTTGAAGTACAGGTGAATTTTTTATCTTATTCTATGGGTCATCAATGTATGATCAAAAAAATCATACACTCTCTATGAGAAATCTCTTTCTATAAACCGCTTTGAGCAAATCAAAATTCTTTAACATTAAATTCGCAAATAATTATGGTATGTTGATGATCGATTAACAATTAAACCAGTGAAAAGAGATAGCCATAAAAGCGACAGTGTTGGTTAAACTAAACTCACTAGACATATCATGACTAGCGCAGTACCTTTATCACCGAAAATGGTATATTGGACGCCTGGTGTTATTATTATTTGCGGTGGCGCAGGTTTGAAAAATCTCTGTCATCCAATACCGGGGGGGGGGGTCTGAAATTTGTTTTTTATTATACATGCATGTAATCTTTTTCACTAGTTTTATTTAGAACTGTTCGCTGTCTGCATCTTTTTTTAGACTTCTGATTTCCCGTATCTAAAAATATTTCATATTCTTTTGGACTAATAAAAATATCGTTATCAATATCATCCCTATCATTTATTTTTCATAAACCAAAAATACAAAAATAAATCAAAATACGTGGGAATTGATACCCAAAAACGTAGGACCACAATAAACAAAAAATAATATGAGTATCACTACTACCTATCAATTTATAAAATAACAATTTTTGCAGACATATAATTGGACGAACAAAGGCGTTATACTTTCATGTTTCATTTGGGGTTACATGTTACCTCAGGTGGGGTCTGGGTGGCTGTCCAATCGCTACGGTTCCAAATGGATCTTGGTGGGCTCAACAATTGTTTGTGCATTTTTGAATATCCTACTTCCTAGCACTATATATTTTTTCGGATCAGAGGGACTCATGGCCTGCAGGGTGCTACAAGGATTCACCCAGGGTATGATACCATCTGCAGTTTACGGTGTTCTTGGGAAATGGGCACCTCCACAAGAAAGGAGTAAATCAGGAACTTTCGTTCTCGCTGGTAAGAGCTGTGATATCATTGAATTATAGTTTGCCTCATAGTATAAAGTATCATCCCCAAATTACGCACCATATGGGAAACTTTTTCATTATAAGTTTTTTTTAAGTAATTTTTGATAAACGCTAAAGCGTCCTCTAAATCTAAAAATGCACTAAGAAAATATAGCAAACAGTAATATACGAGACAAATTGGAAAACTTGAATTTGAGACAAAATCCGATATTGAAAAATACGTCTTAATGAAAAGTTATCGCCATCTACGTTGTGTTAAATTTATCGATGAATATCTGACCATCAAATTGTTCAGTTTCAAGAATTTCCACCCCCCTACCTGTAAGGCTAGATAGAGAACAGGTAGTTATTCGAAAAAATCCGTAAAAATTCATCGGATAGTCGAATAATTCCATTCCTAAAAAAATTACGACCCTGGGTTTCTGAAGGCTACATTGAGAAGGCATAGAAATTCGGAAAAAAATATCATTGTTTCAGATGTGGGATATTACGTCGACTGGCTTGAACCCACCTACTTTTAGAGGAAAGTTACGAAAAATCGGAAAAACTTCGTGAAAATTGTGAAAAACAACAATGTTTTTAGTAGCTTGATCTCCATGTATGTTTCCATTGCCGAGAAGCTGGCACCTGGTGCACCTATTAAAACAGATATGTAATTAAACAAATTCTTATGCTAAAGAGTACAAAATAAAATATACTTCAGAAAACTGCTTGAAGAAAAGCTTTTATTTAAATGGGATGAAAATGAGATATAAACTTTGAAGCAAATCTTCCAATTCAAGGAATGCTTTTTCATATACCTATTCGCAGAAATTAATGAAACTATAATTCAAATTTGTTGAGATGTAGTTCAAACCCCAGACAAAGATGAAAGTCCAATAATATTTACTCTAGACGCTATCACTATAGAATAGAAATTAAAGAAGAATCATACAACGATATAATTGGCAAGGATTGGTGAAATTTGTCAAAAGACAAACATGTGTAGGTTAAATTTAGACAATATGATGATATTGACTAAAACTCCAAATATCAAATTTGGAAGAGTCAGTGCAGACACTATAGAAATCCAAACGAACAATTATGCACTCACGCCTGATGAATTAACAAAATTTTTACAATCCTATCCGAAAACAAATATTTTCTTAAGCCTGTGCAACATTCCTTACCGACACAATTTTAAGTGCTACTTCTAATGAAGCAATTGGATATTATCTTTTCTTCATTATCTTTTCTTCATTATCTTTTCTTCATTATCTTTTCTTACATTCACTTACTAATTGGATGGCTCTGCTAGGCTAGCTGGTCTTCTCTGCTCTTGCACACAAGTGTGTAACCGACTTCCTTCAAAGACTCTTCTCGATTCTCGGCTGTCTTACTCCCACTGCTGCTATAACAGACCACGATTGATTCCTGGATAGACTTATAGTTTCTCACCCGTAGAACGACTGGTAGTAAACTGTTTCTACGTATGTAACATATCTGACTGCTGCAGTCGGGCGGCTACCGATATCCCTACCACGCCGGACTAGGCTAGCGCGTTTGTGTACTGTCTACAAGACTGGAGAACTCAAGGATGTCACTTACATAATGAGGACTCGTATATACTAAGGGTTCCATTCACATAAAGACAAATCACGGATTCTACTCGAAAACCTATACCTAATAATAACGGGGATATGATATAAAAGAGTACCTAACAGAACTGGGGAATTCAGTACCTTCGTTACAACTATTCAATTATAAATTGATTTTCTTCAGGTTCAACTGCAGGAATACTGGTGGTCACCGTCACAAGTGGCTATTTAGCAGCCAGCTGGTATGGATGGCCCATGATATTTTATGTGAATGGTGGTATAGGAATTTTGTGGAGCGTCATATACTCCTACATCGGCAGAAATAGTCCAGCTGATCATCCATCTATTACCCACGAAGAAAAATATTTTATAGATAATACTCTACCATCTGCGGATAAAGTAAGTCCTGTTTTATTTTAGTATGAATAAACTTATTATTTGAATAAAAAAAAACAAACGTTTTCAAAACAGAATAAAAATAATGAAATAATTTCTCCTAACGCCATACAGATTTATAACCCCATACAGATTGTGGTGAATTTTCAATAGCTATGAAGCTAGGGAATAATCACAGTTATAGTGGATGAGTCGGGTGGTGTCGATCAGAAAGCCAAGCAACTGTGGGAGCGGTAACAGTTTGAATGGAAGACTGGCATCGCAAACAGACATTTTCAGTAACAATTCTCGACCGTGATTGGGATCGCACTTTAAAAGGTAACACCATCGTCATTCCCAGCTGGCACACGTTTCCTAATGACTTATGCATTAATTATCAATTGGTGAGACTCAAACTTATTGTCATTCATCAAAAAAATCAATCATTCTTACGTTCCGCTGCTCGGTGCCTCACCTATGTAACAATAGGTGATAGCTATTTCGAAAATAAGTCCGTATTAACATTTTTATGAAGCTCAACAAAACAATCTTGTAGTTGCTATGCAATCAGAGTTACCAAATACCCTCCTACTTAGGAAGAAAGGAAGGAGGACCTGATGTACACATAGAAAGTAGCTGAAGCGATGACCAAAAGTATCAGAAAATCGCCCAATTCCAGGTGTGAGGTATCGTATCGAGGAGTACACGGCATATAGGGATATGTAGAGAGAAATACGTCTGGGATACCAGGTGACTTCTAAGACTTCAGTAGACTTCACTTAATCTGTGGCCTCACCATGGCAAGGCAAGTCTGACTGATCAAAATTTCTACTCATTGACTTGCTGTGCTAGAGCTACCCGGCAGCACTTAGACAAATATCTTCTGTGCTAGAAATGCGTTCGCACTTAGTCAAATTTTTGCTGTGCTAGAAACACTTTTGGTGGCCAGACTTTTAAAACAGGTGGGCCAGAACTGTCATAGCGCTCCTACTGGAATTACATCCTAGCCAAGCTCCACAAGACTGTTAATGGAGAGTGCCGTAGCAACGGCTCAATTGACAGCTTTCAAACGGAATTACAAACTAGCTAAGCTCTACAAAACTGTTAATGGAGCGTGCCCTAGCAACGGCTCAATTGACAAGCTTTTACGGTATTCGGACCCTTTTAGGCGGCTGATCTGAGAACTGCTCACCCTTCATCACTTATACTCATCAATCCTTTTCTTGCGTCCTATGTAGGTTATTTTGTACTAGTGTACTGCTTTCGAGCCTGTAGAAGAGTTCTCTCTCTGTTCTGCTTTCGGGCCTACAGTGAAGTTCTCTCTCTAATCCTTCCTTTACCGGTTGTGCGCTGAGTGGAACGGAATTGCTGAACTGCTTTGGACTACAGCTGGGTTTTGCTGTCTAGGTATCATCCTTCATTTTGGCCGACTCATTTCTGAGCTCTTCGAAAGTCAGTGTGCCGCCTGAAACATGCATAA
This sequence comes from Chrysolina haemoptera, assembly GCA_958298965.1. Classification (NCBI taxonomy): domain Eukaryota; kingdom Metazoa; phylum Arthropoda; class Insecta; order Coleoptera; family Chrysomelidae; genus Chrysolina; species Chrysolina haemoptera. Next base: position 11,266,485 of record OY282596.1, on the reverse strand, counting down.
CAGTCGTGTCTGTCTCCTTAAAGTCACTTGCCCTGTGCGAACAACAATGCTATGGAAATTGACCCATCTAGTGATGGCGCCGCGTACTGCTGAGTAGCGCTGACCTCCCAATATCGAAGCATTTCATTCGATGGTTTCAACTGAACGGCGAAATCCAGGAGCTTTAATACCTCAACACAAGGTAGCTTGGGCTTATTATTATTTTTATGCACTTATTAATAATGGATAAAATGAGGGGAAAATTTTCTGCTTAACAAAACTGGAAACTTAGTAACTTCGTTACAGGATTACTCTGGACGGTTGGATTGGTTTTTCTCGAATGGGTTCCCCTAGTAGGTGTAGTCTTTTATTTGAGTCGCATCTTACTGTAGGTAGGGCGTATCTGGGGATGTCGGGAGCCCCCTCTGTTAACTGTTTGTGTTTTGGAGGTATCATCGGTTCTTCTGGCTCCCTTTTCCTGGGTGCCCACCTCCGCACCTAGGTTTACTATTTCAGAGGCACCCTTGAGGTATCTCTTGTCGGCGACCTCAGGGCGGTTGGCTAGGCTCCCCTTGAATGGGTTCCGGACGTCCCTGCTTCGATTTTTGTTGTGGGTGTGGTCTTTCAGTTGCCTCTCACGACAGATATATGGACCTGGATCTATCTTTTCAGCCCTGAGTCCCTATGGGCTATCATGACTCCTTTATTTACAAGGGAATCAACATATCGTATGACCACGCCTTGAAGGACATTGAAGATAGAGCCTGTCCTAAATATAAAAAAAAGTAAAATAGAATTTCCCAAGCAAAGCTTACTATTCGTTTTGTATTTTGTTCGTTCTGAGATTTGTTCTAACCGTCATCCGACTGCACTTCTACGAGCAACCCTCAGAAGTCTTCAGAAGACTTGTGCGAGATGGGAATGACGAGGGTCTTACCTTTTAACGTGCGATCTCAAGCACTTAATGATACAACATAACAATGCTTTCTATTATTTTCTTATCTCGTTTTCAATTTTAATATAAAGTACCTATAGATTTTATATATTTTCGTAGTACCCAGTTAATTGTTCGTTTCCACTCCTGATTAATTTTTCTTCACTATATTTATGATATAACTTGAATAATCTAGTTGTAGGTTCATTTATCACTACCTGGCCGAGTAAAAATATATGATCATCAAACCAGCAAAATGACCACAATAAGGTGCAGATTCAGAATGCAGGTGGTCATTCCCAGACGAATGAAGGAAAGATGTATTTCAATGTCCGTTTTGAAATTAGCCAAGGAAGAAGCTATTTTCTGTCACATATTCGTCTATTTTTTTCCATGTTGTGGAAATATGTTGTGAGATAAGGGGTTTTTCGATACATTCTCTTTCTATGCGGGTCGAGTGATATTAACGTAGTTTTGATTTTTGGGTAATATCCTTTTTTGAATGGTAGTATATTTATACCCACAAGAACACTATTGTTTGTTTAGAGATTCTTTTACATTTTAAAATTTTAATACGTCGAAATATTTTACAGAAACTATCGATACCATGGATCAAAATTATGGGTTCCCCAAGTTTTTTGGCTATTATGTTGGCACATTTTGCATTCAACTGGGCTTTCTTACTGTTGATGACAGACATTCCGACTTATTTTAAAAACGTTATGAAATTCGACATCAAAGCAGTAAGTTATATAATAGTTTTTGAATGTATAAATAACGGAACTAGAGAAATACAGTTTGGCAAACATAGCTGCAAATGTGAAAATATTGACGCCCATTGTTCGCTAAGCAAGTGGGAATATCACACTTGCATCTATTTGCCAAACTATAACATGAAAAGTTTCATAAGTTTTCTAAGCAATATTTGTTGAATATAACAATACTGACTCTGTGAAAGAATTTACGACAAGAAAGTCATGAGAAGTTTAATCATTTCTACAACTGATGAACTCAATTTCTGTATATTGAATGACAAAGGAAAATGTAGGGTGTCACGGAACGCCCGGAAGATGTGAAACATCCAAGTTGATGGTAGAACTGAAGAATAAGAATAAATAAGTATGGAGTAAAATAATTTTAAAAAAAATCAATACCTCACTGGTACGACATGCCTCAAATAAATGTAATTTGTTCATTACAGTGTTGAAAAAATTGAAAATATAAAAAAAATAAAGTTTATATTGAAAAATAGAAGAGAGAGTGAATTCCAATTTACAGTATTCCAAAATACAGTCTCATTAACAACAGTTTTGTTACTGAGTTATCCCAAGATTAATTCATTCTTTTTTCTTTTTCAGAATGGTGTAATGAGTATGCTTCCCCACATTGTTAAATTTGTCATGTCGTTCGCTTTTACTTTAACATCCGACTTTTTTATCTCAAAAGGTAAATGTAACGTTGGAACTTCCAGAAAAATCATGCAATTTATAGGTAAGTTAAAAATTTTCTTGGGAAAAATAACTATCCCAAGACCGTGGCAAATAGCCTACTATTATTTTCTTCATAATTTTATCGAGAGTGTCTTGCACTTTGATAATTTGATGAAACTAAATGAACATTAATAATCCGAATAACTCCCGAGAACTTCAGCTATGTTTTTTAATTTTGATATGGTCGAATTGAATCGTCTCAAAATACAATTAAGATATCGAGATAAAATAAAGAAAATAATAGTTTCTGTGTGTCGTGGTGAAGTGAAAGATTATTTCATAAATAGCATAACACATTCATATACTCGTTCATATACGTTCCAAAAATACAAGATATCTCCAGATAGACTCAAGATAACCCAAAGCGACACATTTTCAATGTTGAGTGAATGATTTATGTCGTCAAAATTGTGACACTTTATATGCCATTTTTTATCTGAATAGGTGCAGTAATGTGTATAGTATGGCAAGACCTTGTTCATCACCGACAAAATTTTTCAATTTCCACGGAAACGGATTTGTTAGAAAATATAACGAGTTGAATTGAAATATTTAATCTCTGAATAAAACCCGAGAGCTTTTGACCTTTTGATTTCATAAGTGATCCTTTTATTCATATATCCAGAAACCGACTTCTCTACAAATCTGCAAAAGTCCAATAAACTTGGGTTTGGCCGTGAAAATTATTGAAAATATACCATATGTCGCTATGAGACCACGTTTATCAATTCGAATCAACACACAGTTCACACAGAATTCTTCCAAGTCATCTTAATATTGTCTTTAGCTTTCCTAGTAATTCGTAATATCTCTGAAAAACTTGTTCACTTATCGGGAATACCAAATAAGAAATGTCCAATTGAAATCGATTTGATGAATTCAATCTTTCGACCCCTTTTTTGTTTATGGGCCAAATTTGATGCCTTCCAGTATTTTTCTTGACTCTATGTCGCTACGGCAACATCTTTGTCCATTGCAATCAACACTTCAATTCAACATTGTTTTTATTCTTTCGTACAAATTCGACTCGTCGGCCCTGTATCGCTTACTAACTGGCTCAGTTCGCTGGAACACTGCACAAGACTCATTTTGAAATCGATCCGATGAATCGTTTTCATGTATGTGTCAAATTAAATGTCTTTCAGTATTTTTCTCAACCCTATGTCACTACGAGACCATTTTGTCCATTTGAATTAATACACAATTCAGTCAGATATTGTCTACAGCCTTTCGAAATAATTCGATTCGTCGATGATGTCTTGTTCACAGACTTTCTTACTTCTCTGAAACACTGCTACTTCTCTGAAACACTGCGCAAGATTTGTTTAATCGACATCGATCTGATGAATTGAAGCTTCCCAGCGTTTTCATGTATATTTTGTCTTTCATAACGCCCTTTGAAAAAGTGTCATTTCTTGGACTTCAGATCCAACCACGTATTATTCACGTCAGTACGAGCCTACAAGTATAGCAACCTATATCTCCAGCCAAAAATCATAACATTGGGAACACCTAAGCTGAGATATGACTTGAGCCGCTCACTTCCTTAACGCTGAATTCAAAACTTGCGAACTTGTGAAATGCGCCACTCAACCCCGAAAACCTATATATTACGTGATCAGACGCAGAATAAACTGAGCATGTTATTTTCAAGAGATAGAGATACAAACCAATGAGTTGAAGCGAAATGCTAAATCTAATATCTTTAAACGAGCAATTCTTGTATATATTTTATTATATTTATATGAAAATATAAATAGAAAAGTTATTGGGTATAACCCTCAAATGGAAATGCAACCCTAGAAACGTGTTTCGTACCTAAGTACTCTTCAGTACAGTAAAACCTTCTACCCAAATGCCACAAATGTGCGGTTGGCTTCTTGTTTTGTCACTTTCCATTTCTGATTTCACATCCAAGTATGTACATCTTTACAAGCGAGGGCATTAAACATGTTTAGTCCGTATTAAGCTATTCTGTCTCACTTGAAAGGTATTCAAGCGAATGACCGCAAAATACAACTCGACGTTGGTAAATACCATCCGCATTCAAGCGCCTTCGGTCATATTTGGTCATCCAGTCGTGACGTCATTAAATAGCCCTTCGACGTCATCGAACGTTTGACAGACCGCGGTATTTACACAGGTCGAAAGCTGTTTTATAACTCCCACTTCGTGAGTGACATTTGCTTTTGGTTGTTGATCACAGAACTATATCCCAGAGATATAATTCTGTGTTGTTGATCAGCATCGTCATTCAACATTCAACATGGAACGAAAAAGATCTAAATTTTCTTTAAATGGTGAAGGAAGAGACAAAGTCTAGTTCCAAAATTGTAGATAGTGACTCATCGTACATTTTCAGGTTTTTACGGGATTTAAAAGTGTGGAGAGGTTGTAAGAAAGTGGCAAAGTAAAACTTGATTTGAAGCCTATGTACCTGCTTGATTTCTGTTCTATTTTTCGACCTGCTTTATATGAATTATGAACCGTATAGTCTATGAGTCACTAGTTACAATTTAGGAACTAGAGTTGTCGACGACATGGAAACAAATTCTTTGTTATTAAACAGTTAGTATAAATGCAATTTTTAATATCTACCTAAGCTTTATGAGAGAAAAATGTAGAGTGTGGGGAATATATTTGGGACAATTGAATATTCCTCTTGATTAAATACATATCCATACATGTTTACCATAAACAGTTCTTTTTTGAATTATTTCGTCCGCGATCAAAAAATGTCCTGCATTTGTGATTCATTCTTGGAAAATAAAAAAGACATTGGAAACAACAGAAAGGACAAAGTTATAGCTTAGAAATTAGATATCAACAAACCTAATGACTGATTCCATTCACGCGCGTTCCAATGCTATTTACCAACGTATGTCAAAGGGCTATGACCAAGGACAACCAAGGACTGAAGGACACGATCGTGGTAATTATCAATGTCTCGCTTAAATACCTCTCGGTCTCACGAACGGTATTCGGTCTCAGACTCAATTGGTTGCGCGCGTAAAATCCGAGATGGGGAATATGAGGATGTCAACACGAATATGACGGCGAGTGAAGTTACTTCTGTTTACCTGAGTAAAGCGGTATTGGTGAACAGAACGCTCAGATAACTTTGTTATTTTTCAGGTTCGATGGGTCCATGTGTTTCATTTATTATTCTTGCACAATGTGGACCTGGTGATTCCTATAAAGCTGTTGTTGCATTGATGACATTATTTGGATTGTTGAGTGCTAGTATGAGTGGTTTTGTCGTAAATTTTATTGACATAGCACCAAATCATGCTGGCGTCTTGTTCGGCATAGCTAGTGGGATAAGTACATTTTTCATTGCTATTGGACTGACCACAGTGCAGTATATAGTAACTAATGAAGTAAGTGTCGTTTTTCCTATACTCCTGTACAACATATTTATATTCCTTATAATTTTTCTATTTAAATGAGTGTGATCGAACAACAGTATTAAATTGAGTGCTGTACCAGGAAGAATATAAGACTACAGAAACGAAGAAACTATCACAAATGAATAATATCAAACACACTTCATCTTACATTGATCCAATAGGCTAAATACATACATAGCTCTGCCCCAAGACGGTTGCTTGAAAACTCAGAAACCGCTACTTACCGATCTGAAATGTTCGGCGATATACGGACCATACCCTTGATAACACATGCACTAGATCACAACGCACAAAAGTCACTACCGATATCAAAGGAATCCTCGTAAGAACGCTACGCTCCAAGAGAGTTGAAGTAAAATGATCTACGTAGACCTAATACACGTTAGTTACCATCAAATAACGCACGTATCAAATTGCTTGAAAAAGAGTTGAAGTGGTAGATTTATAATTCTTCTTCGTGGAGCTACGTGGCTACGGTAACTTCAGTGAAGTAACTGAACCTCGAAAATTTATTTTGTTTATGTTTATTCGTTTTCGGTGAGTCATGATTAGTTTAGTCATCATATTGAAATTTTTGGCATTTGATTAACAATGATTTATTCGTTTCAGTACTCGGCACCACTACTCATAAACAATCGGCACCATTCGGTAGTTCTCGGTTAACGTACGTTGATTTCTTTACGTCTACGTAAAATTACGTATACCCGTAAACCATCTACGTGCGCTAACGCAAAGAGACCGCGCATGCGTAGCAATTTGTTCGTTCATGTCAACGTTCATGGTTGAACTTCAACTAACTCTCTATTCAGTATTCAATTGCAAACTTGTTCAGATTGACAACGTTTTTGCGTTCACGCAAAACAAAAGATTAAACTTAGGTTAGTATAGAGTCACAGACACGACGGTATAGAGATGGGTGCGTTTTGTTGGCCTGTAGCGACACGCACACGGTTGCTTTAAAAATTTGCGTGTTTACACGGGAAACAAAAGGTACTACATTTGATCATTGGGAACAAGGCGTGAAATATAATTCATATTAATAAAAAATCTGTTTCATGAATTACTCAAAATTCTTTTCGCCGATTTTGATTATAATTCGTGTTTGTTAGTAGTAACAAGGGGCTTCTTTTCACTAAATTAGATTTTTAATTTCAATTCCAGTGGCGTCTATATCACCAAGTACAGTACCTTGAAAAACACCTATTTGGATGGTTTTGGATCGACTTTGCGCATTTTGGATTATCATTTGTACTGGTAACCACTGGTCTCAAGTAGCTTTTAGACACTTTCAACACTGGAGCCCTCACCCCACATTTTTGTTAAAATTGTTTTTTCTGTTAACCAGCTGTGGTCCCCTTAAACGGCGGCCCTCAAAAGTCGAAACTTGTGAGAGCCAGGATTAACGAGGTCTTACCTTTTTAACATGCGATTTCTAGCACTTTCTCGGGCCATCAGAATAAATATCTGTAGTCGATAGGATCTGAACCTACACAACCAGCAGCATCAATGGTTTGGAACGCGACGGTCTTAACCACCGAGCTACCTGACCCTCTTCTGAGAGCATCAAGCATTTCGTCTTGCGGTACAGTGATAAGTGATAACTTTGGAGTCATAATAACCTTTTATTTTATGAAACTTCCAGAATACTCTCCTCATTTGCTTTTGGTTATTTTACTTTCAAGTATTTTGTGCTTTTTAGGAGGATCCGAATCAATGGGGAATCTTGTTTTACTTGTCTGCTGGGATATTCCTAGTATCAATAATAATTTTCTGTGTTTTTGGAAGTGCAGAAGTTCAGCCTTGGAATGATGAAATTGTCAAATGTAAAAGTTTAAAAAGAGATGAAAATAAACTGTGATATGACAACAAATAAGACTTATTTTCTTTTGGTTTTTTGAACAAAACGTAGGTAACAAACATAAACTTGTCAATATTGATCATTTGTATAGTACCGGTGTTTGTGTTAATATCACGCAATGGGTCGTCACAAGTCGATTGATGCTGCCTACTTATTCCAAATTGAAACAATTTATTTTTACATAATCACTATTTTAGAAACAAAATATGAACTTGAACCACATCTTTTACGAGCACGTCTCTCACGAAGTATGGATATTCTCTTCCATTTTCCTGATTTTTCCAGTTTTATTGAACGTGTAGTTCTACCTGCCATTCTGTCGTTAAAAAATTTTACAGCGACAGACATCCGTGAACTAAACAATAGGATACTTGAAGATAACATTGACATAAATACTCCTACCCTTACTGCTATCATCAATGAATGCTTTAAAGACGGAGTTTTTCCCGATTCATTCAAAAATTGTACCATTATTAAAAAAGAATACCGACTGTCTTGATAACTTTCGTTTAACGACTATATGAATATTTTGATAAAAATCATCTATTTGATAATTCTCAGTATGGTTTCCGGACCAGGTGTTCCACGACCAAAGCACTTTTACAGGTCATCACAAAAGCAGTTGAAGGTTTGGAGGAAGGGCGTCACACCAGTCTAACACTATATGATCTCAGTAAAGCGTTTGATTGTGTATCACATGATTTTCTGATTAAAAAGCTCAAGATATATGGAATTAGAGGCACTCCCATGAAGCTTTTCAGCTCATACTTATCTATGAGAAAACAAAAAGTTTCTGTTAACAACAAATTGTCTGAAGAAGGACAAGTTGAAAATGGCGTTCCACAAGGTTCTGTCCTCGGACCGCATCTTTTCATAATATATGTAAATGATCTTCAAAAGTTTCTCTTACCCAATAGATGTATCCTTTTTGCAGATGACACCACCTTAATAAATTCAAGCACTTGGCAAGGTACCTCGGTACGGTGAATGCTCGGCCAAAAAGTGGTTTCAATCAAATAGACTTACTTTAAATCAAGAGAAAACGCAACACTTAACAATTTTCTCATAGCAGTCATGTTGAATTATTAGGAGTTTACATTGACGACAATCTAGCATGGACCAACCATATATAATGTCTTAGTAAAAAACTATCAAGTGTAATTTTCATGCTGAGAAGAATGAAACCAATCCCCAGCTTGGATGTTCTTAGGACAGCCTACTTCTCCCTCTTTCATGCACATATTTCTAACTCAATAATTCTCTGGGGAGCATCATCCCATGTCAATAGAATTCTCATACTTAAAAAAAAAGCCAAAAGAATTCTAACAGGTAGACGTAGACGTAACTTCTGTAGACCGTTACTCACAGAAATTAAAATTATGTCAGTTCCATGTTACTTCATTTACAACTCTCTTCTAGAAATTCATTAGAAGAAACATGAACTTACGAAAAATTCAGACTTTCATAGCTACCCAACCAGATCCGGTAACCTATTGAGGACTCTGAAGTTTAGATTGGAAAAATCACGGACAGAACTCGCTTAACCTAGATCTCTATAATAACAAGAATATATGAATTTCCAATTGCCAGAAAGCCTGCAGTGTTGAGATGAAAAGACTGATCTTACATGCCCTTCCCAAATTCATATTCACAAGTGTTTTCATATTTACATGTGTTTTCATTGTATCTTACTTTTTAATCCTGATTTTAAATGTTGAGGATATTAAGTTTAAATCTAATTTTATTCATATGTATTAAACTGTAAGTGTTGAGTAACAAATTTTTATCAAACTTTTATATTCTTAAGAAATTTTTAAATGAGTGCTTATCTCATATTTCATACCACATAAGTACGTATGACCTACTATAATTGTACTGAAGTGTATGAAACATAGTCAAATAAATTACTACTACACTACTATATCGGACACTCTGTATATTGAAATGTTGACCTCCATCCCATCAACTTCTTAAGATAAATCATGTGGGTATTTCAAAGACATGAAAACGGTTTACAAGAATATTTAATGGGGGCATTAAGTAACTTTTTTTTTTTCATTCCATTGCCATCAAACTTTTCAACAAAAAAAAACCTAGCTTAATCTAACTTAATATTTTTATGTTGTTTCTCCAGACTAGACTCAAACTGTAAATCTTCATTCAGCTTCTTTGCCAGAAAATACAATTCTGCCAAAGCTATGATTAAAGCACATATGATGCCAAGAAGAAGTCTAAAGCCATAGTCAAGACTTCCAGTCATTAATTCTACACCTATGAAACCAAAGAGAAATCCAGCTGCTACAGACAATATGAACTGGAAAATCGCCACCAAATGCCTATTCATCTGTTTCACTGAAAAAAATATAAAATATATATATATATATATATGCTTGCCATTTGTGCTCTGTTTTCTGTATTTTCCATAGTTGTTTACACGTAAAAAATTTGAAACAGCTTGGATGCAATTACAAAGTTCAAGGATCTTGGCCAATTAGCAATTGCAGTTAGGCTATTCCTGTTGTGAATTTATGTTATATTTTAACAGTGAGATAACGTATTTGTGAAATTATCAAATATTTTACCAGTGAAACAACAACTGCAAATTTATTATTGACATACTCACTCTGATAGGCAATGGAATCATCAGGAAATCTTCTTTTTGTACAATCAACATTTTTAGTCATTTTGTGGTAGTCCCTATTTTCCTGTTCTGCTTTCAATTTTCGACACCTCTTATCCAATTCTTTGTTTCTAGGCACTTCTTCGTTCTTTGGTAATATGATATATGATCCGTCAATGAGTTCATGAAGATAAACTTTCTCATCATTTATCTCATTTTCATTTTGTATATATCTGTAGAGCCAAAATACATCTTGCAAACTTAATAATTTATCTGTAGCACTAGTTGAAGAATGCTTTGAAGGCATCTCAGTGAAAACGGTACTTCCAAAATCTGAAGTAAGTGATTTAATAAATTTTCTATCTTCTTCGGTGACCAAATAATCAATTTTTATTAAAGGGGCTTCTGGTTCATCCTCCACTTTATTTTTAAAATATATGCCACTGATACCAGGAGGTAAGTTTTCCATCACCTTTATATTGCTTATATATGTTTTTAGTTTAGATGATGGTTTGATTTTAATACTAGGATTAGAAATAGGTGCTGTATTCGTAAACATTCTTGCAGAAAGCTGGGAAATTCAGATCAACAACTTTTTTTCAATATCTTCATATAATTTCACGAGTACTTCCTCCTTGGCTTCGAAGGTACTATTAATTTCAGAATACTTCGTGGTAATACCGTCCATAAATCTTTCCCAAACTATTTTTCTTTCTAGTCTCGTATCTTCAATGGTAGTATCCTATAAAATATATAAAAATGATCAAAAATTCAGCTAATATTGAAATATTCATTGTAATGATAATCGTGACCCTATTTAACTTTTTATCCTTTCAGGGTTTGTCTGAAAACTTTCAAAGAATCACCTCCCGAAATTTGTCAAGTCATAATCAACATCCTGTATATGATTTTTGAAGAGCACAACTGATTATATGAAAATTCAAGTGAACGAACTTTCCGTATACGCGAACACAATGTTCTTCAAAGCACAAATCACATTAGATCAAATCTATGACTGGCCTTTTGAACGATTAATCAAGAAAAATACGTCGGAATTATTGTCTCAGTAAGTAAACAACGTGAGTAATGGACTTAACCTGACAGGCGCCTCGATAAACTTTTTTTCTAGGGTGGATACTCAATAGTGGAATTGGGATTATAAATTGGTAGTTGGCTGGTAGTATAGCCGTTCGGAAAAGGTAGGGAATATGGGCTAAAGTCAGATTTTGCCAATTTTTTTTAAAGTTCTGGTTCCCATGAAAAGGAAAATCCTGTATTGTTCCAAGAACATCGTGGGAGCCGAGGGAAAGAAGGTAGGAGGTGGTTTTCTTCTTGAATTTCTGAAGGCTGTAGAATGCCTCAGGGAGCACCTCCCGAGGTAGGGAGTTCCAAAGCTTTGCCGTTCGCTGAAAAAACGAGCCCTGGGAAACAGATGTTCGGCATGTCTCCAAAGTGACCTAATTCTGTATATTCTGGACTTCAATAATCCCATTTACAACTTCCATTGGTTTCATCTCCTGTGCTAACAGTTCGTGAATAGCTTGAGTGTCATTTCCAAATTTAATGAATGAATCAACAATCCATTCAAGAGTCATTTCCAAATTTAATGAATGAATCAACAATCTATTCATACATCCGTATTATCCATGTTGAAGTACATATTTATGTGGGGGCGCTCGAATCAGTGAAGGAAAGTGATCCAATATTGAGTATGCAGGGATTCAGCAAAAATCACTTTGACGGTGTGATTTTCAATGAATTATTGCAATTTTTTTTACAAATGTATAAAAGAGGCATCTCTTGAAGTACTTAAAAAAAATCCTAGTGAGATAAAAAATAGGGAATGTGGTCAAATTTCTGCAATATTTTCAAAGTTATTTTAGAAAAAAATAGAAAAAATACTCCGAGAGATGCCTATATACCTAGATAGCTTTCCAATTAAGATGGTGAAAAAAATCTCGAGTTTTTTGAGCGAGCTCCGAGTATTTTGATTTCTCCCGCTCCTTGTTTTACCAACAGCCACCAAAGGTTAACCCCCTCTTATATAATATAATAAAAACAATATTTTAGTAATAATGATTTTCTTTCGAATAGTGAAAGTAATTTCAGACTAGCTGGTAACTTATTGTACAAATGCAGTTCAGGTGAGTTATCCTGGACAGATTCAGTCGATAAAAGGGTATTCTGATCAAATTCGATGATCTTGTATCATGACTGTGAGAGTCAGATACGTTCGAATAATTATTTTTGTTTTTATGAATGACTATTAAAGCATAATAGACAGACAGGCAAGGTAGAGGCAGAATACCATATTTTTCGAAAATTGGCTTGCAATGTGCATTGAAGTACGCCCCATTAATTATCTTCATTGTTTATTTTTTCTGAAAAGGGAAAACTTGCAGTGTGTGGCAAGAGTTTCTCTACAAAAGTATCACATACATGATCTGAGAATGTATTAATGATTAGTACGTTAAGAGCAAAGTACTTATGTCAACAACTTTTTTTAGTTGATGTATTAAAAAAATATAGCTGGATACTTTCTAACTCAGTTGTTCGGTGTGCAACGTTCCCTCATTTTACATAAATTGTGGAGCATTTTCTCTCAAATCCAAATTGATTTGTGTGCAATTGGCCATATTTTTCAAAATACATTGTCAGCCTGATCTTGATTATTTTCTCTACTAAGAACTCAGAAAATCGAAAAGGAGAACAAGGAGCAGAACATGCCAGGGGATAACTGAACTGGCCCCAGCACAACGTCTACAAGAAGTTCTCTCAAAACAACATTTCAATGGCATCAGTCTGATCAAGAAACGGAGTGGGGGATACACTGAAAACCCCAAGGAAAGCTTGGGTTCACCCCATAGAAGCCTATATAGCTGGGAATATCTTTACAGCTCAGAGAACCAATTAAATGAGATATCAAAAGCTCTAAATCATTCCAGTAACCAGGAAAAGACGGATATTTCCCGCCATACTGCAATAGTGCCATGAGCTACAATAGGCCATGCGCCGCAGTGGAGGGACCATCACTTTGTTTTGTTTTTATTAGATTTATAGTAAATAGTGAATACTAAGCTACATGGTAGAAAATCATCATGAAACACAATAATAATACCGGATTTTATAACATTTCTGTTTGCAACACTAACGTTACTCCAGTTTTGTCCAATTTGGATATTATCAAAAGATTACTTCAGACTGAGCGATTGATGGATAAATATCCTTAAACATACCCACGCCCAGAACCGTCATTAACCACCAATGATAATTTTTAATAACGAATAAATGTGATTATGATCAACAAATAATTTCATTACTAATTTTTTCTAGAAACAGAGTCCAGGTAGAAAATTAGTTTTATTAAGATTTAGTATTTTATACATTTTTAAACAAGTGTGCAGCAACTTCTTAAAATATGATTTCTGTATACTGAAGCACCGTAAATATCAGTTTTAATACTCAAGATAACTTCGAATAACTTGCGATTAGTTAGAAAATGGTCATAATGCCAAAAAAAAACAAATCAAAATCAAATCAAATCACGTGATGTGGTTTGAATTCCCTAATGTACTGAAAAGGCTATCCAAGGCTAGCATCATCTATCGTTTTATACCGCAAGCTTAGAGAGAGGCTATGGTAACGTTCACTCCAAAGACTGGGATACGCCCAATGGACAAACTAAAATCTTACTGATAAGTCTCACCTCCTTCCTCCTAAAAGCAATGGAGAAAATAGACTGTTATGATAGAAGCAAACTGCTTGTGTACAAACTGCTCCACAAGAAACAGTTTGCTTATCAAGCAGGTATATCTACAATTAATGCTCTACAGTAACACATTGTTTGATTGAAATGCTCTGGCATGGCCTATGTATTTATATAGTCGAAAATGAAATATTGAATTTTGCTGTAAGTTCTACAAAGAGACTGACTTGAAAACAACTTGTAGTCGGTATTGTAAATGTAGGTAATACGGTATCAATTATTCAGCTGACATGAACAACATTTATGCATTTATTAGAGGTTCCATTGAATTCTACTGTTCAGCAAATGAGTGAGATACATTATGGATGAATTCATGGGAGACACAGAGACATAACTGCTGACACTAGAATTCTGCAGTACGCGAAATTTCACCCCAGGACCTTTAGAACACCTAATTTTATAACAATGCCATTGGTTTTTTGTGTTCGTCATATTATGAAATATCATTTTAATATATAATTTATAGTTAAGTGCGTCATGTGATGTTTGCCAATACTATTGGTATGACCACATAGGATAGGCATTTGGAGTGTCATTCAACAAAGTTGTTAATTCTTTTTTTATGAAAGTATGTACATGTGTTTATATGTCTGTATACGCGTGTATATACCAACTTTGACTTTAATAATTGTTATTTAAATTTTCACTTTTACACATTTTATTTGGTTTCTTGATATTTATATTATTGTGACTGTGATAGGTACTCACTGAATTTTTTAAATTGTAACTATCTTCAATTAACATGTCCAACTAAGACATATGTTTTTTCAGTATGTTTAAACATAGATTTTACCCACTTAATGAATAACGCTTTGTTAATAAGAATTATTTGCTTCATACAATAAAGCATATTTGTTTTGATTTGATTTCTCTACTGAACAAACCTCAACTTTTAAGCACTGCTTTCATAGATATGAATTGTTGTTTTCGAACATGCTGAAGAATATCTTGTGTACTTCCGAGACATAAAATTACCTGTTTTATTCTTTTCTCTAGCTCAGAAAATGTATTACACACATCCAATGCTTGGTTCAAATCTTTATTTATTATTTCTGCTCGATTGTTAACCTGCTTCAAACGATCTATTTCGGTATCTTTGATTTCCGTTATATCTTCTATTACCCTGAATAACGTATCCACTTCTTTATCCTTTCGTTTTTGCTGAAAAATAATGAAAATGTTAATACAAAAACTAACCTCATATTACTTATAAACCTCAAATTCACGCAACATGAATGATATTTCGCCACTCAAAAATCCTTTGTGATCAAAAAGTCTATCCCATACTCTTCCTACATCTGAAAACGAATTATTTTCAATTAAAATACAACTTTACTTGCTTTTTCAGCCCCACCCTTCAAAACATCTGACATTTTAATTCATATCATTCCATTTTCCATTTTCATTAATTTATTGGACTGGCTCCGTGGCTCCTGCAATCCGCACTGCACTGTCCGACCGCTCACTTAAGGTGCGTATTCACTAGAGCATTCGTTCCGATGAGCAACGAATAATCACATGTGCTGCTCGATTCAAGCTCAGGCTGCCTTATGCTGCTCGTTCCGTGCTCATGCGGAACGAATGCTCTAGTGAATACGCACTTTTAAAGAACGTCAAGCACAGTTTCACCGTCCACACTGAGCACGAAAAAAATCAACAAAAAACGGATCTGCCCAAGCACCGCACGCGCATTTTGTTCGTGCCCAAATCAGCGTCCACATTGCCCGAGCATTCGCTCGTTCAGTGCTCATTCGGTGCTTATCCGGAACGAATGCTCTAACGAATAGGTGCGTATTCACTAGAGCATTCGTGCCGCATGAGCACATGTGCTGCTCGGTTCTAGCTCAGTCTACGTCATGCTGCGTAATGTAAACACGCATCCTATTCTATCCTATTATCCTATTCGTGCTCAAATCAGCGTCCACACTATCCGAGCATTTGCTCGTTCGATGCTCATTCGGTGCTCATGTGGAACGAATGCTCTAGAGAATACGTACCTTAACTTAAAAGATGTTATAATTCGAATTAAAAATAATCGATAATCCGATTATTGAAATAATCGGTGTAATCCGATTATTTTGTTGAAAGAATTCGAATGAAAAATAACCTGCCGTGGGATTCTGTGTACCATAGAATTCTATTGTAGACAGTTTTGTCTCTTTCTTTCCTATGAATTCAACTATAATGACATCTCACTTTTTCTATCGACAATAGAATTCTATGGTACACAGAATCCCACCCCAGATGTGTGAATATGAATGTACTTTAGCGTACTTTGGCGTATGACTGCGGGTTACTTGTTTTGCATAGCGAAGCGAAGCGAAACGAAGTTAAACGAAGCACACGCTATCACTTTGTGGTGTACCGGAAAGAGATGCCAATTGTTTCGTTATGTATCGCTATGCGAAAAAGTTACAGAGTACCACTGCGCGTCGTGAAAGCTGTCAGTACTGTTAATTGTCAGTATTGTCATGTCATATGCATAAATACATATGCGTATGATGAAAAATACTTGTGTCAAATCAACTAACCAAAGTGGCATAAGACAAAACGACGAGAACTGACGCGACACATGACAACTGACTAGTGACAAGTGACAACTATTCAAGTGATATTTATTTCGAATGATAATCCGATTTTTGAAATCATCAAATTGCCGGAATTCGATTATGGAAGTAATCCCATTATGAAAAACACTAAAACAGTATAAACCATACCGAAGATGAAAACTTTCCGATACTGTATTGGCTATAATAAAAATTTCCCCAGACGTTTTCTCCATCTATGTTTTGATAGCTACACTAAATGTTCATAAAAAGTTACTTATTGAAGCATGTGCTAACAGAAAATTTAGTTACCATTACCATTTACCATATAGGCATTGTTTATAGAGAAAGAAGATAGTTAGTCAGTGCCTATGGAAATCGCGTTTGATACAATCGCGCGAGACATCTAGCCCGATAACGACAAACCTAGCTAGAAAACATACCCGTACGAATGCGCCACCTACAAACATTTTGCAATTTTCCAGGTATACTTGAGAATTTCTATTTTTGCCAAGGAATCCAAGTATGTACCATTCGCCCTGACTGGGACGGACTTGAAATTTTCTAATGATAGTTTTTAACAGAGTAGCATATTTTATACAAATATTCAATGTTTCAATAAAAATGAAATGTTGAATGAACTAGTCATAAATTTAAAAAAATTAACGTGAAAGATGAAGAATTTCCACTTTTCGTGTTGGGAACTTATTAATACCAATTTTGTCATTTTGAATTCAATCATCATGCACAATACTGTGCATGGTTTAATTTGAAAACGAATGTGAAATTTTAGTGAAAAATATCTTTTTACCTACGTGTGGTGTGCAGTGTATTTTTTAAGCCATAATCACTGGGCGACGAAGCTCATAATAATACACTACCGGTGAACAGAACAGAACTGATAAAATATGTGACAATTAATCATTATATAATTAATAATAAATTTTGCAACTGAGTACTTACAAACTTCCAAGCCATCATGGTCATGTTTAATCTTGTGAATTGGTTGTTCATTATAACATCTATATATAAGAAAAAAAGAAAGAAAACCGTTAATTGGTTTATTACTCCAGCTAAGTGGATTGAACATGTCAAAAAGAGTAAATTTATAAATACAAATACATAAGTTCACAAACAATAAAATTGTAGGTGTATATAGGTTGTAGGTGGTTGTATATAGAACAAAAAAAACTTAGTTATTCACCTAGATATTTATTCAGACAAGTAATTTCATATTTTCTAAAATATTCAAAATTTTAACTGCTAACAGTTACAAAGTGGAGAAAATATGTACAAATATACCAATGTGTTTTTCAGACTAATTGATCATCATTTAAAGTTGTGCCACACTAAATGCTCATAGTAATATTAGTAAATAAAAGACGACTTGTTAGTTATAATCAGAGTATGGTGTAAGCAAGTGAAAAGAACGTTAACGAATAACTAGTCTTTCACGTGACAATTTCACAAATGATCAAGAACGACACAAAACAAATAAACACAAAATTCACTGGGAATGGTCTTGATAACATCAAGTTACAGGTAATAGTAAATTGGTATAAACACTGAAACTGAAATGCATGGAATCTCGAATTTACCAGTACAACGCTGGATAGGATGCACATGTCAAAATTATATTTCAGAGCCATCTGTCGATTATTCAATAAATTACATTTTACGAACTGATCAAATACATACGTTAAAATCAAGAAAAGACGTGACTGGAGACTCGTGGACTAGCGACCTCTAGTGATGGTCTCCATTTGAATCCAACTGAAAGTACGTAAGATTGGCCAACTATCTTCTTTCTCTATAAACACTGATATAGGCGTCATTTCATCGATAAACTGATAAATAATGCAAATTTCATCTGGCAATTTTGAATTTAGATAGCGTGGGTTTACTGGGAACTGGGATCCTTATGGAAATAATTTTGACGCCATTCCTACCATCTGTTGGCGTTTTTCTGTACTTAATAAGTAATTAGCCTCTGCGAAAAATTATATCAGGAAGATTTCTGGTTTTGTAGATTAATGTCAAAATCCAAAGTATATAAATTTGACAGACGGTTACCCTGGGAAGAGTGGGGAATCGAAGCAGCTTCCTTATTTATTTAGGAACAGCTGACTTTCATCTTTATCTGTTATGTTATGGATGACAAGTGATTTCGTACCAGATCGGCAATTTTCGTCGTCGAGAAATACTTTTACTTTTGAACTGTTTTCATTTCTGTGTTGAAAAACAAACAAATATGAGTTAAACTTCTAGGAATACTCGAAGTTCCAGACCACAAAAAGCAATTAACCGTCAATTTGATGTAAGTGGGACCATTTTCGTTCGATGTAGTTGTTCTGTGTAGAAGATACCGCACCCGATCACCCCAGATAACATCCAGGCACAGGGATGAGTTGCACTTGATTTGTACCTATGCATTATAGGAAGATACATAAATTAAAGTTGTATATGAAAATACTTCAGTTGGTGTTACTTGTGGATGGTACATGTCAATGTGCAGAAGTTTGAGTTGGGGTGGTCCTGAAATTCCAACTGTTGCAGGTTTGAAGGATGCCTTCAAAAAGAAGCACTCCCAAAACAGAAAAATGTAATATATCACAAGGAGACAAAAATTGAAGCTACTGTTTGGTAAATGACTGATTTTAGAGGATGAATTTGAGCTGCTTTGCTAGTATTCTAGTTCATCACCCATTTATTATTTTATCAGCTGTTGCAGTATTTTCAGGAACATGTATTGTAATTCCATTTACTTTGAAATCCATCACATTTCCAACTTTTCAAGATCCTCAGTTGGTAAGTTTATCTATTTGGTATATCTCTATATTAATTTCTTACAGCCAATAAATATTGAACAGCCTAAAGGGAAACCTAAACTTTGTACATATTTTCAGGGGTTTTCTACAAGAGGAACAACAATTTCTAATCGTTTAACTGCTTGGTCTAATTTAATTAAATCTACGAGGCCTTCTGGTGACTTCACTACAAATCCCAAGGAATATTTATACCATCGAAATAGAAATCATTCTCATCATCCACCTTCACTTAAACCGAAACAAAAAAAACTCAAGAAGCCCAAGAAACCCACAGGACAACCTGTGTATGGCAGTGTGAGTAAAAAATATATGAATTATTCTTCTAAATTCACTTCACCCTCATTATGATTCATACAACACACAAACATTTAATTACCACTAAATTTTCCTGGGTCATACTCAGATCTAATAGATACCGAATATTCCACAAAATTGTTCAGATGTAGATGCAGCCTTAGATGGTTTTTACTATAAGTTATTTGATCGGCACATTCCTCGTCAACACATCTTTCAAAGAAACTACCCACCATGGTACAACCATATTATTATTCGTAAAATTAAAGAAAAGCACTGAGGAATGAAAGAATTTAATTTAGTGACTCATAGATCCCAATTTTGCAGAAGAATCTATTTTGCAGGTCTGCAGGCTGCAGGTCACTAACAATTTTGTATGGTTATTTTGTCTACGTAAGGTTAGTCAGGTCAGGTTTTGTTAATAATTATTTTTTTCATAAATGTAAAATTATTATAATGTTCATACACTTCACACTTCTATCCAAAAATGTATACCGTGTCCTGTAATTGGGTCAAGTGCCTGTTTGGACCATAAATTGTTTTTTTTTTTATTATTTTATTTCCTTAGAATTTTCGTTTCGTGTGATAGACTGAAGTATTAACAAACCACTATTTTTTGTGTATTGAGTGGGTAGAAATTTTCTATAATGATAATTATGACTACTTGAATGGGTGGTTGAATATTGATTGTTGACTTCAACCTTTTAATATGGGAAGACATATTCCCATATGATTCCAATGTTCGATACCTGTTTTTTGTAGTTTTTAATCTTTCTCTCAATTTTATAATAGGTCTCACTGAATGAAGAAAAAAATTCCAGTGATGCTATGGTGGAAATGGATAGATGGAAAGCTGTACAAAGCCTCACTCCCAACCTGGAACAAAATTCTGATGAATCAGATGAGAATTTTTTCTGCGGCAGTCCAGGTAACTGAATCTTGTTTAACAAAAAATGGTGGCAATCAATGTCTCATTATTTAATAAAAGGTATATTTTAAATGAGCACCAAAATAATTATTGTGTTACATTACCTGCCAAGTTTTATACTCTGTCAATAACAAATTTGCTAATGCTTTTTTATGTAAGTTAGTATATGTGTATATATGTATATGTGTATACATAGCAACTTTGACTTTTAAAAAATTGTCTTTTATATTTCAACACTTTTACACGTTTTATGTGTTTGAGTAATTCAATTTTTATATTCTTGTGACGGAGATACTACTTGGTACTCACTGAATTTTTTAATTTGTCTGTGTACATAGACAACTATTTTCAGTTAACATGTCCAACTAAGACCTTATATGAGTTTTTTTGTATTTTCAAACATAGAGATTGTACCCACTTATTAAATAACGCTTTGTCATTAAGGATTATTTTATTTGCACAATAAAGCATATTTGATTTGATTTGTCCAACATTTTATTTGGCCACCAAAAGAAATAAACAAGCACCAAAAAGCCTCAACCAGAAATAGAATTTATAAGCACCTGAAATGTTTAAAAGTTGCCATTAATATGAAAGTTGTATCTAATGTAATACATAGACACAAAAAACATTAAATAATCTGTCACTCATTTTCGACTCGCCAGCTAGGTTTATTTTGGTGCTCAAATATTTAGTGTTCAAGTAAGATTTGTGGTGTTGTGAATAAACTTCAAAACTCAATACTTTGGGCTCAAAAATAAATAATAATAAATAAATAAATTAATTAAATTTTGGTACTCAACTATTTTTTGTTGGTGACACAAGATAAATATCAATCATATCAATATTACTTTGGTGCTCGGTTGAATACGACCCTTTAAGCAATTGAACAAAATAGAATAATAATTATAATAAATGTTCTTTATTGCTAATAAAATGAAATAGTTATCGACCGAGGTCCTTCAGTCCCAACATAGATTATAGGGTGAAATGGGGTTAGTGTTATATAAAAAACGATAGTTACATTTTAAATTAAAATATCAAAATACCCAAAAGAGATAACAGTTTGATTTTTTACAGTGGTATTACTTATCGTTAAATAACTGGAGTAACTTATTTTATTCTACCAAGCATAGTGCATTATTTATAAACAAAAATAATAAGCTATGTTCACTGATTACATTTACCCCAGCTTTCAGGGCAAATTATAATGTCTGTATTTTTTCATACATACAACAGGAAATTATAAGATTTGTCTCCAACAGTCAGAATACCAGACAAGGCATCAAGTTGACAAATATCAGTATAATTCTTTTGAAAAGACTCTAGTCAAAGATTTGCAAGGTGTCTGCTCCAAAAATCTAATTTTTTTCTGTATGTTGCGAACATTATGCCACGCCTATTGTTTATTTTCTACTTATATCTTCCAATGTATTTGTTTTTGTGTAAACATTGATTAAATAAATTGAAATTGAAATTGTAATCATGGTTTCTAATTCTCAAATGCATTGTAGGCCAGAGTATTTAGGACAATTGTAATGAAGTATGAAAGATGAAGTTCAACCAAAAAAAATAAATTAGCCCAATATCTCAATTTATAAGAAAGTTAAAAGCTTCTTTGTGAAATAATACAATTCCTATGTTTGTCTTAGACACATTTATTGAAAGAGTGACCGGCCAAAAACGCACAAGAAAGAAGCACACAGAACACAAGTCCCCTTGTCTCAAAAACTAGTTATAGGATCGTGTTGGGCCAAGGGGGACTTAACCGAAGGCCATTTTTCATAAGAAAAGTGCGGCGTCCTTTTAGAAAGAAAGAAAAATTAAAAACGATAATACAAAAGTTATATTGTGGCGTACCCCATTCCACCCTATTACCCTATTACCCTACTATGCAAGATACCTTGGTCGTGGTAACTTGCATTTTGCAACCTGCTCCTTTCCTGTAACTCTTCATGCCTGCTTTTTTTGGTATTTTCCATCTTAGGTTTTGGCTATATACAGGGTGTTTCCGAAATTGGAGCGATAAATAAAGTGGGAAGTAGAAGATGACAAAACAGAACGAAATGAAAGAATACATTTTTGCCGAAATTTATTTTGGGAGATACTGACTTTTAAAGTTTTCAAGATACTTTTGGTAATCACTGATCAGAGGTCTACAGCGTACGCGAACCGAGCTAAAACACTGCTAGCAGGCAGACACGCTGTGGCCTGGAGCATCAACCCAGTGGCTCCCAAACAAAGTTAATTGAAAGTGCAAATATTTTGAAAATTTTTGATTGCTTCAAAAATAAAAATTCTTGCCATTTATTGATACATTATGTTCCATTTAACACCATTTTCTTAATCGCTTCAATTTCGGAAATACCTTATATATTTTAGCTTCACTATGATTGAAATTGCCTTCAGTTTTTGTTTTTGAAGCGCTCAATGTTATAGTTATTATCTCTTATATGTATATTTTTTCAGACTATGTTATAATCCTTTTTTTTTTCAGATGAACGATATGCTCATTTAGTAATTACAACTCACAATAAAAAAGACTTGTTCACAATAAGTAATATGCTAGCAATGTGTCGATTAGAACACGAATTATTAGATTTAAAATTTTATGATGACTTGTGTATTCAGAATACTAATTACAAGAGGAAGTGTTGCAAACCGTGGTCCCTTCCTAACTATATTGCCCTTTTCAATAAAAGAGCCTCATGTCTTGCAATCACAGTAAGAAAACTACTATTGGGTGCAACATTTTTTCTGAAACCTTTGTTTTAGGAAGAGGATGTCCAAAGAACAAAACAAATTTTAGTTAAATGTGCACAATACTTTCATGCATTGGAACTCAATTCGGAATGTTTAAAGGGAACACCCTATTGTGAAGCACCAATAGAGTGTCTACGCCATGATGCAGTATTCAATGTTTTAAATTTTTTGACAAGCAGCTCTTTTCTTTTA
The DNA here is from genome assembly GCA_958298965.1 of Chrysolina haemoptera. Lineage (NCBI taxonomy): Eukaryota > Metazoa > Arthropoda > Insecta > Coleoptera > Chrysomelidae > Chrysolina > Chrysolina haemoptera. The sequence goes on along the minus strand of OY282596.1, from coordinate 11,242,877 downwards.
CAAAATGTAAGTGATAAATTTTCAGTCTGTTGTACCGGGTGTCCAGGGAAGGTGGCTCGCCCCAATAACTTTTTTGGTTTCGAAGATATTGCAATGAAATTTGGAGGATCTGTATGAAACATAAAAGTGCATTTTTGAAATTTATTTTTTAATCAAGAGCAACATAGTAGCTCATTAGGTCAGGAAAATTGGGCATTTCATTAATTTGTTACCACACACTATTGGGTCTCAAACAAACATTTGTCAACAAAATTAAAAATACATTAGATCTTTAATTTCGGGATTAAAATAAGATTTAAATTCATCAAGTAACCTGTGACCAACACAACTGATATAATAACAGAACCTTCAATTCAAAAACTAATAACATATCTCATTGCATAATAATACCATTATGACCATATTTTTCAGTCAATAACATACACAATAGTTTTCTATTTTACTTTTGCAGAAGCGAAGTAAGATAACGACTAGTAATGATTTTTTCCTACGACCACATAGGAAATTATATTGTACTGTACAGTTTCAAGGAAAGTAACTTTCCGCACGCGTGCGGATAAGCTGTCAAATGCATAATTTGCATTTAGATACAACACTGTCAAGCTATCAACTTACTTATTTCTAATTAGATTTAACTATTTTATATTTACATTAGAAGAACTCTTTGAAAATCATAATTTTTTTTTCATTTTCATCATAAAACCTTCAAAAAAACTTTTAGAGAAAGGCTTTTATCTAAATGCGCTAAAGAGAAGAAAATAAACTTTGAGGAAGTATGTCAAACCCATCATTTTGTCACAATAAAAAATTTCAAATTATATAAAAGCTCCATTGTTAGAAAATGAAAAATAGTTTAGACACCGACAGTGCTAGGAAAATTCTTAGGGCGATGTACAAGAACAGTAAACTGGGGATAAGATTATTTTCACAAATATAGTTCACAATATATTGAGGGTTAGAGTTAGTTGACACTCTCCTCGCAATTGTTTGTATTTCACAGAAAAGTTCTGCAGCTTCAATATCCTTACAATCTCCATTGGTCAAAGTCAATTTATTCCAGTTTCATGCAATCATCGTCGTTCCATATTTATTGACAGTGATAATTGTATGTTTGTTCGGCATGTTTGACGCACGCCACTTAAACGAAAAAAAATTATTACGAGGAAATATGTCACTTAGCAGAAGTATGTCCTTCACAAAAAAGTTCACATCGGTTAGCAGAAGAATGACCTACGAAAAAGATCACATCGGGTGACCATTTTGGCAATAGCAGCTTGTAACCGTATCACCTATTCATACTGTGGTTAACTCTCACTTCATTGGCAGTGCCTAAAACAAATATGTTCATTTTGATTAACTGTGTATCACAGCCGAGGCTTGTACTTGTACTCTTTGTTATAGTTCATAGAATACATCAATTGGATTACATTGAAATATTTACAGGAGATAGTAATAGTTAAAACTCATATGTAGGAAATATTGACCCAATTAATGTGAAATCAAAATGTAGAAATATATAAGTGGGATAATTCTCCACAAGTAGATCGTTAGGATGAAATTCATTACTTCAAAATCTACAGCAATAACCGTCCATAGTTGTTATTTTATTTAAGCCTAATTAGCGAGTAACAATATATGTTACAATTTTGTTATTTTCAGAACACAAAAGAGGCCACGGAATTGAAAGAAGTGATGATATTTTTACCTCTTGCCAGTAGTACGGCCATTTTGCCGTATTATCATGAATTGGAGAAGCTCAATCTGGAATATGACGGTGTGAAGGTTGTGGCAATGGATTTTGGAATAAAAAGTGCATTATTTGACGAATGTTTAGTACGAGATACTTATCTAATGGGCGCAGGAGCTCTGTTTGTATTTATGTGTATATGGCTTTACACGGAATCACTGTTCCTCACAATAATGACAATAATTGTGATTATATTCTCCTTGGCTATATCTTATTTTATGTATATACTTGTGTTTGAGATCAAATTCTTTCCTTTCATGAACTTGCTGGCTACAATTGTAGCTATAGGTAAATTATATTTGGAAAATAAATAGGTTCACAATACACATACATTTCTATTACAGGTATTGGTTCAGATGATGCATTTATTTTCTGCAAGATTTGGCAAATTCAGAAGCAGGATCCAGGAAGTTCCCTATTGAAAATAATGACTGATACTTTCCATCATGCATTCATGTCAATGTTTGTAACAGCCCTTACGACTTCTGTAGCATTTTTAGGGTCTTATGTCAGCTCAGTAACAGCAGTAAGTTGTTTCAGGTATGATAATCAAATTGCAAATTGGCATATGTAGACAGAGCAACTAGTAAGAAGGGAATAGCCGGACAAAGTGGTATAAATATCCCCCAAACAGATTGTGGCTTTCGAGGATAGTAAATCCTCAAAATGAGATTTTCAGTCACCAATCTTGCCCCATAACCTGAGCCGTAAGTCAACACTGGCTGCATTGAAAATCACTTCTCTACACTCTTGTAGTATAGAGCGGTGAATGTAGACCAATTCAGCGAAGTCAATGTATATTTCTTTTTTTTTTTGTCATTAAGTAATTTTATATATATATATATATATATATATATGTGGGTATATACATTGTGACCCACTTAAGATCGGAGCACCCTTATAAAATCTATAATTTTTTTTTTTCATTAGGAGGACATTCAAAAAGTCTACTAGGACACCAAATTTCATGGACGAATCTCTATTTCCAGAGCCAACTAATTCGATTTTTACAGGTCAAAATTCTATAAAAATTACTAGCGATTTTTTTTGAAAAAATCTGAGACTACATCACTGGATTCGCGACATTTTATTATATATATATATATATATATGTATATGTATATACAGTGTGACCCATTTAAGATGGAAGCACCCATATAAAACTTACATTTTTCAACCGATTCGAATGATTTTGTTTTCGTCAGGTAGACATTCAAAAAGTCTACTAGGACACCAAATTTCATGGATAAATCTTTTCCAGGGCCAACTAATCTTATTTTTCAAGGTCAGTCAGTCAAGGTACTAAAAAAATTACTAGCTTCCATCTTAAATGGGTCATACTGTATATATGTGTAAAGCTGTCCTGACGAGTTGTAAACAACAAAACGACGTCGTCGGCAGATGGTGGAACTCTCGGAATTTAACCGAAAACACTATATATATATATATATATATATATATATATATATATATATATATATATATATATATATATCAATAAATTGTATATTTTTTGAACATTGATTAGCTGAACAAACTCTATTATTATTATTCTTACGGCACTGTTCTAGTCAGCTCAAGGAACAGAGATTCACAAAAGTCAGCGAATTTTAAAAACCAAAATTAATTATTCTATAATTTCTTTCACAGGTTAGTAGTAAAACTAATTAGTATTGAAATTTCAACCAATCAAATTTTATTCAGCAAACTAAAAAATTCTTTAATGTTATTGAAAAATAACATCATTTATTTCACTAATGAAACAATCTTTCAAAATTTGTATGGCAAACAAATCATTCAGTACAACGGATTATTTGATTTCAAAATCAAGAACATTAAAAAATTGAATTGTTTAAAAGAAAATTAAACTAGAACAAAATTTAATACAAATCCAAATTGGATAAAGAATATTTCAAGTACAGTCATTTCTGAAGACATTTTACAATTTTTGTCATGGGTCCTAAATTTAGTATGGAACCTGTTATCAAAAAATGCATTCCTATGAAAAAAAATCTAGATTATATCACCACCTCTATCACTGACATTAGTAAGAAACATCAATAAAGCTAGAGCCATCAGTGTCATCACTTATCATGTACTTAATTTATTTTTTAAATTTTGAAAAATATAAAATTTAATATGGTGGCAAAATTAAAAACCAAAATATTAATTTGTCGAAATGATGTATATTGTTCGAAAATGGATGTTAGGAACCTTTGGTGTGAATACAATTCAAGAAATAGAAGCTACCCAAAACACCAAAACTACGTCACTTTCACTCTACGCGCATTTCGCTAACAAAGGTAACATTCTCAAGAGCTATACACTTACTATGATAGGGAAAAAAAATTCTAATCCTTTTTATACCTACTACTTATCTGAGTGGTAATTGCACTCATTATCTATTTTAACAAACCCTCTATTCTACCTACCTCAATATATCGTTATTCCATACGAACCTCGAGTTACTCAAGGTTTCGACAGCCCTTTTAGAACCCTCAATATGAAGGTGGTATACAAGACTTCATATAAACTGCAAATCTTGGGTACTCCAAATGATAAGACGGAAGAAAAAGAAAAGTCGGTGATTTATGAGATTAGCTGTAAGAAGAAGTATGTGGGCCAGACCCGTAGGGCCATGAAAGTACGGTTCCAAGAGCACATTGCTCATATCGGATTTTCGAGACCAAAAAAATCGAGTGGGGCTCAACATGCTTGGACCACGACCACCGATTTGATGACACAAGTTTGAGATTAATTAGACAGGTTTATGACCGCAGACTTCACGATGCATTCGAGAGTTTAGAAATGGCGAAGTGTAAAAATAGTATGAATGCCGATAAGGGCCCCATTCCATACCGCCCTTTGTTTAGTACAATGAACGTTTATTTCCTTCATAATTCATTAGTCTCTATTCGTTATCATTACTTAGTCTATTATTATTCCTTATTTTACTACTAATAATTTTTTCTCGTTTTCAAATATGTTGGTAAAGTAAATATTATATCAATATAATGTTAGTCATTAATCCAAGTGTCATCAAATACGAAACAAGAAGTTTAGAGCAGGTAGTTTCTGATTTAAAGTAAACAATTAGAGTTAGAGAGAGTTGGTATTTTGGGTAGCTTCTATTTCTTGAGATGCATATTGTAATATTGTAAAAAAATCTCCCGAAGAGTAATGGGCAAGTTTGGGTCTTGAAAATCTCAGGATTTACACTTCATAAAAAATGAATCATCATTCATCAATGATTTATTCTGTTTGAGGGTTTCCCTGTTATATTTGGCTATAACTTTTATATATTTCTCTTTAAATTCACACATTCATATGCAGGGTCTTTCTGTACATTTGCCAATCTATGAATATAATATTTAAATGTGTTTAATTTCAGTATTTTTGCTGGAATGGCTGTGGTGGCAAATTATTTTTTGATGATGACTTGGTTTCCTGCATGCCTTGTGATTTGGGAGCGATCATGTTTTTCTAATGATGCTCTTTTCCGAAGTTGTTTCATAGTTTTTTACCAAAGATGGTGCTGCATCAAACCTCAGCTGAATTTGTCAGCTGGATGGTGCCAGAGTTCGTTTTTCCAAAGATTTTGGAAAGCCAAAGAAACTTGGCTGCTCGATTTTGTGATAAGGTTCAAATATTTTTGGTTCATAGTGCTGCTAACCATAGCATTTTTAAGTGGTTTTATTGTACTGATACATCCCAAACTTCAGTTACCAAATACAAATGAATTTCAATTATTCGCAACATCTCATCCCTTTGAACAATATGATTTCAAATACAAAACTCACTTCTGGTTCAAGCATCCAGAGAAGGTAAAAAAATATAATACTTTTCGGACTGGTTAATAAAGTACTTCGATTTCAGTCAGAGCAGGCAAGCTACAAACTTCCACTAAGATTTGTTTGGGGAGTACTTCCTATAGACAATGGAGACCATTTGGATCCTTCAAACTTAGGCAGTCTAACGCTTGATCCAACATTTGATGTATCAGATCCAGAATCTCAAGAGTGGCTTCTGAATTTTTGTCAAAAACTGAGACAGCAGCCCTTTTATCAATCTATGCTGGGACCTCTATTACCAAATTGTTTTGTAGAGACCTTTATGAAGTCTATGGAAAAAAAGTGTTATGATCCTTTTGTGAACAAAGACAGATCCCCCTGTTGTGAATCATCTAAGTTTCCATTCAACAGAAGTGTATTTAATGAATGTGTTATTGATGAAATAGCTGATATATATGAAACCCCAGTGGATCTATTGAATCCTGGTATGGCAGGTCCGAAGTTTTCGAAAGACCAAAATCCGACAATAAAAGCTGTTATAGTAGAATATGATAGTAATTATAGTTACTCAATGTCTTACGAACAAATGGACGAATTCTTCAACAAAGTGGAAGGCTGGATGACTGAAGAATTGAAGACCGCACCTGATACAATGAAAAATGGTTGGTTTATTAGTGAATTAGAGTTTTATGATTTGCAAAGAGAGCTAAGTGTGAGCACAGAAATAGCTGTTGTTATGTCAATGGGTCTAGCTCTCATAGTATTATTCTTTTCTACACTGAATATATTGACCAGTTTATATGCAATTATAACAATAACAAGCAGTATTTTTGTTACGATGGCAGTATTAGTAGTGTTAGGTTGGAAACTGAATATCCTAGAGTCCACAGCAGTTTCCACTGCCATTGGCCTAACAGTCGATTTCAGTTTGCACTATTCTGTTAACTATCGTCTGTGTCCTGAAGCAATAGCTGTTAACAGAGAAGCTGCCACAAGACACGCACTGAGTTACATGGCTGGTCCGGCTTTTATGGCAGCTGTTACCACTGGTGCTGCAGGGGCTTTTATGTTACCATCCCTAATCCTCCCTTATATACAAATTGGTATATTTCTTGTATTGGTGATGTTTGTAAGTTGGGTTTATGCCACGTTTTTATTGGGTTCTTTGTTAGCCATTCTTGGCCCCCATAAGGATTGTGGACAATTCAAATATTCACGAATTATTTGTTGCTTCGGAAAACCGAAACGAGTACAAGAAAGACCCTTACCGCCTCCGTCTACCATTCCAGATGGCCACGAGTTAGAGGCTCTTACCTTTTCCAAAAGGGAAAGACACACGCCGAAAACTCTGAGGCGTTCGTTGAGCTCAGGAGGAGCTCGTTTTACCCCAAGTAAATATGTATTTACCGATCAGTCTCCTTCCGCAACCAGTGCTATAACTATCATAATGGCCGATGACAATTAAATGTAACCTATTAGGACTAAATGTTCTGTGATATATTTTTTATTTAAGTTAATTTATTGTCGATGTCGATGCCATTTCTTCTCTCTATCATTTGTGTCGAAATGGCATTCGGAAAATATGTATTATATATTAATTTGACATATAAGTATTTGTTATGTTGATCGTAACCCCGTTGCGTATTTAACGAAATTGTCTTTCATGTTATTGAAAACAAATGAGCTAACATCAATTGTGCTGAAAGAAATATGTCTTCAGCATATGTAATCAGTTTCAAATGCTGTAAGAACTAATATCCTCTTTGAAAGGTAATGTGTTATTTATATTTTTGGATTTGTATTAATTTTCCTTATTTTCAACTTAAAAAACTATTTTTCAACCGGCTAACGTTTCGGTATTATATTTCGCCATCCTGAGGGGTCTAAAATATGAAATTATGGACGATTAAAAAAATGTTTTTATAAAAATTGCAAAAGTTATAAACAATTTAAATCTCCTCTCGGAATTGTATCACATATATTTATAATTTTGATAGAGCGGTGAAAATACCCCTGAAATCAATTTATAAATATTGTTGGTACAGTTCCGGGAGGTGGGACTTTTTTTTCAGAATATTTCACAATTTCTTTCCTATATTGGATATCTGCAATAGTTTTTGAGATATTCGCGAAAAACCAAACTTCCTTTTTTTTATTGAGTTTTTATAACTTTCTTTTTATACTTTTCTCTATATGCAATTACAAACAAATTGAATGACACCTCGCTTATAATAAGCACTTGTGAAACAGACTATTAAGCAGAAGCAATGTTCTGTTAGTTGTATAAAACTTGTATAAAACTATTTGAAACTTATTATTTTTATATTTCTAATTACTGAAAAATATCTAGTGTTGATGTCAGAAGAAATATTCAAGTCAATGCAGTACCTATTTTTTCAGATGTACATATCATTTCAAGCCCTTTTTGGGGACTTGGACAAAAGTTTGGATTATACCAGAATTGTAACACTGTTATAATTTTCAAGTAAAGCAGTTAAACGAAGTTATCTTTTTTGTGCCAAATGGTTGTGAACCAATCTTATACATCCGTCCACAACCAAAAATAATTCACACCTTACCTATGGCATTGAAAAAATTATCATTCATATTTATTATACAGTCTGTCCATGAAGTAACCCCCCGCTGCTAACTTTTGAACGGATTGGAATATTTCTTTGAAATTTACGCAGGTGAAATGGTAGTTCTTAAGCCACTTTTTGGCATAAAAAAAATTATCTACCTTTCAAAATGTCGTCTGGTCGCCATTTTGAAAGATTTTTTAAAATAGAATGTTGGGTCTCATGTTGGACCTCATGTGAAACGTTTCTCAGTATGACAGTAAAATTTCAAACAAAACTATTCATCCGAAACAAAATGGCGGTTCATAATACTTGAAGTCTTATTGAGTAACCCCATCCCTGTCATCTTTTGAACGGATTAGAAATTTCTTCATGCCGCCATTTTGAAATATTTTTTTAAATCGCTTTGGGGGTCGAGTGATAGCTCATTTGAATCGTCTTTTAATTTTCTATACGATACTAAAATTTAAGACTAAAATTTAAGACAAAAATTTCATGCAAAACAAAATGGCGGTACATAATGTTAGAGATCTGCTATGAGGATCCTTTATTATTCAGTATGCTTATAATAATAAGTCAATTTCAGGTACAGTAACTTTTGTAGAAGGGTATCCTGAACGATTTCATGATTTTACTGGAATTTGTTAGGATTCCAAAGGATCCTCATACCTCATAGCAGAGCTCTAACGTTATGTACCGCCATTTTGTTATCCTACACAAAATTGAAAGACGATTCAAATGAGGTGTCATTCAAGTCTCAACGCGATTTCCATAAAAAAAAATCAAAATGGCGATCTGGCGCCATTTTGAGAAATTGAAATTTATTTCTTGTCAAAAAGTAGAAATTCCACATAATAAAATTTCAAAGAAAAATTCCAATCCGTTCAAAATTCAACAGGGGTGGGATTATTCAATAAGAGTTCTAATATTATGTACCTACCGCCATTGTGTTTTTGATGAATATTTCCGTTTGAAATTTTGCTGACATAGAGAAGTCAAAGACGTTTCTAATGAGTTATCACTCGACCCACTATGCCATTTAAAAAAATCATTCAAAATGGCGACCAGACGCCATTTTGAAATATAGATGATTCATTTTGGTGCCAAAAAGTAGCTTATGAACAATAATTTCACCAAAAAATTCCAATCCGTTCAATATTTAACAGGGGGGGTTTCCTTATGGATATATTGTATATTTATTTATGTACAGGTTGGCTGTGAAGTTTTGGTCTACTCCATATTGTAATCTCAGAAACTGTAAATCGATTAATGGTAGAAAACGATTTGTATTTAGATAATGTATTGTGTTTTTACTAGACGTCAATTTTGGCATTTTTTTAATTGCGGATATGGCAATGTTATTATCATAATCACTCTTAAGATCCATTCCATAACGGAATTCAGATTTGAAAATGGTTTTAGTATCAATCAATTTCTACAGATTGTGAACTAATAAAATTTAAATAAGTTCAATTGTTATTAAAGGTAATTTTTTTGTCAGCTCTATAGTCGAAAGAAATTTTATTTAGTAATGTGCAATAACCCTCAACAATGTGTTTAGTGATGATATCCCATTGTTTCAATCATTATCATTTTGCAGTAAATGAAGGAAGAGCCATGTTATGCACTTAGTTCAAAGTTATGTATGTACAATGAAAGTTCAGTTGAGTTTGTTGGAGGACTTATTTGTTAAAAAATTATAATATTCATTCGGGCCTTCTCTTTTATCCTTTATATTATATAATTCATAATATACCACTCAGAAATATTGTGCCAGTGCTGAATCAAAAGTCTACTACATATTTCCATGGAGATTTGAATTCATAGAATACATCAGTTATGCTTGACACACGTTTCTTTAACAAAGTTAGAACCTATCAGCTATAAGCTCATAGTTTTCATATTGATATTTTTCTATATTTTTATATTGTATTCACGCTTAAGGTTCAAATGTGAGTAATTAATATAAACATGTTGAAGACGTATTTCTAAAAATTATTTTTTCCAACATGTATTTTATCTATCATCCATTCTACAATACTATAGAAAATAGAATATATTAACTTAATGTGATGGGAGTTAGTATTCTTGTTGCATAAATGAATTAGAGGCCATCCATGAAGATTGTTTTCAAAAAAATATTTCTTTGTCTGAAATGAAAGGGTGTGAAAAACATTCTATAAATGCATTTTCGTGATTTTTGAAAACTGATATTTCTAGCAGGAAATAATATTTTGATATATGTGGCACATGATTATAGCTTTCACTATGTGTTTGCTAATTTGTGAATTAATTACACAGGATATTTGCCGTGGTCCAACGTACCAATTAGGTTTTGTACCCGTTGAAGTAGATGAATGTAGTACCTTCCATTTGCCCTTACATTATCTCAGATTTAAATATTCACCTCCTGATCAATGTACTTACTACCTCCAATTTGCCCTTATTTAGATATTCACCTCCTGCTAAAGTGGGTATGAATCAATGCTGGTTCTGAGTTTCATACGGTTTATACAAAGCGTATTATATGATTTCATTAACATATGATATGGTAATTGAAGATATATTTAGAAGTGATAAGGAAAACATTATTTTGCCAAAAATTTGTCATATTAAACAATAATCTCATAACTAGTGGCCATAAAGCTATGAAATGATAAGAAGAAAGTTAAGAAAAATATGTTGTGTTCAAGTGACGATTGAGTCAAAATAGAAAGTTTCCTTCGGATGGCCTCTATAATGTTCATGTAGTCCGAATTATATCAATGTTATATGTTCAAATGAACAAACCCGTGGGCTACGGACAAATTAGTATATCTCTGTATATTAGATGTATTTTTTATTTTTTTATACAAACCAGTTTCTAAATTAATTTTTTCGTTAATAAAGATGTTTTGCCAAACTGATTTTCATTATTTTCTCCCCAATTTTTCACTCAACTCTCTCCTAATGATCTTGCAATTTATAGTGGCCTCAATAAAAAAAAAAAAAGAAAATGTGCGTCTCGGGACGCACGATAGAAGTGATAACTTAAACTAATCAAAGTTGAACTATTTAATATTGAAATTGTTTAACTTGAGAAAAGCTTAGATTGTTAATTAAATTTTATGTATATTAATATGATAATGTAAGGAATTGTTTGATTATAACATATATTTATTAGTTACAATTCTTGAATATGCTCATTAGAATTTTGTGCATTACATTATCAAGTATCATTATTTAATCCTATAAAATTAACGATTGGCTTGTGGTAGCTATAAGCAACGAAACTTTTACATTGTACGTCATCTAAAAATTTTGCAAAGACTGCATCAAGTACAGTTCCATGACTTGTAGCTTCTTCTGGCTTATTAATCATTTTAATTGTAATTTTGATTGTGGAAACAATACTAAATTATTAGCTCGATTAGAAGCGAAATTAACATTAAAATCTCCGGTTAAAATTAACGGAATTTTATAATAATTTTCAATAAGTAAAGCAGAACCTTCTTGTGTATAAATTAAAAGCTGTTTATGAATAAATTGAATAATTTTTGCAATACTCTGGTTTAAATATACATATATATTTATTCGGTTATTCTAAGTATAGAATTTTAATATATGAATCCAAAGCCAAGAAACTATATATATATATATATATATATATATATAGACAATAATAATTTGTTGCTTTGCTTCATCAGCCGTATTAAAGCTTGTAGCTTTATTAATTATTAATTAACGAATCAAAAGGAGTTATATCCGAACTGGAAAAAATGGGTAAAGGTTATTTCAATAAACAAACAGTCTTACGACTCACATCCTTTTTTTATATACTAATTTATTCTAATGTGGCTTCACTTAGACACTACTGATTAGGCACTAGTGGACTATCACTATAGAGTATAGATTCATTCGTTTGCATAGGAGTGTAGCAATTTCCTTCACTCAGTGTAATTTACATTCGATTTTAGTATTCGTTTGCGATTGGGTTGACACATTCCTTCTTGTAACTGCACTGATGAACACTGAACGGCATTCGATTCAAAATTTGGTGTAAATTACACTACACCACATAGCAGACGAAAGGTCCTAATCATTTTCTACTAAAATAAACGTGTTGAGGGAATATCTCATATATTTTGATATACAGGGTGTCCCAAAATCATGGCGCCAAATTGAAACGGAAGATTTTCCTCGAAAAATTAATAAAGACTTTCCAAATATCTTTTTCTCCAATGTCGTTCAATGCAGAGATACAGTGTTAAATATAAAAAATTAAAAGTATTTTCTATTCATAACTTCAACAGTTTTGAAAAATTTTCAATTAAATCCGAATGCATGTTTTTTCAAAATAGAGCACCCATTGAAGGAAAACATCCCTACAAATTTGATTGGATTTTTAACATAGTTACGAGAAAAATGCCCTAAAATCTTCCAATTTCAACACCATCCAGTTGTACTTAGATCATTAGAGTAGATTCACTTCAGCTGAACAACTTTTTCATTATTAGTATGTATTCATAAAAGCGAATTATCTTGAAATTCGTCGATTTTTCCGGATTTAAACAGGTATACATTTTTTATTCAGTACTGAATGAGCAATTCGTATGGCGTAAAAAATAAGGGAGAAAAGGGACCATGATACCCTTCTTGTAAGACACTGGTGGCAACTGAAAATGTGATTTTTTTTTCCTTCAAAATGAAGCACTCGCACAAAGACATGCATTTGGATTAAATTGAAAAATTTAATAATATGTGAAAGTTATGAATAGAAAATAAATTTAATTTTTCATATTCAACACCCTGTGATATTTTTTAAAATGAAGTATTTAACGAACAACATTCCTTTCACTCTAATTGAAATTTTTTCTAAACTGTGGAAGTTATGAATAAAAAATACTTTTAATGTTTCTTATTCAACACCCTGTATCTCTGCAACGAACGACATTTGAGAGAAAATATATTAGGAAAGTCTTATTTATTTTTCTAGGGGAATATGTTCCGTTTCAATTGGGCACCACAGTTTCCAGACTCCCTGTACTTATTGCTTCCAAGTGCAAGTATAATGCAAGCGCTGTAGCTAAAATGTTACTACAACCTGACAATAAATCCATCAGAAATGATTTTTGGTACTGTAACGAGTATTTTTGCTGCAACTCGTTACTTGTCAATTTAGAGACTATTCCGGCCTATCGGTCCAGTAGTCATATCCATATCTAACCAACCCCTTCCTTGCGTTTGGAAGCCAAGTAGATCGAGACTATCAAAGTATCAAGATTCGAGAGTGAAGTTAGGCCAAACCCACTACCTGAGAGTCTCAAGAGTCAAGGGCAAATATCTATATTAGCTAACAAAGAAGTTACAGTACACTGGCAGTTTTTGAAGAATACTTTAGCTTTGTTCTGGTTCTGAAAATTATCAGTCCTGGGACGTCAGGATTATGCGCAGTTGAGAAAAAGTGAGCGAATATGAACCTATAGAGCACACTTCTCGTCAACTGCGCATGATCCTGACGTCCCAGGACTGATAATTTTAAGAACCAAAACAAACCTATTTTAAGAAAAAAAATTGTTCTGCATGCGAACATCTATGGAAAGTGGGGAAAATTCCCGGGAAAGCTCGGAAAATCAATAACTTGGGAGGGGTTGGAAATTTCGATATAATGTATAGGAACAAACTTGAAGAACGTAAAAATCTCCATAAAAAAGAGTTTGCATAATGATTCAGTAGGTCAAATTTTAAGCTAATCAAATATAACATTCATTAGCAATTTATATATTGGGCCTAAATAAATCAAGTTTTTCTGTACGCGCTGTGTTTTAGTTCGTGAAATTTTCGGGAAAGATAAGAAATGATGAATGAAAACTTTGTTATCAGAGGTTTTTAGATACATATTCCGAATAATGGCAATAAAATGACCAGTACGCCTTTTCAGAAATCTTCACTTTGATATTTTTGACCTACTGAATCTATGAGCAATGAGCAAACTCAGCTGTGGAGCTAATTCGATAAAGAAACGTAAAAAATTTGTAAAATTACATTGTTTCTTTATAAAAGACCAGTATTTCACCTTCAAATATTAAGTAAGAGAGTACCCCCACTTCTACCGACACCCGCCAGCTATACATTAAATTTCTGCAGGATTGTTCTTTAAAATACCGTTCAGTTTATGAATTTTGGACCAAAAACAAGGGAGATACAGAGATTTTAGTCGAGCGTCGGGGTAAACCTTATAATATCCCTACTTGAAATCAGAAAATATCAGTTATAATAATAATAATAATAGTTTATTGGTTCTTTAGATTATGTCTAGCATAATATAGAACAAGTCAGGTGACAGAAAAAGTTAAAACAATTTATAAATAATATATACACGTATGTATATAACGTACAGTAAATGAATAAAATAGATAAAATATGAATAAGTATGATTGAAAATCAATACATCAACAAGAAGATTTTGACAATACAAGTAAGAGACTTATATAACATACAGAATACAGATTACAAATCATACATAAAACATATTCAAATCCAAGAAAAGCAAGTAGTTTAACAAAAAATAAAAAATATTAAAATATACGTATATGCCTATATATACAATTAGTCAAAATCTGTATCTCCTAAATATTCACTTATTGAGTAGTACGCTTTTTTCAGAAAATTTTTGACTACAATTTTGAATTTATTCAAAGGAAGATCTTTGTAACAAATTATTTACAAGGTTATTGCCATGTATTGCGGACAACGTTCTGTTTTCTGGAGACGGTGACTCGGAACTTCCAGTATTGCAGAATTTCTTATCTACTGTTTCCCAGCGCTCTGAAAGAGGCCAGCTCTGTTTTGGCATATATCAGGATATGCAAGATATACAATGAATGGAAAGTCAGGATTTTTATAGCTCATTATATCTCTCAAAGGAAGCAATTTTCGAAAAAAAAAACATGCAATTATCTTCTTAATGGAGATTTTTACGTTCTACAAGTTTGTTCTTTACATTATATAGAAATTTCCAACTCTTTCCAAGTCACTGATTTCCCGAACTTTTCCGGGAATTTTCCCCACTTTCCATAGGAGTGCAGAACGATTTTTTTTCTCAAAGTACTCCTCAAGAAGTGCCTGTGTGCCAAAAATCATTTCTGTTGGAATTTGTGTAAGGTTAAAACCCCTGGATCTTGTGCTATTATCCTTGTCCTAAATATTCTCTTCCAAAGTATTTTCAATTCAACATCATTTGACAAAATTAAGCTCTAAAATGACACCAGTGCATATTTCATAGAATACTGTTGGTACTTCAGTAATGGAGGCAATTATATGATTAAGGAATTTATAAATGACGAGACAGTCACTCAACATTCATATTGGCAGCATAAGAGGATGTAACTTTTTATGTTCATCACTTTCTAACCGTTTCAAATCAATGGAAGAAGCAGTAGGCACTCCTAAAGGTAAAGCAAGTAGATCATTTTCAAACTGTAGGATATTTTCAGCTTCAACTGCAAAATAGAAGAATTCAAAGTGGATATTTAGGAATTTTGTTGAAGTAAATATTACAAAATTTATCCTAACTGTCCTTAACAGGAATACTTTTGGAACTTTGAATGCTGATCAGAGGTCATACTCCAGCAGAAATTTAATATGATCCTCAAACCAAAATAGGAATTGGTCAGAACAACGATTCTTCATAGATTTTAAAAATTTAAATCTTTTATCATGTATCATGGCAAGATTATTTCAAGAATGATATTGATATTCATCAGCACTGGTTTTATGAGGACAGTAATGAATTTGATGAAATATGATGAAGACTTTCGCAGCCGAAGTTTTCACTATCACTATTTTTATTGAAACACCTCTTTATTGGGGAGGAAACATTGAAACAATAGTAAATGACTTTGTAGGTGAATTTTAAATTTTTCTTTGTCATGATGTTTTTTTTTTATTCTATATTATAAATCAATAAAAAGGAGGATTTTCATTTGGAATGAAAAGTTGTTATTGATTATTGCTAATTTTGGTCTGGTGATCTTGTTAAATTCTGGCTCAGATAAGCTCCAACCCCAAATGAAATTTAAGTCTATTTTTCATACCACAGATAATATTTCTTGGCTTTGAAATAGTTTACCCTAGTGATTGTACCTAGCACTTATCCTGAAAATCATCTGAGGAATAAATCATGAATTAACAAAATTTACCGAATTTAAAAATTTTCAAAGAAGAATTACTTATAACTTTCACCATAAGAAAAAAACTCCACTAACCTATAATTCGATGTTGCTTATTGCCATATGCTAAGTCAGCCTGATAGGCTATAACAAACGTTAAGGGAACTAATGGTGCTAAAAATTCAAGTTTCCTTTTGAACCTGTAACTATAAGCTCAATTCAAAATAATGCCCAAATAATACTTGTTTACTACCATGTAACTGCCCAGGCGAAGCTTGTTAAGTAAAATGCACTGTACCAAAAAAACAATTCTCGTGATCTAGCAATTTCCAAAGCCACTTGCCTTTCTCTCATTTGATTTCTCATCTGCAACTGCCTTTCAATCTGAAAAAAGTTTCACCTTTGGAATAAAACCCACATTATTTGCAAAAAAAAGGAGAATATTGACTTTGATTGTATTCATTTCTGTAATGAATTCTTGATTCCTCTTGAAGTTTTCTTCCATATTAATGGTGAAGGAATTTCCCATTTTCGTGATTGCTCTTGCTCATGGATTTTGGTTAATTGTAATAATACAATCAATAACGACAATAACAAATTATTCAAATAAAAGTCCTACCATCCTACCGTTGTCTGTATTATCAAACAACGATCCTACCATTTTTTTAAATTTTATGGGCGACATCATTGGTCACAGGGATGAAGTTCGCAATTTTGCAGAATTTAAGTTTTCTATATCACTGAAGCTTTCAGTTGTTAAATGACATATTCTTCTATATTTCATAGATGGCGCGATTGGGAGTTTCAACACTATGTCTAAAAATCTTCAAATTTTTGGTACCTTGATTTTTAACAGTATTTAGGGTTAATTCTGTAAGCTTTATGTTAATTTTTAACGAGTGTTATTTTTTAATTTAATATATAAATGTAGTGGTATCTCTGCAAGCTGTATGGCCTTCGTGTGTGTACTGCAAATAGCCTACTTTCCTACGATTAGTAGACGACAATTCCTTGTCGTCACTGTCGTCAGTTTTATTATAGGTAGATCAGTAGTGGTCGTCAGTCGAAACGATTGATGTATATCCACTTTGATCTAATATATCAATATATGTGTTGTTCTTTATTATTTCAAGTGGCCATGTGCTTTCGTATTATTTGTTTACATTCCGTTATTGACCTAAAATTTTAATTTTTTTATGAATTTGAAATTTGAACTACTTGGAAAAACGCTAAAATGGAATAAATTGGGTTTTCACTAGTAGGGGTGCATTATAAGATACGGGTATATAAAATAACTTTTATTTTATATTTTAATTGAAATACGGGGTTGTCACTTGGTGAAAATTTAAAATAAGTATTAACCATCATGTAATGGAGAAATATTCGGGCTAGGCCAAAGGCACTGTTATTGAAAAGAAGAAATGAGAATCTGGAAACAATTACCTCAAGAATTGAAGAGGATTGGGCACTAGAACAAGTGAAAATGAAAAAAAGTCTCATATTTTCCATGTTTTTTTTGAAAAAAGAATGGTAGTTACCTATCACAAAAAATGCTACGGTCGATCAGTGATTCTAGGTATTTTTTAGTTTTAAATAAACAGATAAAATCAACTTTTAAAACCATTCAAAAATACCTAGGTACAAAACGCATGGTCATAGATGCTCTAGAGGTAGCTCTGACGAGCTCCTTACGTTAAATGGAAAATCCATGACATGAATTTACGCCTTGAACACGGTCGCGTCTAAGGGTGCTTTCGAACCATCTGTGAAACAACAGTGGCCTGCATTTGGTAGTTCCTTCTTTCGGAAGACCCACTCGTTTGTATCTGGAATGAGGACGGCATAAGGTAGGTCATGGTTGACTGTCGAATGCATTACGGAGGTCATTCCTAGAATGCTGTAACTTTCGATGTCAGCCAGCAGTATGCTACGCTCCATATAAGCCTGTTGTGTGCAACTATGCAAATGCACAATTCTGTATGTTTTCCATTTTCTCTCTAGAAGAATATGGTCTAGAAGGATTTTGCCATTCGTCTTTTTTTATTGGCGAGTGAAAAACAAATTCACGCACTTTGAACTCAGTTCGCCTTCTTGTCTTAATACACATTCGAAAAAGTACCCTGTGGTGGGCAGGCAAGCTAGATTACCTTGCTTAGGTTAGTTCTGTGCGTTAATCGTGAGCAAACAAATTCTCGCGTTTTCAACTCAGTTCGCCTTTTTCTTTTCTTCCATTTTAAGGATTTTAGTTTGGCATTTAGGGGCTCGTAACTATCGAGCGTACAAAATCATGAAATTTATTTGCTTTAAAAAAATTAATAAAAGAGCTGATAAAGTGAAAATCAGATCACTGGGTACGGATATAGGTATATTTAAACAAAATTATAGCAATTTGGCGTCCATTTTTAAATATGACCATTGTTCAACAATGCACCGACAGAAAACTTAGGGGACATTATAACTGCACACATGACAGGAGGTAGCGCCTGCCCTATTTGTCATTTTATGTTTCTACAAAAAATCAACATAGTTTTTGATATACTTTACTTACTATTTTTTACATAATTATACAAGAAATTTATTTAATATTGCACTTTCAATTCCTACGAAATATAGATTTTTTGGGTGGGCATTTGCTTAGGTGATTTTATTGCCATTATCACTTGCTGAGTATATAGCACCATTGTGGTTCAAACACGCTGAACAATCCACGTTATGTTTCAGACCCATCGTCATTCCTACAGAAGTTCTCAGCATGGAAGATGAGTCGTCCCCTGAAAAGTAGAAGATAAGTATTGATTGAAAGTTTGATTTTGTGAAGGAAATTCGATTCTTGACATGATTTTTTGGGTTTGTAACTTTCCAAAATCTGAAAATGAAAAAATATTAATCCAAGGAAATCTGTACAAGTGTAGAAGGCCAAATTTATTAATTTGCCCGATAAGTTACTGCGTTCACACTTGGATTAACATTTTTTCATTTAGTTATAGATTGTGAGAAAGGCTACAAACCCAAAAAAATCATGTCAAGAATAGATGATGAGTATTCAGTCAGATAAGTAAGAGAAACCAGTTGCAAAAAAATGTAGTGCCTTGATCTTGCTACAGTATACCTAACTCAGGAGCTCAAAGCTTGAAACTCCTGAAGATGCAAACTTTGTTGGCAAAACGCGCGTGTAGTGAAATTGACGTAGTTTTGGTGTCTTGGGTAGTTTCTATTATATTGAAAAAAATATATATATACATATATATATATTTAAATTATAATGACGTCTGATAATCTTCCTGCAGTAGGTTTCAAGTGTTTGTTTAAATAAACAGTTGAAGAAATGCCATGTGCATGTTCTGGTCAGATAAAACCTTTCGCTGAATTGCCTCTCATGCCAGAGTGGCCAGGAATCCAGACCAAAGACAGATTGTTAAATATTCCTATTGAAGAGAGTCTTTTTCGACATCAGTTCCAAACTAACTTGGGCGTTGATCGGTACGAGCCAAAAAGTCGCTTGACTGTCCAAGAATTTTTTTAAAGTGATTTGTCTGTGAGGTTGCTTTCCTCCAATGAGTCAATGGCACGAATTTAGGCCTGGAATACGGTGGCATAGGACCCTAGGCAGGTAGAAATCTCTGTCCTAGGTCCACAACTGTATATCGCCGACCTAGCACCTGAAGGTGTTTTCGAACCATCTGTGAACCAAAACAGTGGCCTTCATTTGATAGTTCCTCGTTTCGGAGGACCCACTCATCTCTATCTGGAATAAGGGCGGTATAAAGCAGGTCATGGTTGACTGTTGAATGCATTATATCGGAGGTCATTCCCAGAATGCTATGACTTTCGGTGTCAGCCAGCAGTCTGCTACGCTTCATATAAGCTTGTTGTGTGCAACAGGCCTCTCTGTATACTAGAGTGATCCCTCCATATATAATAACTGGTCTAATAATCATCACATATATTCAATGGATTTGTTTGGGGCCTAAGCCCCAAGATTTTCCACAAAT
This sequence comes from Chrysolina haemoptera, assembly GCA_958298965.1. Taxonomy (NCBI): domain Eukaryota; kingdom Metazoa; phylum Arthropoda; class Insecta; order Coleoptera; family Chrysomelidae; genus Chrysolina; species Chrysolina haemoptera. The sequence continues at coordinate 11,222,618 of OY282596.1, read as the reverse complement.
TCCTCGATATGTTTATTGCACTAGTGCAATATAAAGTTTTTATTGCACTCATCTGTCATTTAACTTCAACGTGCTGTCGTCATGACAAACATAAATGTTCAAACCCACTACATATTTAGCAGATATTCTGTGAGATTGGTAATACGTTTTAAACAGTTACATATTTTATATAAGTTTTTATTGATGTTAGCAGCCAGAGTTCAACAAAGAATGCCTTTCCGGAAATAACTCCATAATCAAAACTGATCCGCTTTGTTCTAAACCGTCTACCTGCATAGAGCAAACTGTCTGTACTATGACCACACCTCGTGATAACATACGCGCTCACGGCTACTATGATTTTGATTTTTATAATGCAACTGTGGTTATAGAAACGTCAGTCAAAAATTATATCTGACAATTACAGAATTGAAAGTTTTATTATTCAACGTGTTGTCCAACTCGGCCTAACGGCCTCGTCTGACAATTTCACGTCGAGTGCAATAAACACTTACTTTTTGCACTTGTTGCATAAATAACTATTACGAAATTTTACGATTTTATTTTAGCGACATCACGTAATTTTTTTGTAAAATAGGGGGTCCGAACCCCTAGATCGATAGTTCCTTTTTTCACCGTAATTTGCAACGTCTGGAATCATCGGAAATTCATACGCGTTCTCTTTCTAGACTTTATGGAGGAATAGGGGGTGAAATTATTCTATTGTCATGGGTTCTTAATACGTGTGCACAATTGTAGCTCAATCGGATGGCAGCAAGTGCTTGAAAAATGGATTGCATAACTTTGACATACATACAAAAGTCCCATCAAAATTCTGTATTAAATATTTTTATGTATTGAGCCCGAACTATTTTCCTTTCTACCACAATGACACGAGAAAGCTCCTGTGGTTTCAACCAAATAACGATTTGGTATCAGTGGAAGTGTAGTTCAGTCGACAGGTTGAAAAAAGTGGGGTTAGGTGGAAAAAGGTCGGAAGTTAATGAAACTTCAGGAGGTTCTTCAGGGATGGTTAATCAACATTTTTTCAAGTTTTGGACCTCGAGGACCCTGTCTGAAAAAAGTAGGGGAGGGAGGAAACTGCAAAATATTTGACCTCTCAGCGGTTTTTCATCGATTACTTTTTGTGGACGTAGCTAATGCTGTCAACAGAATAAGTATGTCCACATCTTCAGCAGTAATTATGACGCTGTCGAATTCGCTGGCCTTAGATATGGCTGTGTTGACGAACATCACGTCGGCGTCCTCATTAGCCTGCTTCACTTCGATGCTAGCATCCGTCATTCGTGTCATCAACATCGAAATGAATGTGCTCTTATTATGATCGTTTGCCAAGAACTTTTCCTGTGCTATGGTCACCATGGTAGATGAGGAGAACACGACTTTGGTTGCTGATTGTAATGCAGAACGGCGAGCTTGTTCTGCGGCTTTGGTGCTTTGATAGACTGCGTTAGTGGGGTATCCATCAAATACAACAATCACATTGCTCCCAAAGTGTCTCTGCACGTAGATGATGTACGTAGAGCATGGCATCTCGAATGTGGTTGTGAGAGTTTTGTTCCACACCACTTTATGTAGCAGGTATCCTCCATCAATCACGTTACATTTCCTGTTGCCAAAGTTGACTTCGTCTATGGGAGTGAAGAGTGGGTACATTGCAGACTTCGTTCCCTTGCGCATTCCCTCCTCACTAAAGAGTGACATAGGGTGCGAGTTCAAACTTGAATAGTTCTTTCAGATCTTCTTCAGATTTTTTGACAATGCAGACACACGGGAAGAGAGTGAGAGGATCGACAGTGAATTTTTTACCAGAAATTTTCAACGAGCGAGAAACGGAAGCGAGAGTCACGACCTTATCCTTCCGTTTCAGTTTCAATTCTTCAAAATTTTTTCCCACCACTTTCTTCATGCATGATATGACTATCTGTCGCGCTAAGTGACAGTTCACTTCGTCATGACCAATGATTCCTGTGCTCAGAGAAACTATCGCCTGAATGTGAAGGAATGGGTGATGTTCAGTGAACCATGCGCGAAATTTCCCAATGTCCATGTTGTCTCTCACTACTCTGATTGGTCTCATGTCCACATGTTGTTCAGATGACTCTGAGCGAACATCAGCCAACGATGCTATTTGTTCACAAATGCTTTGAAGGCAAAAATCGAAAACAAATAGGTCTAGGTAGCGCAGCTGGAATAGACAAATTTCAGCCTTCTATGTTGAATATTGGCTCATCGTTTGCATTCCGCAGTTCCACAGGAGCAGTGTTCTAACATCAATTGTTTTCCAGCTTTTTACTCCCCTCGGTCCGACACTCTCTTGTCCTTGGGAGGAACGACTAGTCACCTGGTGGGCAAGCAAGGGTGGGGGTTATCTAAAGTTGGTGATTTCAAGTAGGAATTATAATAGCAACATTTCATAATAATTCTTGTATAACAGAAGAAATAGGGTGGAATTCTGTATTTTGTGGCGAAATTTGAAAAATTACCTATTCTTCGAAGCACCATATCTCGGTAAAAAATTGACACACAAACATGTTTGTAGGGAATTTAACGATCTACAAAAAAGTTAAACAACGTTTTTGCCGTAGAACGTAAGGCAAAAAAGTTATTGAGGAAAAACCACACCAAGGTCGGAAAATTTGCAGTTCCCCCCCCCCTACTTTTTTAGCACAGGGTCCTCGAGGTCCAAAACTTGGGAAAATGTTAATCAACCATCCCTGAACAACATCTTAAAGTTTCATTAACTTCCGACCTTTTTCTATCTGAAACTACCTGTCGACTGAACTAGTGGTGGCGAATAAGCCATCTATAGCCTTGGCATACTGAGAGAACAGAATTGCAGTACCAATTAAATTCAGACTCATTCACGTAAAGTACGTGCTTACAGGATTTGATTACACTTTGGTAATTAACAGATCCGCTTATAATTGAATACTCTGTGACGTTAATTTACACCTTTCTCTATTCACCACGATAGTAAATACCGCTTTATTCGACTGAAAATTATACAGGTTTCATGTCTTAATGTAGTAATGGAAGTAAGGAGAGTTTAGAACGAATATAATGAATGAGTAAATTCTGAACCTGTGAATGCTTGCCATAAAACTCTAACAAATGCAAATTGTCAGGCTTTTCGTTGACAAAAATAAAAAAAAAGAATAAGAAACCCTGCATTACCAAACAATTAAAGATTTCGTTAAACAATTTCAGGTCATTGAACCCAATAGGAAGCACACGAATAGTGAGCAAACATATTTTTCTCCACAGATATATATCGCGATAAATGATCGATTAATCACAGATCCAGAATCTGCATTTAAAAACGTGTCAGTTGAAACTGTCCTGAAAATTCAACTCAGAAAAATAAATTTTGTTGTTTCAATATGAGTTCGTAGAGCGAGTACCAGTACTTTGCAAGTTATTCTACCTTTATTATTATTTGGAGGTATTTCCGTCCAACTGGAAAATTACAAGAGTACAACCAGTTCCCAAAAAAAAGGAAAAATACCCTACCCAGGAACTGGAGACCTATCGCACAACTATCTGTTATCTCGAAGGTCATGGAAGAAGCTAATAACATCGAGCTCATGAAATATCTAGAACGCTCAGGAATTATCAATGATCGACCATATTGTTTCCGACATCAGAGATCAACTGGTGACCTGCTTGCTTATGTCTCACACATTTGGCAGCATTGTATTGAAAAATATGGTGAAACTCTTGCCGTTGCACTTGATATCTCCAAGGCGTTTGATCGCGTTTGGCACCAAGGACTCCTAGCCAAGATTCCATCTTATGGCTTGCCTCCCCAGTTGTGTTCCTTTCAGTCTCTCCAAGTGGTGGTCGATGGAGTATCTTCCGATACTCTACCAATAAATGTTGGGGTTCCGCAGGGATCCATTCTAGCACCAACACTCTCCCTCCTTCACATCAATGATTTGTTGAGAGCTACTTCATGTCTGGCGAATGTATTGAAATATGCTCGCATCGCTCGCGAATGTTTTATAAAATGCTCGCTTCGCTCGCGAATGTATTAAAATATGCTCGCTTCGCTATATATAATGTTTTATTAAGACATATTCTCGAGGCTAGGTAGAATAGATCACAGGTATGGTCTGCCTGTCGTAAGAGGCAACTGCAAGACCACACCCACAAGTCGAGCCGAAGCAGGGACCTCTAAAACCCATTTTAGGCGCCAACCAGAGGAACCCTCAAGGGCGCCTCTGAGAATGCAAACCTAGTGGGGTGGGCACCCTGGAAAAGGGATCCAGAGGAACCGAAGGTATCCCAAAACACAAGTAAACATGGGAACCTCCCAAAGGATTCCTGTAACCACTTCTTTGGGGAATTTCCCAGGTATATGGTCTGTTTTTCGTAAGAGGCGACTGAAAAAAGACCACACCAAGAGGAACCGAAGCAGGAACCTTTGGAATTCATTCGATAAGAGCGAGTAGTAGTAGTTGTGGCTGCGGCAGCCAGGCAAGTAGGCACTCATGGGACCTTTTTGCCATCTTCCCTTTTCCATATAGCTACGTTATTTCCCTTACTTAATCATCTTCTTTTTTGAACCTTCGTGACCTTCTGAAGGTCATTATGTCCGTCCACTCTAAGTCAATTGATTCCTCTTGTTGGAGTTTTTCAACTATAAAGATTTCAAATCGTAACCACCCATAGGCCTCACACTCCGAGGAAGTGAAATGAACTTTGTTCATCTTCTTCACATTTGCGGCAAGTGGGGCTGTCTTCTACGCCGATTAGTGTTAGTTGTATGCCTAACTTGTTATACCTTGTTAGTATTCCTATAAGGAGACGTAGTGTTTGGAGATTTCTGCCTAAGAGCCACGCCGTCCTTGATTTGCTGGAGCCGGCCACAATGTCTTTCGACTGCCTGTAGCCGATGGTATCCCTCCAAAATTTACTCAGCTTTTTTTTCGCCCAGTCATTAAGGGCTGAAAGGGTTTGGCTTTTCGCGATGCCTAATCGACAGAACGGCGTCGCTGAACCAGTTTTAGCAAGTTTATCTGCCACATTGTTTCCGTGCACCCCTCTGTGGGCCGGGAGCGATACCAGCTGAACTTTCTTTGTTTCAGCTAGTTTCTCAATAACATCTCCGCATTCCTGCACATGTGCTGCGCTTGGTTTAGGGTGACAGATGGCTCTGAGCGCTGCCTGACAATATGAACAGATATAAAGTCTTTGTTCGGGCCCTTCTTCCGCTTCTTGCCTTGTATCTACAGTGAGGATTGCGAACACTTCAGCTTGGAATACTGTTATATATCTTCCTTAAGTGTAGCTTTCTCGTGAATATTTTCCATCCAGGTAGATGCCTGCACCCGAAACCTTTTTGTCAGTCGGATGCGAACCGTTCACGTAACATATTAGACTTCCTGTATGCTTCTGTATTTATTTCCTATTATCCTCGTTTACCCAGCCATCCAAAACTCGCATCCTCAAGTGAGCTGCGATTGCCTCCTTTTTGATCCAGACTGGATGCGACGGTAGGCTCATTAGTACCTTCAGCACTACTGTCATTGCACCCGTTTTTATCAATCAGGCCGATCCATATTGGATCTTTGGTCTTACGACTGCCATGTATAGTCAGCGCATAATCTCCGGATTGGTTCCCTAATTACTTTCCACTATTCTCCTGAGGGGAGCTAAGTCAACCGAAGAAAACCCAAAACAAAAGTTAACAGGGGAATATCCCAAGGAACCTCCGGAACCACAGCAGGTGGAACTTGCAATTGAAGCATAACATGGGAGTGCACAAAGGGTCCAAACTGAGATGCCTACCCTCAGGGGCTTCAAAACTGCATCCGTGCCAGAAGAAATATTCTGGTAACATGTATTTCTGTTACTGCTGAGAGGGAAAATTTCCCGTGATAGCGATGGAGATGAAGGAGGCCATAAAAAAAAATCTCACTGATTATTTCACTCTTCTAGTAACTACGAAATTATATTATCTTTCTCTTATTTCTAGAAAACCTCTATTCATCATAAGCCAAAATATTTTTTATTTTTATTTCTGTCTATGTCTATACTACTCAGACAAGATTTCGGCCGATTTACATGTTCAATTTTCTCGGTTGAGTTCACGTTAGGTAAGGCATTAAACAGGTTTACTCACCTCCTGATCCAATGAGGAAATGGCGATGTAAATCCTGCCTGTACAAAAAATTTGTTCTGTCGCTGCCGTCGAATGAAAGTCTTGAAAGATTCCAGATTTTCTGGGAAATAGAAGATATGTCTTCTCTTTGGCCTGTTACGAGTTCAGGCGAGGTTTGAGGACTTGCAGGACGTTCAACTGAAGCATTCTGAAACAATTCAGTAATACTCAATTTTCGACAAAATATTGAGTAATGGAACTGCTGTTAGCTCTTATATATGAATATTATCAAAAAGGGGAGCTGACGTTGTATGGAAGAGAAGAAAAGGAAGTTTGTATTCTGATAATACGATGCTCATGTGTGTCATACTTTTGTGTCCGTTCATTCTTTTGTTATAGCCTTGTAAAGATATAAAAAATATATTTTTTGGTGATTTGAACATTAATTCAATCAACAATTTTCTTGTCAATATCACCTACATTTCTTGGAGTTTGTTTTAAACAAATATTCATTCCAAAACATTCGGAATCATCTAAACAAAACAGGAATTTTTAAAATTCATGTTCCTTTTAGTTGAATAGTTTCATAATATATCAAATATACAGTATCGGAAACTTTTCATCTGGGGTATTATTAACAGAAATCTACGCGAGCAACAAGGAACGCAATGATATGATAATACCACATAAATAAGAGAGACGCACTACTGCGTGCCTCTCCTGTTACCTCGCCCGACGAATTAACAGCTCACGTTGATATCCCTTCCTCGAGCGAGTAGAGGAGAAATTGTAATACTCTCTCAACATATAGCAAGCTATTCTTTACGCTCTCATGAAATAACCACCGTACCCAAGATGAAAACTTTCCGATACTGTATACCTAGTCAGGCAATCATGTAATCATCTTGCTGAGTATTTATTATAAGTATATAAAAAGCAGGCTTTGAACAATTTGTGTGAAAAGTCAAAACCGTTCAAAAGTTAATGAGGGGGGGGACTATTACAAGCCGCACTGTATAGTGAATGCTAGGTGCATTAATTGTGAGGTCAAATACACCAGACATGCACAACAATATCATGAATACTGACAATGATAATGGTAGTGAGTGTACTCCACCAAAAATCGTGGAGGTAGCAAAAATAGAACCATGCAAATTGGTTCCTGTCAGGTAAAAAACAAGTAATAAATTAGAAATTTATTCGAGATGCTAGATAGAAGATGTTATTTATCTGAGAGGGACAGACTATCTGATCCTTCTTGATCTGGGAACCAATTTACATATGTTCCCCCAAAAATATCCTACCTAAAAATCCTACCAACAACCTACCTATACCTACTGGAATTTTTAGCATAATATTTAAGTAGAAACAGTTCTTGTTCCTAATAATAGTAAGTAATTGTTACTTTTTGAAATAAACTATGTCGTCTTTAATTATAATATTTTGTTTACTAATATGTCAGATGTTGAATATACATTATTTGGTAAAATTATCACGAGGTCATAGAAAAAATAGTGTACATTACTATAGCAGCCCAAGGCACGATAAACATTACTTTCGGTTATATTTTTAGGATTGATATGATTCATTTTCATATGGTAGGCGAAAAACATATTTATGTACATTTCTTTCAGGTTATATATTTTTTTAAATAGTGTCATATTTTGAGGTTGTTAGAAACAATGATACAGGCAGGAAATTCGATGGATAATTCATTTCAACACCTTCATGAAGCGGAATGACTATCGCTGGTTTCAGACATGTAAGAAATCTGCCAGAATGAAATGATTTATTGATGGCCTCAACAAGAATATTTAAAGAGTATTCTGGGAGATTCTCTAAAATTTCAACTGATATTAGTTTTTAATGAATCTAATCAGCCTAATGAATCATTATAGTAACCATATTTCATTATCGAATTAACAATAATTGATGTGATGGTAATATCAAAAACGAATTGTTGGAGTTCTCTCTATTAAATGTTTTTGTGTGGTTTCATTACACATTCATAACAATGATTGTGAGTTTCCGACTGATGTTCCAGTTTCACTTTATCCATTAGTAATTGTAAGAGTGGGAAGGAGAGAAAAAATTATATCGAGTCTTTTTCAAAAGTGGTTTCATTATTTGGAATTGATTGGCGTGACAGATAATGAATAATTGAAGATTATCATAACAGAAATTCATGTTCGTAATGCTGGAAATTATAATGATAGGTAACAGTTGTTCAAGTTTGTGATTTTTAGAGATTCAGCTGATAATGAATACCCTTGTGTTATTTGTATCACGTAACATTTGAAATAGTATGTTTTTGTAATGCATTACTATGACGAGGCACTTCACGAATGAAATATAAATTTCACCTTTTTCTATATTACTTGATGAGTGATTATCTACTTATATCTCAGCTTTTTCTGTTAGGATCTACTTAGAATCGCGTGGTCATAAATAAAGTTCAGCACCTAACCATACATTAACTCTTCGAGACTTAATTTCAAAAAAATGTATTCGTCTCGCCAAACAGGAGAGACAGAAATGAATAAATATTAGCATGCAGTGTAACACACGTTACGAACACCGTTTGATCATATGATCATTGGGGTGAGACATGTTCATTCATTCTAGTGTGGCACCACTGCCGGATTTAGGGGGTGCTATGGGACTATCAGCTCCCGGCGGTGAATTTTAAGAGGCGTTAAAGCAAGAAGCAATATACCTGTCGCCGACGAGGCGACATGTATATTATATTGCTTCTTGCTTTTTATATGCCTCCTCTTAACTCGTGGCCTTTTGAAACAAACGCGCAATTAGCGACCGCTGGCACCGCATCAAAAGGACTAGGTTGGGATACTGTTTTTGTGAAAATCATAATATTCTACTAGGTGATTTTATGTCTTCTAAACACTGTTTGGGCGTTTCTTTCATTCCTGTTCCTATAGGCAATATTCCTGCACTCATTTTAGTGATTAAAAAATACCCCACATTCCCTTTTCATACATATGAATTATTTTATCATTTGACCCAAACATGTTTTTGAAAACAAACAAACAGAAAACGTTTTAATCCATCAATTAAAATCGCAGCATAAATTGAAACAGACCTGTTTCATTTACATTGAAAATGGCCTCAAACAGCGATCTGTACGTCTATACCTATTTAATGATGAATGAATAATCTTCTCGATTATGCTGTGTTTAAATGCAGGCGGCAGTCTTCGTTATTTGAATAGACACGTTTTGGGAGATCCATCTACCGATTTTTGAGTTTTTCCCTAGGGGAGACGTCAGACAGTAAATGGATGTATGCACTGAGTAAATTCAATACTGACATTGTGTATATTCAGTTCGGATATTTAAATATTCATGTGGCTATAGAAACACAGTAATTAATCTATTGTTAAGTTATACAAACGTTAAATTTCATTGCAGGATCGTATTCATTATAATCGCTTTTGATTTACTCGTAAGAATTCTATTTTACTAACGTGTTTGAAAATTATTCTTTGCACAGTTTCTGTCTATGGCGTAAAGAGTTTTGTTACACCGAATTGTTCCCTTGAGTAGCAATGTCCTATTATTTACATTCAACTTTTAATTGGGTGAACTACTCGCGTTTGAGAAAAAAAAGATCACGATTCTTAAAATTTAACTTCTTTAATTCAGTATTGATTTAACGCTATAGTGTCTGCATCCAAATGGCTTCATTTTAACTTTTCAATGGCGAGAATACAAGCCTAGATGAGTTCTCGGAGGCATTCAGTTAAAAATCGTTGCATTATGTGATTTGATACGATTCCTCCTCCTGGATAGCAGCCTTTACACAAGACAGAATAAATGAGTGAAGGAACACTGAAATACTGATTCCAGTTCGAAAATATGAAAAACGAAATAGATTTTCGTCGACCAAAATGTATTGGGGATTAAATGCGAGAGAAGCGAACCTTGCTTCAATGAAATGAACGATTTCTGTGAGTGATATATTTTTTTAAATAACATTCTCCCTTTTTTTATTTATTCATTTAATGATTTTTTTTAATGAAAACTAGAGAAAATTAAAACAATCAACTGTCTGAATGAAAATGAGGATTTTCACCTTCAGATTTTTGCTTTTCTTTTCAGTTAGAGTCTTTTCACAATATTCAAGCCGCTTAGGTGGGAGCAAACGCTCTTAACACCTCCAACACTTCGCTTACGAAAATATGAGTACTTACTCCTAAATATTTCGTCAAAATTCCATTAAGAGCCGAAGGGAATGGGACCTTTCAGTGCCGCCATTTCAGCTCCGCCATTTCAGGGCCGCCGTTTCAGTGTCAGGACCTTTCATTGCCAGGACGTTTCAGTGTCATGACGTTTCAGTGCCGGGACGTTTCAGTGCCATGACGTTTCAGTGCCGGGACATACATTAAAAAATTGAATTTCTACTGGCGATATTTAAACTAATGGGAATGCACACATTCACAAAAATTCCCTGTGCGGGTAGAGGACGGCTATTATTATTATTTTCCGTGGCGCTCATACTTATTAAAGTTTGTTTTTTTTGTTTGTTTGAAAATTTATTACGTAAAACCAACTAATATTAGTTGTAAGTTAAACAAAAACAAAGTATATATATATATATTTTCTTCTTTGGGGATATATATACAGTGACCGCCAAAAAGTATGTACCATATGGGAAAAAAGTTTATTATCAGAGTATTAGAAAAAAGATTCTTGGGAAAAGATTGTGCATGTCCGATAACCTAAAAATCGATTTTGACACATGTCACGTGATCGCTGGTATGGCGGCAAATTGAAAAAAATTACCATGAATAGTCAAAAAGTCGGATAAAATGGCAAGATATCAAAAAAAGTGATTTGAAAAAGTTGCTTAGAATTAAATTTTATACACATAGTTTTCTAGCTGTAGAAAAATATCAAATTATTTTCTTATGAATTGCTTGACCATACTGAAATATTTGTATTCCGATGATAATAACAAAACTTTCTCATTTTCTCCACACCAGAGAGCACTAAATTGAAAATATTGAATTTTGTCAGAACCCTTGCTGTTACGTTGGTTCGTATCTAATAGATATATCACAATTCCACTATTATTGCGATGATAGGGAGATCCAAAAATATCGTGTTTTTCAGATTATAATCAATTTTTGATGATAATCGTGCACGAACGTTTCACTTCGCACATAATCTTAAAAATGTGCGTCAAATTAAAGAGGCTAGAGTTTTCAACATTGCATGCGAAGTGAAACGCTCTGGCACGATTATCATCGAAACTTGATTATAATCTGGAAAACACCATGTTTCTAGAGTGTCATGTCATCACAATGGTCGCGGAATTCTGATATAACTGTAAGATACGAACCAATGTAACAACCAGGGTTTTAACAAAATCCAATTTTTTTAATTTAGCGCTCACTGGTGTAGAGAAAATGAGAAAGTTTTGTCATTATCATTGAAATACAAATGTTCCGGTATGGTCAAGCTATTCATAGGATAATAATATGATATTTTTATACAGCTAGGAAAATATTTAAAAAAATTGCTATTTTCAATTTTCTCTCATTATCTTTTCAAACTTTGTATATGTGAATAAAATTTATTTCTAAGCAACTTTTTTAAATAACTTTTTTTGATATCTTGTCATTTTACCCCACTTTTTGCCTTTTCATAGTAATTTTTTTCAATTTGCCGCCATACCAGCGATCACGTGACATGTGTCAAAATCGATTTTTAGGTTATCGGACATGCACAAACTGTTCCCAAGAATATTTTTTCTAATACTCTAATATTAAACTTTTTTCCCATATGGTACATACTTTTTGGCGGTCACTGTATATAAAATTTTATTTGAATCGAATAAAAAAAAATTATCCTTAATAAATAAAAACAATCTTTGTGGCTGAAAGGTCCCGGCACTGAAACATCCGGCACTGAAATGTCTCGGCACTGAAACGTCCTGACAATGAAAAGTCCTGGCACTGAAAGGTCCTGCCACTGAAACTTCTCGGAACTGAAAGGGTGGCACTGAATCGGCGGCCCTGAAATGTCCTAGACCCGAGCCGAATGCCTACTTATTTGCCTATTCCTCAGTGGGTTAACAGAATGATAGCTATCGACGAGTTTTGCAATTAGCTCGTGTATAAAAAGAGAGCGAAATGCGTATTCAATTCGTGAAAATGTGTACAAATGCAATAATAACCTTAGTTAGGGTTCATACGCTTAGTGAGCATGGAAACGCAGCAAACTCACTCCCAGTGGTATTCAAATCTTTGGGGATTACGAATATTGTATTAAAGCTACTCTTAGAGAACCAGGTCTTGCACTGAATGAATGTGCTCAAAAAGTGGCAGAATTCATCGTAAAATAAGTGTGATGTACTTCAAACAGAAAGAGGACAAGTGGAAATGAAATTGAATAAGATTTTTTTTTCCAACAGGTAATAAGAATCACGTGGAGAACTGAATTATTTTATACAGGGTGTCCCAGAATAAAGGTGACAAACTCCGAGGGAAGAATCCTCACTTCATTTCAAGGATGAAAGTTCCAATAAACATATACCCTAAAATGAGTATTAACCGAGCTACAGGGTGTTGAAAGTGACCCAAAAAATATATTTTCCAGAATAACTCCATAACGGCTTAACTTTTCTTAATGAAATTTGGTATTTCACTTGACAGCATTCAGTTTCATATTTCAAGGCAAATCATGTCTTTGTAACTCTGAACAGGGGCGTACGGCAGGTGGGTACCCCTATTCGCCCTTCCCCAACTTTCACGCCACTGGATCAATATCGATTTCGTATTCTTTTTCTTAATCCGCAATATTTTCTATACAAAAAAGGAATACGTTTCGTTTCACAAATATCAACGGTTTTCGAGATATAACACCTCGACAACTTCGCTTGGCAAGATATTATGTTAAATTTTATCTAAGGTTTTTCAAACATCTTCATAGATAACATCAACGTGAGTATTATTGTCCAATCCTTCTGATGTATATTGAGATAACACAGGGCACTTCGTAACAGTTGAGTGATTGGTTATAAACCCATGTTGATGAGTGGACAGTTGTGATCATTGTGATCGGACTGAGGAATAGTTATATACGATTAAATAAAACTACTTCGAAGACCTTTGAGAACATGCAAAGAATGGATATAGTGCCCGATAATTCTCCACTTGCATCTTATTACTACTTTGGAATACAGCGCATAATTTGGCAACCTTCCATGAATGCGTTTGTCAAAAATATGGTGAAACTCTGACCATTGCATTAGATATCTCCAAGGCATTCGATCGCGTTTGAGACCAGGAATCCCTTGCAAAGCTTCCCTCTTATGGCTTGTTCATCCTCTCCCCAGTTTTGTTCCTTGCTTTCTAGCTTTCTCTCAGATCGATGTCTTCACGTGGTGGTTGATGGAGTTTCATCCGCCCCTCTACTTAGCAATGCTGGTGTTCCATAGGAATTTATTCTAGGACCAACGTTGTTTCTTCTTCACATCAATGATTTGTTAGGAGCTACCTCATGTCCAGTGCACAGCTTTGCGGATGACTTGCCATACATTATAGAATCGGGATCCAACAACTTGATAGAATTATTTACTAACAAAACCTGAGTATGTCTGTTCTCTAGAAAGGCCGATTTCACAATTGCCGGAGTAATTATATAAGGAGTATCCATTTTGATGAAATCCTCTATTTGAATGCGCGGTAAATTTTCATGAACAATCATGTAAGGTCCATTACCAAAAGTGCCTCTCAAAAACTTGGCTTTCCGTTTCGTGCTATTTCACTTTCCGGCGTCAACTGATTCAGGAACCAGATTTTCAATAAACAATATGGGATCCAATAAAAAACGATGGTTTATATAAAAGAAATATCTCAATCATGCCAACTTCAGATTGTAAAAATGATTTTTAGCAATCCCATATTCGAATAATATTTGAATGAAGGAAATCATTATTGTATCTACTGAACTATGTTCGTTTGGTCAAAATGAAGTAATATTTCTTACATTGAAAACGAGAAAGTACTCAATTCTCTACGATCTATGGCAACGGTTTCTCAGTTTGTATAAGGTACTAATCTCCTTTTAAATCTCTTAACAATACATCTCCGATTTTCTTATCGGCCTCTCTACTATGAGGAAACTGTGTTGCTTGTTCGCATCCAAGATGTGCCGTTCAGAAATTAGAAGTTAAATCTCTCCCTAATTTGATGTGTAGTGTATATTCTTAAATACATTTAGTTGAAAAAAGGGAGGGCGCCCATTATGTAAATTTTAATTCAAAAGTACTCTCTAAGAACTGCTGAGAGATTTGATACTGACGGCCCTAGCTTAGCATTCCCTCATCGATTTAGTAAAGTAATTTGGAAAAAATTGCTACTTCTTTTTCCAGCGTCGCATCCAATTAACGTTTCGTGTCATTCTTCTGTTCTCCTGCAAGGTGTAACAGAAATGGAAATGTAATACTATGCAGTTTAAGAGGCCATGAGCGCCATCACTTTTGAGACGCTTTTATGGGTAAAAGATTCAATTTATATTATGATTATTTTTAACATAAACGCCACATAACCTCTCAAACACTGGTTTTTCTTTATCAGTATTTCATAAAGGTCTTTCCACATTGTAGCTTCCCTGAAGATGACAATAAAAAATTGTTGAAAGCTAGAGTACTCTATTGGCCTGCTGCATATCCCAAATATTGAAAAACTCATTACATTTGAGAAGATTTATTGGACTAAGCCCTCTGGAAAAAATGCAACCATAGACACGTGTTTCGAGCTTATAAGGCTCTCGTCAGTAGATACGGTGGAACGAACTGCTGGAATGCTCGAATAATCAGGTTTACTGCTCCCAAAGATACGCGGACATCATAGTAGTCCTCGTTCAGGAAACATATGCCCAAATAACCTCTTAGCTAGTGCAAAATTCACTGAGGATCATAGAGGAATTGTGCAAATGAGAGCGACTGGAGGCAAACTATAGTAAAACCACATTTATTTCCTTCACATGCAAAAGAATTCAGGACAATAGTAAAAGTTGCTGATTATGTCAAATACTTAGAGGAACTAACTTCGAACATCCATCTGCATCATGTAATGAACAAAAGTAAATCATCATTCTTGATGTGCAGAACTTTTGGAAAAACATAGGGACTGAAACCATAAGTCAACCACTAGCTATACACCGCTATCATAACACCCAGAATTACATATGGCTCACTTTTGTTGTGTCCCAACAGATACCGGCAAAAACCAACCTAAACAAAATCCGGAGGCCTGCCTTTCTGTGCATCACGAGCGTTATAAATAGCACTTCAACCAGAGAAGAAAATAAGTGCATACAGACTTATACAAACAGGCAACTGGGGAACCCAATCACAAGCTGTGCACTCAAAAGTCATTCATGAAGTCAATATTACCGAACTTGAAATAATCTCAGACTACATTATACACCTGGAATCTCGCTCGTCAGCCATAAACCAACCAATCGGCCACACCCCTGTTCGGCTGGTTGGTTGGTTTATGGCAGAAATAACAAATAACAAAATCTGAACAAAAGTACAGGAAACAGAATGCAGATTCTACTAAGAGGAGGACGAAAACTTTCATCTGCGTTCCCTCAGTCTGCGTAGCCTTATGCAACTCCAGAGGGTTAAATCTGGTGGCATGAGATAGAAAAGGAAGATTTACCCAAATCCTAAGAAGAACAGGACTAGAAACCGCCTAACAGAAAATGGCGGCACATTGAATCCGCATAGATCTTGGTGTTTCACCCTCACTTGATTCGATTTAATCAGTATCTACAGCTTGGCAAACCTAGCAAGGAATGTCGATAAACGTATGAGATGCGCGAATTAGAATGGGAAAGTATTCGGACGATAAAGAGGGTAGCATAAATTGGACATTCAGTCAGAATGTATACTGAGCTCTTCTGCTACCGCACATCGATAGGCGTGCTGATTTCATATTCCTTGCTAGATTTGCCAAGCTGTACATCTAGGGAATGGGCTGTTACTGAGTACAAGAATCATGTGCCTTGACCAGAAAAAATTTACCAAAAATAATTATTTTCTATCCTCTGACGCCAATCCGGTAAAATTTGGAGAGTGAATTGCGATATTTTACCAAGTTATCAATTCTTTCAATATTGAACTCTACAATTCAACAATCGCAGACTATCATAATACTTCCATAGTGCATTTGGATGGTGTTTTTTGAAAAGATACCAAACGCCATTTTGACATTTCGAAAAAACGAGCAATCTCAATGATGTGGCAAAATATCTAATAACATTTTTAAACAAATTAATGCGTTTCTCTCTAAGGAATAATCATTAGTGCTTATTTGTCGCAATTTTATAATTTTTAAAACATCGTTATACAAAATAGATGTTACAAAAAATTAATAAATACAGAATTGTGAAAAATTATGAACGTCATAAAAAAGAACTACGTTTTATTTTCCCCCAGAATTTTTTTTTCAAAATTGAGCGTATTTTCAAAAGCGTCTAAATCAGAAGTTGATCCTATTCTTTAGAACGGCCTAGCATCAAAGGGTATGAATTTCATCAGATATTTTATTTCTGCTGCTTTCTTCTCACGAAATTTCTTTGACATTAGGATACAGCGGCGAATCGAATCCAAAAATGGAGTGAGTTTCTCCATTCTTCATAGGTTCCTGAGTATATGAAGTTTGAAAAAATATTGAGTAAGGTTTAGTTTTTACAATCCTTATAATTTTGGTGCTCAGCCAACAGACTTTTCCTTTTGTTATTCTCATTTTCAGATTAACGATACGTTTTTTAACATCAGCAGTTGAAAAAAAAGTCAGCTTCTTCCTTTGCGTCAGTCGGGTAACAACAGTCGCATGCGGAAATGTACTCTTTCATCATTCTATCTGCCCAAAATATGTATCATTTTGTAAAAAGCTATGACCCGATGCAAGGTATTTAAAATGAATAGTTTTCAATAGATGGTTATGAAGAACGGTTTTTGAAAGCAATATGATTTTGATATTCCGGTTTAGGCCTCTGAAGGTTTCTGATAAAAAAATAAGCTCGTTAACGCCGATTCTTGAAAGTGCCCCAATAAACTTTTTCAAATATGAGCCCACTTTCCTAGCCTCCCTTTCAGCAATACCTTTTTTTCATTTGAAGGCATTTGGTATATCGGTTGATGCACAATGAATTTCCTCATTGTCAAATTATTTTGGAGTTTTGGCAAACCTAACACCTTTACCATGTCGTAATTTAGAGTTTCTATAGCAGAATTGACAGAAGCTATTTTAATATCTTGTTTATTTCTGCCCGTTTCAAATTAGCAGCATCAACGTGTTTTTAATGGGCTTGCTGAAAAAAGCTCTAAGAAACATTTGTTCGCACCGTTTACTCATTTTCTTATTCTATCACTAGATATTTTTATATTATATTCAGGTAAGCCATATTTGGCGGTTGGCGCATTTTTCACATTGGTCAAAATAACAATAATACTTCTTGTTTTCTATGGTTTGTCAACCTGGAAACAAATGGGGAAACAAATCAACTTTCACTTTTTCATCCATCTGTACAATGTGAATTCAAAAAAAAACATTGGTCTCATAGAATTCGTTTTCCAAATTTCCACTTCAATTATTACCAACGAATATGATGGAACAAAATTTTACCTCATATATTTCAAGGATCCATTAAACAAATAAAGCTGTTACTCCGTATAAAATGATCTGAAAGAGGAGATTATGAAGTGTAATAATGCCCAACCTTTAGTATGATGAAAATATATGTCTATCAATATCGAGTTTCAGTATTCAGGTCCGTTATAAGTTTCATTTAATTTCAGGCATGAATAACGCCTACTTTAATTTTCGTGGGGTGCTAAAAAGGTCGTCGCTTGACATTTAGTAAATGTTTCAGCAAACACCATTTAAGCTGTTGTCTGCTTTAATACAGATACAAAACATTCATTCGTTATAGTGTCGAATATTTTGTGGATCTTGTATTATATTCGACCACGTGTAACATTTAGTGTCAGCCATTACTTTGAGGTCTATTTCGGGTCCAGTTTTTGTCGGAAAAACCCGAAATTTTAAATATTTTTCCAAATAATAGAGTTACAAGAAGGTCCATTGAATGTTTCTCATTGGCGTATTGATGTTTCCAGAAAAAAATTCCGGAAGTTTTTTTCTCAACAGTTTTGAATGTTTTTTTTTAATCGCTGAATCCGCTAAATTCGATTTTCAACTTTGTCACCTCGTTAGAGGTGAGCTAACTTCATATATAATCGCGAAAAACCATGGTTTTTTGGAAGTTCTTCAGGTTTTTCGCTTTAAGCTCACGGACAATGCTTTTATTGATAATCTTTTTATATTATTTAATTTTTTTTATTAGATATAATACATTCAACAGGCCTGAGCTCAATAACAGGAGAATATAATGATAACTATAACAAATTGAAGAGACTATAATAGTAACAGAGGTGTATATGATAGTTATGGTAAAAAGAAGAGAAGAGAAGAGAAGAGAAGGTATAAGTGATTGAAGAGAGGTTACATTATAGAAATGGTGGTGAAATAAAATATAGATGCAAGAAGGAAAAAGATAGCTTGGGTGCCAGGCCACGAGGGACACCTGGGCAATGAGCGGGCCGACACACTAGCCAGAGAAGGCTCTTCGGCAGCGCTCATTGGGCCGGAACCCTTCTGCGGCGTAGCAAAATCCACCACAAAAGCCCACACCAAACAGTGGGTACAAAACAAATCTCAAGAGTGGTGGGAAACCCGACCAGGATTGAGACAGGCCAAGGAGTTCATCAAAAGACGCTCGCCCAAATTCACGACGGAACTCCTCAGCTATAAAAGGAGGATCGTCAGACAAGTAGTAGGTCTGCTGACAGGCCATTGTAGGCTTAACAGACATATGAATATTATAGGTCTGGCGGAAGAAGCAATTTGCAGGTTCTGCCAGGAAGAAGAGGAAACCGCAATACATGTAATGTGCCAGTGCGAAGGACTAGCAAGGGTGCGGTTTCTACAACTTGCGGAAAGCTATCTCGAGGGGCCATTATCAAATCTGCTCAGGCTGATGAAATGGACGAAGCTAGATGATGTGCTATAAGCAATCGGAGCCTCCACAATAGATCTGAAAAGGTCGCAGTGGATTAGGCCAAGGGGCCAGCTCCCTCGTAACATCTAACATCACCCTGCATGTCGTGATTTTAGTATTGGGTATGAAGGATTGTTTTTCTTTTAGTCTAGAGGCGAGTAGGTAACACAGACCATGTTTATCCCGTGCATGAATTTGATACTCTGACCAAGTTGACCATACCACATTCTGACCAAGTGAATAAGTTACTGACTATATATTATTTGGTTTGTTGTCATTTAGACAACATACCAGTGAACTGTAAAAAGGTTTGCAACTCATATTTTATGACATAAAAACATCAGCGGTATTCCGAATATGATATTCAAGTACAAATTAGGAACATTATTATTCGAGGTTGTTGTGCTAAAAAAATTTATATAAGCACACTCTCAGTACATCATAACACAGACTTCTGGCTCATCAATGATGCAAACCAAATTTTGCAACTTGCTGGAAAGTCCACCCAGGAGTTTGCACCATCTTGGTCATTTAACTATTTTGGTCTGGTACGCAACAATTTTTGGTACCAAACCAAGCTGATTACTGGACCAAGTGTACTATTTACACCAAGATGACCAAGGCTATTTGGTTGAAATAAAGTCATTAGTCAGCTAACCAAGAGATAGTATAAACGTGGCCACTGTCATTTTGTTTTTTATTAGGTTATTTAACTCGTTTTGGTCAAGAAGTCGTTTGATCGGGGCTTTAGGTATAAAATCATTTTCAGTCGACTAACTTCGTCTTTTCTGTCATTAGTTTCGATTTGGCAAGGAGCTACTGCAGATGTTGAGGGTAATACTAATAATGAAGCATATTTGATCTGATTTGAATCCCACCTTCTTTACTTTGGTTTCTAATGTTTTGTGAAAAAATCCAAAATTTTACACACCACTTGAAATTCTCCAAAGGTTTTGAGAACAGAAATTGATTATAGGTCGTCTTTAAGTATGAGTAAATGATTGATATTCGTTCATCACATATACTTCAATTTCTTTGGAAGAACAAGAAACTGAATAATTTTTTCAACTATATGACTTCACACGCAAAGGAAAAGTCTCATTTTCTTAAATGAATTATTGATTTCTTTTCTTTTATATTTTGTTGATATGTGGACGGTAACGATATCCAAGAATAATATCCAAAGGAAGTTTCTCAATCTAGAACATTCAGATATGACATACTATGTGGACGTCCAACAAGGATCCTCAGGTATACCTCAAATCTGAATTGGTAAAGGTTCATTTCTAGATAAAAAAGAAAACGATAGAACTAAGGAACGTTTCAGAGTTGAAAAGTTTAACGTTAAATTGAAAAAGTGATATAATTCCACATTAGTTGCGACGATAATAAAATAAATAAACATTCTAAGTTAAACGAGTTCTTATTCTTGGGGGAGTTGCCAACAAGCGGTAGAGAACAAATGTCTCCCAGCGGAAACATACAAACAGTCGATACCAACGCTGATTTTGTACATGATTGCTTTTTTATATCACTAAACAAGACACGTACAGTTACAAGATAACAGGGTCATTTCAAAACAACTTAAGTGTTAGTCTTGGCTCGTTTCCCCTAAAAATAATGGCATGAGATTTCATAATATGGAAATCCAGCAACTTTTAACAACGCTCCTTTCTTTTATAGTTACACCTAGACAATTCCATATTGTTAGTTTTTATTGCTATGTTCAATAACCGTAAACATTACTCGTCTGTGCTACTGATGAAGTATATCTGTTTTATTGATTTTGAAACGACAATGATCTTATGGATGCAAACATATACATTTCTACAGATATCAATGAATGATTTATTTTTGTACATAGAAAAATATAAACGGTAAATTTTTTTTCGAACTGACAAGGAATTCCGAAATTACTCTAGCTGCAATTATAAGAACCTATGGCAAGACCTTGGAACTCAGTACTGATATAATTAACTGAATATTTCCTATGGTGGTTCGCCATTCGGTAAAATATTTATTTATAGAAAACATACAGGATTAACCTAACTAACCCAACTAAATACAATGTAAAACTATATGTAAAACTAAATGATTTTCACAAAATAGTTATCTTTGTATTAAGTAAAATAAGTGTTTTTTTAATGGCACATGAGAGTGTTAATTTTTGGCCGAGGCCGCAGGTCGAGGCCAAAAATTCTCTGGAATGTGCCATGAAAACACGAATTTCATAAACGAAATACAAACAGCATTTTTTATACAACTGTGAATGTGAATTTACATCGTCTAAAATATATTAAAAAAGACTGAACGTCAATATCATGTTGTAATGAAAAATAATCATTGATGTCTTTGATAGAACGACATTTTTTTAAGTCATCTGCATAAAGAAGAGAATTTGAAGATCAGTATCAATCAGATCCTTGATTAAAATCAAAAATGAAAGAGGACCCAAGTTTGACCCCTGAGTCACTCCAGACTTTGCCAAAAAAGACAGTGACGCATTTTTCTAAAAACATACAAATTGAACCTTACCTTGGTTGCGGCAGCAGTCTCCCCAAGTTCACTACTACTACTAGTACTAGGGTTACCTTCATACTGAAACCTGAAAAAACTGGTACCTTAGACCAATGTCGTTTGAACTAAGGGTCTGGCAAAACTTATAGATATACACATAAGTGAAGGGGCACTGATAGAAAGACTAATGCACCGGGATCAATGTGCCTATGAAACTGGCTGTTCAACAGAAACGGTACTCTAAAACGTCGTGGAAAGGGTGGAAAACACGCTGAACATTTTGCGACCTTCTTTGACATAGAAGCTCATATTTTCCACATGTTGGAAATGTATGGAGAGAAGGGTACTTCGATATTGTCGATTTTACTGTTTAATTTATAGAAG
Organism: Chrysolina haemoptera; assembly: GCA_958298965.1. Taxonomy (NCBI): domain Eukaryota; kingdom Metazoa; phylum Arthropoda; class Insecta; order Coleoptera; family Chrysomelidae; genus Chrysolina; species Chrysolina haemoptera. The sequence goes on along the minus strand of OY282596.1, from coordinate 11,200,511 downwards.
AAGCTTTTAACAATTCCCCTATAAATTCAGTCATCAGATCCCTCAGACACAAAGGAGGCGAGAAACCATGACTGAATGAACTTAATGCTGGAATAGGATGATTCACGCAACGATAATGGAGGAGACTTTGGTGGCTTGGGTGGCAAGAGGATACCCGCGGGAAGGGTTCTCCCTCTCCACTCATGTAAAATCAGGTCATTGAACTACTAGGGGCCTCCAGGATAAAGTACCAGAACCCTTGGATATGCCAGATATGCCATAACAGACGTGACACAAGGAAAATATAATACCACGGTTAGAAAGATCTATGCAAAAAGACTAGACTAGACTAGACTAGAACCATGTTGAACTTATCTGGGTGCCAAGGAATTGCAGGCAATAAGAAAGCAGACGAATTGGCTAAAATAAGGTTGGAAAACGATCCAGATCCAGAACAGACCACAGCATTACATAACGTACATCACAAAGATCCGCAAGTCTTCAACAGAAAACAATCAGGGCCCCCTACAATTGTTAAATTAAATCTGTTAGAATCTTGGAAATGCTTCTACAAACAATGATTTGAGTTGCTCTATACATTTGCTGCTAGCTCTAAGCAGGTAACAGTTGAGAACCATCACAGAGCTTGTCTCTGAAATATTCATTTGAAGGAAGGTATTTATGAAGAGATACTGTTCTAAGTTTAACACTTTTCCTAAAAACCGCTTACCATATCATATGTTAATCAGATAAATTGTAGGTCGATGGAATAAATATCCAGAAGAGCACCATAAGCCTTCTTGGCATCGGTGTCTCCGGAAACAAAGTTATAAACGAACCCTGCAAAAAAACTGTTTTTCACTCAGTTTTAAAGGAGAAAAGTGAAGCAGTATATATAAGGAAACGTTGAACAAAATTAATTGTCAAATACGGATGATTATGTTTTGGTCAATGAAACTAAATTATTAAAAAATTAAAATGTATTAGTATATCAGAATCCAATTTATTTCATCTGATATATGATCCATTTGTGTTACTTTTCGTTGCCAGCATGTTCTATAGCTGTAATTTGAAGAATCGTTCCAAGAAATTGAAAATCTACGATCTTTCTTAACGTAACGAAAATTGAGTAAAATAATTCATCATTCAACCTACAAACTATGTATATTTAGTATGAAGGAATAGAGATTAGCGTCAGTTTGGAGAGAAGTGCAAATGAAGTAAAATTGAATTTGACACTGATTTAATTCATGTGATTTCAATTCTAGAAAGTGTACACAATCCTTTATTTCTATTTACGCTTTCTCGAGTGATCATTCAAATATTCATTCGAAAGATACCTACAGATATTCAAATAAATAATTCAAATTCAATTTCAGAAAACATTAGACGTCATGAGGTGTTTACATTTAATCATTCTGAAAGGTTGTTCTGCCTGCGTTAAACATAAACACTTAAGTATTAGGTTACATTTGATTAAAAACACTAACACATTAATCGAGGGAAAGGGTGGCAAATGACAACACACCCTGTACAATCTATTTATACTTGCCGTTGGGTGAATATTTACTAATGCGTTACGCTCTCTTTCACATTCGTTGTAATAATATTGTTGAGAGGTTGGACCGGGTTGGACCTTGTTCGAAATATACTTTGGATGAATTACTTTTTATCGGTAACATGAGCTACAAAGGAGTTATAGATGTTGAATACTTTATACTTATTACGATAAATGCATATGAATGTTATTTCAGAATCCTAGACATGAGATTATCAAATCAAGAAATCAATTTCTCGACAAGGTTTTTTTGGGATTTCAACGTTCCACATTCTGAGAACAAAAAAAAATTAAATCAAGGAGATCTATTCATATAGGTCAAGTGATACCGAACACCCTATGTATCAAGATAGCAAATATCTCCCTGAATAATTTCTTGCCAGATTTATTTCGTCATTTTCAAAAAGCCCATTATCTTCAAATATAGTTTTGGTGACGGAAACAGATAATTAAGTCTCAGAAACGTCAACGTTTTTTCTAAAAATAAAAGTGTTAATTGATTATTTTGAATTATTAATATATGGTACAGCCGAAACACCCATTGTTGCTCGAGTAAAAATATATGATCGGGGATAATTTCACTGTCTATTCAGTGCTTTCGAAAACCTTCCAAGGACTTTGTCTGGTTCATTTCACGGTGTTTTTGAATTCTACAGAACTTTCCATAAGCTTCGTGAATATTCTACAGTTTCCTATCTTATATTCTAGAAATTTCCATGTTGCCATCCTGGGCATCCTGTTGGCCGGATTTTCGAGAACTACACTTGGGTTACTTTTCCAGAGCCTCTGTTCCGGTACATTCAAAGAAAATATAAAATTTTCTAGGACCTCGGGCATAATGAAACAGGACAAAATAAAATTTGAAATGGTATACTGATGATGGAAAATAGTATTCGAAACGTTTTGTGTTAACTCTGTTATAGGGCTAAAATAAAAAATGTTGAATGTCACCAACATGAGTCTTAGCAGAATATATATATATATATATATATATATATATATATATATATATATATATACGGGTAGTCTCTTGACTGGACTAGTTGAAAAAAACTAAGTTTTGGAAAGTATCAAAAAAGAAACTTTTCCTTGAGGTTGCAGTCAATTGGGAACGGCCAGTGGATAGAAAAACTATTTGTTAAATTATCAAGCTTTCGAAAAGTATATTTTCTTTATCAAGATATCTGAAAAACACAAAAGAGTCCATTTTGTAAAAACCCAGTAATTCAAGCCCCCATTATTAATTTCCCCAATGTCAATGTCAGCACCACAAGCACCGTCGAGGAACTGCCTCCTCAACAAATACTTTTTATTGATAGAACCCTTCCTCATATTGAAGAACTCAATTGTAAACTTTCAAATATTTTCAAATTAGACAATTTAAGGATTGCTAAAAAAAATTTAAAAACAGTGTCTAGCCTTTTCACAAAAACGAAAGCTCCTATAGCTACTTTAGAAAGTTCAAATGTCATTTACAGTATCCCTTGCCTTAACTGTGACAAAGTCTATATAGGACAAACAGGTAGAAATTTATCAGGTCGCATTACGTCTCATAAAAGTGATTGTAAACTAAAGAAGAATAGTTGTGCCCTTGCAGAACACACTATTCAATTAAACCATTTTGGTAATTTCAACAATCCAAAAATTTTAGCAAAAGAAAGTAACTATTCAAAAAGAAATTTTCTTGAAATGGTGCACATCAATAATGAACCTAACTGTATGAATAAACGTGCTGATGTTGCAAATCTCAGCGTGATTTACAATTATTTACTGAATTTTGACAAAAATAAAATTAGTGATATTTCTCTTTTTCAAACTCAACCGCCATAAATTAAGTTGGCAGCATTTACACCAAACTTGCGGTTTTCTCCCACTTGTTGTACAATTGACTGGGACATTTGACAGCTGTCTTGTCAGCCGTCTGCGTGTTCCATGTACCAGGTGCCATTGTGTGACAAGATGTGAGTAGAGCTGCATGCTCTTGGTCATAATGGGTGCCGACTGAAATATTCTTAAATCATGTTTGATTTTCGAATAAGCTCATTTTTATATTTTATTCGTTTTTACAAACTAATGTGTAAGATTTTTTAATTATGAAGTGCACTGTGATCTTCTTAATAGCAACCTCGAGTTAGTAAGTTGTTTTTTATAACATAAAGTCACGTTTTTACAAAATGGACTCTTTTATGTTTTTCAGATATCTTGATAAAGAAAATATACTTTTCGAAAGCTTGATAATTTAACAAATAGTTTTTCTATCCACTGGCCGTTCCCAATTGACTGCAACCTCAAGGAAAAGTTTCTTTTTTGATACTTTCCAAAACTTAGTTTTTATATATAGATATATATATATATATATTTGTTTTTTGAAGAAAGTTAGCTCGACTGGCTAAGTTAAGGAACGACAGAGAGAATTGTCGGGTATTGCAGTCGGAGACACTGAGATTGTGTGAGCTCTTTATTCAGTTCTATTCTAGCTTTCGAGAATGAATTTTCTCTTCATCAGGAGCACTGGTGTACAAAAGAAAAAATGACAATTCAATCAGTAATGAGAAAACAGTTTTCTAGTACTTACGAAAAGTGAGGTTATAGAGAAGTCAGCTACATTAAACATACACACTTTTCCTTAAATATTTAGACATATTAAAATTTAATTGTTAAAATCAGCTGAGTAAGAACCACATTTAAAAATAAGTCATCGATTAAAATTGAAAAATTTGTGAAAATTCACATCACATGTGAATTTAGACAAAATGTAGACAAAAATGGCATGTGAATCAGTTACTATCAATAAAACTCATGAAAATAAAAGAAAGCTCAAATGCATACTGCGAGGAGTGGGATAGATATATTATTATGGCAATGGCTATGAGTCAAAGTTGTTTTTTTTCAATACTCACTGTATTCCTTCAGCACAGATATGTCATTAATCGAATGGTAATCTCAGAACGAAATCAAACCAATCTATAAAAACAATTGTGTGACAGTGGCAATGAATTATCCCAAATAATTTTTTCTGTTCTCAACAACGGAGGGTGGTTAGTAATGAAATTCACTTTTCGTGATGTTATAGTCAGTGCATGGAGGGGTCTAGTTATAATTGCGTCAATTTCCACCCCTCTTCAGGGAATATACCTTCATCACTTGTTAGCTCTGTCCTTTATCCGTATCACATACAAAAGAAGGTTTAGTTGAATCCTATTCAACTCAGAAGCCTGGTGAAAGATTAATGTCCATATTGTTGAAATAATTACAACACTTGCTACTGATCAGGGTTGAACGTGTATCTTTCAACTAATCATTCAGAACAGGTTCGTATGATTCTGTGTATAACAACTACATATATGCTGTACAATTCAATTTTATTACCCTTCTTCCTTGCTTCGTCTCAAAAAATTTGAAGTAAGTAACAGAAATGTCGGGTTCGGATGAAATGGTTGTTTTAAAAACTGATTCAAGCACCGCCTGAGTAGATTTCGATTCGATTCGCTTAGAGAGCTTATACAAAGTGACATACCAACATGTTATCAGAAAGGAGTAGCGTGTAATTGTTATCATTGAAAGGCATTTTGAATGCATAATACCCAGTGAAGTGAATGGAAGAACTGTTCATTTTGAGAGATACATTCAACATTCATTTCAATATTTTTCGAATTATGACTCATTTGAGAAGAAAACATTCTTTCAGCTTTATAATAATAATAATAATAATAATAATAATAATAATAATAATAATAATAATAATAATAATAATAATAATAATAATAATAATAATAATAATAATAATAAATGGTCTTTATTCATCATAATTACAAGAATTTTGAAAAGGTTCAAGAACAGACATTAATAATGAGTTTTGATGAAAGGGCGAAGTTCAGCTCAAGCTGTTTTTCAACTTTACCCAATATAACTAGAGAAACTGAGTACCTAAATATACAAATAGAACTATATACATTATACAATACATAAAGATATACAATAGTAAATATCACACAGGTAATTTAATTCCTAAAAGCGCATTGCGATAATCAAAATATCATCATCAGTATTTAATTTAGTTAGTTTTATGTCGGTCTTTGCCAAACTTTAGATTATTCAGACGACTGAAAGTGTAGGCCAGTAGAAATAGACAATCAATTTACATTAATTCCAAAAGTTTTCAAACTTGGGTAAAGTGAATGGTACATCGAGAATGCAATAAATCTCAGTTTGCAACCTCTTCCTAAGTACGCAACATTGTCAAAATGGCAATTAACTCGAATTTTGCTGTACACTGGTTGAGAAAATCCTAAAAGTTCTGCAAACTTTAGTATTGATTATGCAGTGTGGCCATTTAAGATGGAAGCACCCATATAAAACTTACATTTTTCAGCAGCCGATTAGAATGATTTTGTTTCCGTCAGGTAGACATTCAAGAAGTGTACTAGGACACCAAATTTCATGGATAAATCTCCATTTCCAGGGCCAACTAATCTTATTTTTCAAGGTCAAAAAACTAAAAAAATTACTAGCGATTTTTTTAGAAAAAACCTGACTACACCACTAGATTCGTGATATTTTCAAATGATTCAAATGTAAATAACGTTGGAATGCGTAAAATAATAAAAAAGTTATAGGGGAATGAAATTTGAGAAATATGCCTTTTAATCAACCCACCACTTCAATTTCAAAACTTTTGTAACAACTTTAACTACACCACTGGATTCAGGGTGTCTTGAAATATTACTGACCATAATTTCATCGAAATCTGTTGATAAATAAAAAAATAAGAAATTTTGAGATGAAATGACATTTTCCTAAAATTCCATTTTCAAATTTTATTTTCTTATGATGTTCTTATTTATGAACAGATTTCGATGAAATTTTGACCAGTGATATATCGAGATCTCCTGAATACAGTTTGATAAAAGTTCTGAAATTGAATTGGTGGGTTGATTAAACGGCATATTTATCAAATTTTATTGCTTCATAACTTTTTTATTGATTGACGCATTTCAACGTAATTAACATATGTACCATTTGAAAATGTCGCAAATCTAGTGGTGTAGTCAGATTTTTTCTAAAAAAATCGTTAGTAATTTTTTTAGATTTTAGACCTTGAAAAATAATATTAGTTGGCCATGGAAATGGAGATTTATACATGAAATTTGGTGTCCTAGTAGACTTTTTGAATTTCCAACTAAAGAAAACAAAATCATTCAAATCGGTTGACAAATGTAAGTTTTATATGGGTGATTCCATCTTAAATGGGTCACACTGTATCATTTTATATCTCGAATCAAGTTTCCAACCAATTCAAGTGTACGGAATTTTTTTTATCAAAAATTAATGTTTTACTTTCATATACCATTAAAGAAAATTCCAAAAGTTCTGCAGATACATCGGAAAAATATTCCGAACAGTTGTGCAGATTTGCAACCTTTTACGTTAACCGGAACGTATATTTTTTTGATTGGTGATCAGTTTTTTGATCAAGGTGGTCCCGAAATAATTACAAAAGTTTTGAAAACTTGTTGGAAATTTTGAAAACATCTATTCTGATGCATTCATAAATTTGCAAACTTGTACACGATCCGGAACTTCATGCAATTTGCAAAAATCGAATTGGTAAATCAATTAGCCAGCCCCCCCCAAGTCACCAATTATTATTCATCACATAGGCTCCCCCTCCCCACAAACTGGAATCATGGCTGCGCCATTGTTGTGTCACTACTAATGAAGCTAGACGAGAGCAAAATATATCCTATACATATTAAGTTAACTAATTCTCACCTTTTCCTCTTTCAGATCCCAGTTTGAAGCAACTTCCGACTTCTCATCAGTTGTCTCGATGTCCACTTCGTCATCACTTTCATCGTCTTTAGGTGAAATACTTCTTTCGGTGACTGGTGGCTGCACTGGCTTGAAAGCAGACTGGTAGGTCTTGTCGATGGGAAAAAAAGGATTGTCTTGTGGAAACAGAATGGGACTGCGTTTCAACCAAGGAAAAGAAGAATAAGAGGTGAACGCTAAAGGCTTATGATAAATAAGGTCCATCGCCACTCTGGAAATCGGCAAAGAAATATCCTGGCAGTTCGGAATCCTAGGAGATGGAATAATGGGTTGTGGTTGTGTTTCAATTTTGTTTTGTTTAGGAGCACGCGACATCATGGAATTAGCTAGGAGACGCTTCCTCGTACCACCGTTGAACATCGCTTTGACGTCTTCCCAAGCATGAATAACCTCATCAGGTGGGGACCCGCTGAGCTTCATGTGTCGTCTCCATGAATTGAAGTTTGCCGCATCAGGCTGAACGTATTTGTCATTGGGAGAGAGACGATGGGAATGGAAAATGAATTTGTTCGGCGAGAAAAATAAACCGCATACGGTGCACTTGATGCATTTTGCACGTGAGGAATTGTACCGAGACGGTAGGAATGATCCACGGCAACCCCATGCACACTCGTGGTGCACCGCGAAAGCGAAATCTTCCGGTAACCGTGGTGGGGCATTGTCCCCTAGAAAACTTTTGCAAAGACGTTCCGCTTCTCGTCTTGTTATCATTCCACATCGTCTCGAAGATACTGGCATTGCTCCAGCTCTGCGTAAAATCTCCAACTGGACAGGAGTACACTGGACACAGGTTATTCCTGAAAGAGATAGATGTGCTATATGATATTTCTACGAATCGTTGGTAAACTGTGAAAGATTTGAGGGATTGAGATGGGCAAATTCTAAAGTAATGCAACCGTTGTCTTGAACAAAGAGGACTATTTGAATAAGATAGATGTTTTATTGGGACCTATGATAAACAGTCCTCATGGAAAGAGCCCTAAAACTTCTGTAATTTTTGCCGTGGAATTCTGAATTTTGTTGAATAATAACAATAATGCAGGAATTGGAACGTTTCCCTTCAAGGCAGCAGCCCGAACATCTGATGAACTTGGTCTCACTTCCGAACTTTCGACACCACACGTCGTGACCCGAACTCCGTTACCGAGTTGGAACCCGTTCGACAAAAAGCCCAAATGAAGGCCGCAAGAAATGCAGTTCTGCTGCAGCTGCACAAGGATAAGCGTATGGGATAAGCATGGATAAGCATGGGGGCTTTTTCAAGAATATCGAAGACCTCGGCTTATCCGAAAATTTGAGCTACGCCTTTCAAAGGTCAAGTGCGCTGAAGTCGAAGACCAAGAGATTCATAAAGGTCTGCCAGATTGGTGTCTTCAATACCTTGATCTACCGTGGCCGCGTGATGGGTATATTTGATATTTGATGTAGTGCATGCCGCGGGGCGCCTGAGACTATAATGCTTTTGCTGTTAGCATGTCCAGCATATGCGGTTCCAACCTATATCCACAAACATAACGCATCACTACGAGTGCAAGCCAATAAGCCTGATATAGACAATGTTAGTCAGAGAGTTTTTGTCTCATGGCGAAACGAACATCGTTCAAAAAGAGGAGGATAACGGACGAAATATCGAGATTCACTCACACTCACACTCACCCACTCACACAAATTGGTTGTTCTGATAATAGGGTCCCTTGGCGGTGTGATGCGTCTGCTCAGGGCACAGATTCCCGGACCCAATACCTGCTCACCCTATAGTTTGGGTAGTGGTTATTAGGGTAATGATTAACCCAGCGTGCCCACCGATTGTGTCAGAGCTTCGGAGAAAGGGCCCGACTGAAAAAATTTTATATTAATTCCGACAATAATAATTTCTTTTCTGCATGTTACGATTGCCATTGCACTCAAAAACACCGGGGGTTACGACTGCGACACCCCCAGCATTCGGAGGCAAAAAGTCACCAATTTTTTCTACATGGATGATGTAAAACTATATGCATCCGGAAAGAAGGAGCTACATCAGTCCTTAAGGGTTGGTGCACGAGTATATGCATACTATCGTAATGGAGTTTGGGATCGGAAAATATGTCAGGGTTAATCTCAATAGAGGACCAGGCGGAGTATATGGAGACGATGTCCTGCTCGTAGACGGAAGCATCTAAAACCATTTATCTTGATAGCAGAGAAACGTATACTCACCTCGGGGTGGAACAACGTCACTCCCAAGAGGTAATTACTGTTAAAGGCTCTCTCCGCGGCAAGTATCAGCATAAACTCCGACAGATCTGGAGAACCAAGTTGCCTCAACTAATATGCTTTTTGTTCCAATCCTACTCTAGTCATTTGGATTGATGAAATGGATGAAACGGAGGAGCTGTGACAACGCGACGTAAAAGTTCACAAATCATCTTCACTGTAACTTATATCCTAAATTGTCCGTTCCACGGTTGTACTTTCCCGTTTCCCAGACAACAGGGAGGCCGTAGACTTTTGAGTTTGGAGTATATACTTAACAGAATGGTACTGGATCGAGCCTGTAAAGTAGTCAGGAGTTCAGATCCATTTCTCTGCTTGGTCTGCGACCATGAGAAAGCATGGATCGGAACATTTCCTTCACTCAGCCCGTGCAGCCGATGAACTTGGTCTCGTTTTCGAGACTGAACGGGGTGACCCAAACTCTATCACTGAGTTGGAGCCCGTTCAGTAAAAAGCTCACATTAAAGCTGCGGAGACTGAAGTATTCCTGTAGCTACATGGGTATAAGCCAATGAGTAATAATAATAACCATGCGGTCTTTATTTTTTTGATGTATCTGCTGATTATTTGTTTCAAACTGACCACACTGTAAGTCGATATTTCGCACTTTTGTCGAGTTCCATGAATAAAGCATTGACAAATTGATACTCCAAGTGAACAGTTGTTTTATTATTTCATATTTCAAAATTTAAATTGACGATAAGTCATTACACTGGCGCAGTCGTTTATAGTTGAACCTATAAAATGTCAGGAAGATTGGAATAATTGAAGATGGGCAAAAAAACAATATTTCAAGGCTAGCAAAGAACCGGATGAGTTGAAAACAGCGCTACACTAATCACCGCTCTGGGTATTGAAATTCTCGATTTGATGATTGAATTATGCAGTCAAATACAAATACTAAATTATCTCCTCACCCACACAATAATGGTACGAATGATTCTATAATGTTGCCTAACACTATGGAACAATCAGATGTAAGAACGCCAACTTACAGATACTTATTGAGACAACAAATGTCAAACAGTCGACAGAAAACTGAGTAACTCTCAAAATGCCAAAATTTCTATTGAGTATGTCAACCACTAGTGTTCGCGAAACGTCGAGAATATCTTGTGAAATCATCAAACAAGGATCTTAGGTAATTTGATCTATTTAAGAGCGATTCCATGAACATTTTTTGATTGGTTCGTAAACGAAAATTCTTGCCATTTATGGTTACATTATGTTCCGTACAACAAACCATTTTTTCAATCGCTCCAATTTCGGAAACACCCTCTATTAAGAAAAAAAGTTCAATAATGTTCACTTACCCAATGCCACTCTTCGATTGTGGATCTCGTTGTAACTGAATTGTTTCAATAAGGTGTTTGATATCTGTGCAAGGCAAAGCCTCTCTTGGTTTTCAATCACCAAAGAAACGATTGGCACCCCATACAGCATGACAGTCGAAACCTGAAACTAGTGAGTAGATAAAGCCAATAAGGTTCTTGATAGAATGTTTGAATATTAAAAGCTTTTTTCAATTTGGTAACCAGTATTCACTTGCAAGAGTTGCCTTCTACTTGTTTCATAAAAAATGCATATTTCTGACTAATGCCTAATATCTCGCTCCACTCCTGTGGAATCTCGACTACTGGGGTCCCTCCAGGATAAAGCAAACAGAACCCTTGTATATGCTGACGACATAACAGTCTTGGTACAACGAAAATAGAAAACCACGGTAGGGATCGTATGCAAGAAGCTCTGAACCCGACGAATTGTGGACAGACTACTTGATTTCAATAATTCGGTACTCAAATTGCGGACCAAACCAAGAAGGCCCTTTTTTTAAATAATGAATTGCGGACTAATAACGTAGTTTCTTTACGTTGATATTGACAAATTTTAGTGGTATAAAAATCTCCTCTCGCTTTCGTGCCGCCAAAATGTCTACAGCTTAGCAAATCTAGCAAGGAATGTCAGTAAACGTATGAGATGCGCGAATTGGAATGAAAAAGTATTCGGATAATAAATTGTACATTTAGCTAGAATGTATACTGAGCTCTTCTGGTACCGCGCATCGATAGGCGTCCCGATTTCATATTCCTCACTAGGTTTGCCAAGCTGTACGTAAGGTTAGTTCGTTCTGGTTGGAACAGACTCTTTCCTCCTCTATTCGTCTTTGGATAGCAATTCATGGGTCATTAAATTCACATTGCAAAATCTAAAAATCATTATCATTATGGTTTTTAGTCCGCCATTCATGTAGACCCTCTGCAGTGAGAATGAGATGGGCGGATTTGAAGGGCCTAAATATCAGTTCCCACAAATTTCCAATCAGAAAAGCAAACTAGCGGGTCTGGGACCTTTAAAACTTCAAGGTGAAACTCTACAGATAAAGGGGAGGTCGAATATCTTGGGGACATGAAGCTACCCAATTCCTTTCGCGTTACACTACAAGCTGCTAACCATGTCAAATACTTAGGGCTGTTCTTAAATAGGAAACTAACCTAAAACATGCATTTGCAAATGTAATCAACAAAAGCAAATCATCGTTTATGATGTGCAGAAGAGGTTTTGGAAAAACATGGGGACCGAAATTGAAAGTCTCGATCATAAGACCCAGAATCACATATGGCTCACTTTTGTTGTGGCCAAAAATAAATCAAAGACAGTCAAAAACCAACATTGGTAAACTACTTAGGCTTGTCTTTGTATTACGAGCTATGGAAATCGTCCTAAACAATCCACCTTTGGACATCACAGTCATCGGGGAGGCGAGGATGAGTGCATGCAAACAAGTAATTGGAGAACACAACCACATAATGGGCACACCAAAATCATCCATGAAGTCAACATTACTGAATTGAAAATTATATCAGTTACATGTTACCCCAATACTCGTTCAAAAAACACAGTACACAGCTGAAGTGGAATGAATGGGACTCGGAAGTAAAATCACTATCGTCTGAAAACATAATCTGGAATACAGATGTTAAAACAGGAATGTGGGAGCAGGAATATCTGGAGTGAGTCCAAAAAGAAACATTATAGTACCACTTGAAACAAAAACACCACATTATTACAAGCTGAGACATATACCAACATGATTGCACACATGAAAAACACATCGACATTCTATCTGACAGCCAGCGCGCAATGAAAGCTCTCAATTCAGTACTGATAAAGTCAAAGCAAGTTTGGGAATGCCTTCGGACCTCAGTGAAGTGTCAAAACACAAAAATATTGCACATATGTATCTACCTGGACAAATGAAGGCAATGAAAAAGTAGACCAACTTGCATGACATGTGAAAAACCAGAGGAAAACAAAACACCAAACATGTTGGGACCAAATCGAAGGGCAACGACAGAGCACAGCTATGGTGAGGAACCTACACTGACAGCTGACATTCTCAACCTCAACACAAATCCAAGATACGCACAATTTCTGGCTTACTAACCGAACACTGCGATCTAAAAAAACATCTGCACACCATGGGAATGAATAGAAAAACTGTGGAGTGCAGACTTTCTGGTGTCGAGGAGAAAACAGCCTCTCAGACTGCAGACTTAACAAGATATTTGGACAGAACAATACAATACACCCTAGCTGGTTTCAGAAATGTAGCATTTTTGCGGGTGGGGCATTTCTACTATGAAAATTGGCTGAGTGTCATATCACAAAATATGGAAACTGTACATGGATTTTGTTATTTTATCACTAAAATGTGCGTTTTCAGACTTCTTGCGCGTAGCGTTTGACCCGAGTGTATTTCCAAATATGTCATAAAATCTGACCTAGTGAACCATAGCAGCACGGTTCATGTTTTTTTTTTTAATTATTTGTATGGATGCCCAGACAATAGAAAGAAAAGAAAATACCGTTTTCAGTAATTTTTAGTTCTACTATAGGGAAAAAATGTTTCGGAGCCGCCTGGCAAAAATGGTACAGCCCAAAGTTGTTTTGACTCAAATTTGTTTCAATTTCGATCATTATCATTTGTTTCCTAGGATCGATATTTTGCGATCAATACCAATTAGAGGGGGTGGAAATTATTAATTATTCCATTATCTCCTTCATTATTTATTTTAACATTCAATTTGTTGGTAATTTTTTCTTCGAAAGGTGGGCAACGTATTCAATCATTTCCGGACAGTTTCAGACATGTTGCTATGGTTCCGTTGGTCAGATTTGTTAACATTTTCGAAATGCTATCAAATTGTTGGGCAACATGATTATTGCCTGAAAATTTATTTTTCCGCATCAGCTGTACCGAATTTATCTATAAAAATTATTTTCAGACTTTTTGTTGTAAGATTTTTTTGAAACTCTTTCTTCCCAAAAGGTCTGGGTACGTGATACGCTATCGGTGTCTCAAACCTGTGTTCTCGGTATACTCTTTACCCATCATGCGACTGCGAGAGACCAGGGTGTGGCAGATACCATCCTGGCAGGTCATAATGAATTCATTGATCTCCAACATCAGCCCACTTGACCTGAGGAATGCGAAGTCAATGTCTTCAATGTTCTTGGAGGATACTCCATACATTGACTCATTCTCATGAAGCTGCAGGAAGGCCTCATCTCCACAGCTTTAATATAAGCTTTTTACTGACCAAGCTCCAACTCGGTGACAGAATTTGGGTCATCCCGTTCAGTGTCTAAAATGAGACCAAGTTCATCGGTTGCACGTATTGCTGCCTTGAAGAGGAATGCTTTGATATGTCTCTTTCATGGTCACGGGCCATTCAGAGGCAGGGTTCTCGACTCGTAATAACTTCACAGGCCCCATCCAGTACCATTCTCAAAAGTCCACGGCCTCCCTGTTGTTTGGGAAAATACAACCGTAAAACGGACAATTTCGTAAGATCCTATAAAGATGCATCATTTTGCAAGATTTTACGCCAGTTTTCGCAGCTCCTCTTGAAGCCGTTCAATGTCGAAAACGAAACCAAGTTCATCGGCTGCGTGGGCTACTGCCTTAAACAGAAATGCTCCGATCTGCTTTCTCATGTTCACAGACCAAGCGGAAGAGGAGATATGAACTCCTGATAACTTTACAGGCTCCATTCAGTGATGTAGACACAACAAACTCAAAATGCCTCCCTGTTCTCTAGGGAAGTACAGCCATGGAACGGACGATTCAGGATATAAGCTCCTATGAAGATGTATCACCTCGCGAGTTTTTATGTCGAGTTGTCTCAGCTCTTCTTGAGTCCATTTCATCACTCCAATGGAGTAGAGCAGTATCGGAACGACAAGCATATCAGTTGCAGCAACTTTGTTCTACCCCGACAGTTCTGATGACCAAATCTGTTGGAGTTCATGCTGAGACTTGCCGCAGGGAGAATTTCTAACAGTGGTTACCTCTTGGGAACGGCGCTGTTCCACTCCTAAATGATCGGGATCAAGATGATGTAGGATGCTTCGGTCTACAAGCTGGACATCTTATCCGTATTCCTCGCATCGTCCTGTTTTGAGATGAACCGTGGCACATTTGTCGATCCCAAATTAGATTTCGATAGCATGGATGTACTCTTGCACCACTCTTGAGCACTGATGTAGATCCTTTTCTCCGGAGGCATATAGTTTTAGGTCATCCATGTAAATAAATGGGTGACCTTGTGCCTCCGGTTGCTGGGGGTGCCGCAGTTGTAACCGAGTGTGTTTCTGAGTGCAACGGACAATGGCAGTAGTGAGATGCAGAAAAGAATAGGGCTGAGGGAATCTCCCTGGAATACGCCTCTTCTGAAGATAACCTGCTCTGTTTGGACTCGGACTTGACCAGATCTTAAGGAAAAGAGAGTTATCCATATTAGATCGGGCACTGCAAGGAATCTGAGCAAATTCAAGATCATGCAAAGTTGTATCAAATGCCTTGCTGTAATCGATTCAGGATATCGAAAGGTTACGCTTATACTGCACGTAGTCCTGTGTTATGCATCTGTCGATGAGAGCAGGTTCTCCTTGCAGCCAGCGACCCCCTTCTTCAACCCCCTTTACTCATATATCCGTTCATACACTGGATCAACTGCGGAGAGTATTCGCATGTATAAAATGCGGGTAAACATTTTATAACATGCGTTCAATTATGTCATCGATCTGTAATTCTGCGGATCAGACAAATCTTCGTTGTTGGGGATAATCACGCTTTGCTCCTCGACAAACTAATCCGGAATCTACTGCTTCTTATCTAGCCATGAGTTGAAAACTCTTGTCAGATGGTGGTGGGTGCTTGGGAATTTTTTCCACCAATAGTTATTCGAGCCTTTAATGGCCTGTCGAACTTCCGTGGTTATCGGGTTGCGCAGGTCATTGTTCTCAGGCTGACGAAACCTCCTGCAGAATGCTCCAAACTGTGCAAGGGGCGGAGTATCTACGTTGAGTGGTTGTGGAAACTCATAGATGCTCTTCGAGAAGGTTCTTCATGTTTTCCGTGAAACTTCTCGCTCGCCTCACTAGTGACTTTTTCGCAGCCACCAGCATTCGTATCCTGTTTGATGGTAAACAGCACGCCTTGATTTAGTGTGTGGTATGGCAATTCGCCGCACTGTGGGCTTGAAGGGCCTATTGGCCACCACATACTCCACCTCACACTGAATACGAGACAAGGCCTGCGCGGCGTCATACACGGCAGAGTCAATTTGCCAGATGTCAGTCTCTTCCGAAAGAACATCGTTAATCTCCACATCCACTCGTGCCAGCAGTTTTGGCTTCAGGCGCTTGGTGTTATGAAGCGCCCTGCGGGTTCTGATACCCCCATCGGTGGCATGATGTGAGCCTCCTCTACAGCCAGAACGACAGGTGGCACATCTGCCACTTGTACCAGCTGAGGAGGAGCTCTGACATAGCCTCGTTTCCGGAGATGGGATACTTGATCCCTAAGGTTTTGGGCGGAAAAGGCGGCATGCTCTGACTGTCTCACGTACCACAGAGCGTGCATTCTCGCCATGTATCCTCTTCGGGCGGGCTCACTGCTCTCGTAGTCGATTCATCAGTCCACTCAAAGCGTCCTTGTTCATCGCTGTCGTCATAGATAGGCAAATCCTCGCTTGAGGCCCCATCACCTTTCCTTTGACACCTTATCCGAGGGGGTCAGTTTATATTATTATTGTTCTAACATGATTATAATGAATTTTTTGTATTGTTGTGGGTCCTTGATGTGTTTGTCAAATTTGAGATTATTCGGACGTTTGGAAATGGGTGAAAATTGAATTGAAGAATTCACATCATTATTATTATTTTATTACATTATTATTCTGAAATTTTTGTATTGCTATCACTGCAAGTGAGTGAAAACTGATTTTCAAGATTTTATTGAATTTATTTTGCAACAATTTCAAGTAATAGACCATGTTGTCTATAGTTTACTTTGATTTTTTAATTATCTTCTATCATAAAACTCGAGCAATTTGATTCTGTTGTCTAGTTACCATAAAAAATTATCGCTCATTAGTACTCACTTGATTCGGTTTCGGACTAAGTTCCTTTTTAGAAGGTACACTAGGCTGAGGTGATTCAGAAATTCGTGGTTTCAATGGATCCATCCTGTAATCAATACAAATATGTATGAATCTTCATATTATTTTATGATCGAGTTCATCAAAAAGTAGATATTTGAGTAGTGATGGACAAAACTGAAATAATGAAAAAGTGGAATAAATGTTAGCAGTAGAAAATCGCGAATGCCCTTGTTTTAATATACACATTATACACAATCATCGTTCAGAAACTCTTTACCGAGTGGACAAAACTTTTTGTCTTGAACCAATTTTTCGTACTAGTTTTTTTCGAGAAGGATTTCATTGAAAGTATAGGGACCGAGGAAATATATTTCTAGAATATTTGATTTTCTTGTTCAATGGTAAAAGTTTGCAACTCATCACATCAGTGATTCTTTCTTCCTTAATGAGTACAATCTCCAAACAAGCAGTTTTCCATCTTCTGAAAATAAGAAGAAGAACATCTGCACTGGTTGATTTGCTCATATTCCTTTCAAGCCGAAAATATATCGTAAGCAGACTTTCATCCTAGGGTCCCTTCGCACCAGTCTTAGTAGAATTGATAATTCGCTTGGTAAGTCAATCATCAGCTTTCTCGTAGTTACTATCATGATCTTTGTGTGCAGGTATCCGAGCTAGGGTACCTAACACTGTTTTCGCTATACAGTTCAGAATGGAGGCTTCAATCTCATGCTGGAAGACGCCGAAAGGAAGAACCATTGTTTTCATCGGGGTTGGGGTTATGATTATAGTTTTCAGAGAAGGTGTCACCCATCTGTGTTTCCCTGGAACTTATACAGTGCCCCGTATATATTGCCACCATGCTTCCATGACTCATTATGGTCGGACACAGTTTTTATAAGTTCTTCGATGCTTGTGATTTTGGCGAGCTCTCGCATATGGACTAGCCAAATGTAAACGTCACTAGGGCTTCGCGAGACCAGGAGATTAGTCTTTGTCTTGATACAAGACCGAGACCGAGACCGAGACCAAGACTTAATAAATCTTCTCAAGACCAAGACCAAGAGTCTTGGTCTGAGACTCAGTCTTGGTCTCGAAAGGAAAATAATGAACATTAAAAGAAATCTGATGGAGAAGGTAAATGTTATGGCATTTTATTTTAATTATTTATTTCTCATATGGTAGGTTTTTAGTTTTTGTTCACTCAAAATCGAAAATACATTTTTCAAATTCAGTATTGCAGTTTTGCAGTTTACAACAAGTAGGTGTATGTTGTAAGGCCGCAGTGGTCCATACCTTCTACTATTGAAGATAGAAAAAAAAATTATACAAAAATTATTTGGTTTGAATTTGAAATTTTTGGAAATATTTTTCCAGCTAAACTTAGCAACGATGTTTTATTTTAAATATATTGTATATTGATGCATACCTATTTAAATTTCAGGTTATATATTGTATTAATATTGTATACCTATCTTCAACTGTTTTTGAATTGATGAGAGGTGAAAAGTGAGATTTTTGCAATTGTCGAGAGCCTATTATACCGCAGATTTATTCACTCTCCCTGTATATGGGTTATAATTATATTTAAAAATATCACATAGAAGGTAAATAACATATTAATTCATTGAAAAAGATATATACAAATGTGTACAAGTTAGAATACAGAGCATTATGGATATCACATACAGTTAAACCAGCCCAACGTTGTGTGTGAAAACGTGTTGCGCAGTTGTCCAATATCGGATTATAGTCCGTAATATATCTAGTGATAAGACATTCAACATGAACGCACCGGAAATTTAAAACATATAGGTAGATTAGTTTTACTGTAGGTACATACGCATATTGCAAAATAAAAATGTTATACATTAAAATTCGGAAATCAGGTAAAAAATCAATACGTAGGAGGAAAAACATAGCGATAATTTAATTTTTTTTAAACCTTCGGGATTTAAAAAAAAAAGTCCTGGACTCTGGCATCTGGCATACTTTATGATATCTCAGTATCAATATTAATTAAACCAAATGTAGATTAATTGAAGCTAGGAACTCATAGACTCTAGACGCGTTTTTATCCAAGACCAAAACCAAGACCAAGACTACATTTATTTTTCGAGACCAAGACCAAGACTGATCAGTCTTGGTCTTGCTCTTGGTCTCGCGAAGCCCTAAATATCACTCTCTGTGGCTATACGGAGTGCCTTCTTTTGCATCACCTCCAATTTTTCTGTTTGGGCCTTGGAGAGGCTGCAGAACATCTTGCAGGTGTAGATCATCGCTGGACATTGTTCTCCATTGTCAGCTTGGAACTGTCCAGCTGTACTTTAAGGTATACCATAGAATCTGATTTAAAAATCCGGTTGTCCAAAAGCATGGACCCCTAGAAAGCTTCACGTTAGTGTGAAATATCCGATACAGAATATTTGTTAATGATAACAATAATAATAATTATTATAATTATTGTTATCATCAACAAATATTCAAGGCCAAGAGAAGACTGGCTCAGTCTTGGACTTGGTATTGATATTCTTGGTTTTGGTCTTGATAGTCTTATTCTTGGATCAAAATTCAATTGTTACAAACACAGGTGAAGATAGGTATAGAATATTAATGAAATATTGAACCTAAAATTCAAACAGGTATGCATCAATATACAGGATGATTTATTTAAAATAAAAAATCTTTGCCAAGTTTAGCTGGAAGTGACAACACAGTATCAAAAATATTTCCAAAAATTTCAAATTCAAACCAAATAACTTTCATATAATTTATTTTTTCTATCTTCATTAGTAGGAGGTAAGGACCACTGCGACCTTACAACATACACGTATTTGTTGTAAACTGTAAAACTGCAATACTGAATTTGAAAACTGTATTTTCGATTTTGAGTGAACAAAAATTAAAAACCTACCATATAAAAAATGAATAATTGAAATAAAATGCCATAACATTTTCCATCAGATATTTTTTAATATTGAGTAGATTTAAGTTTAAGTTCATTATTTTTCTTTCGAGACCAAGACCAAGACTCTTGGGAAAGAGTCTTGGAAAAGAGTCTTGGAAAAGAGTCTTGGTCTCGAAATTCAAGTCTCTGTCTTGGTTTTGAGAAGATTCATTAAGTCTTGGTCTTGGTCTTGTATAAAGACCAACACAAGACCAAGACTAAGTACGCCATCCGAATGTATCGAGGCTCCGGAGACAAGGCCTGACTGGGATAATCCTAACAGATAGATGATAATAATAAGAGGTAACCACAATTAGAAACTCTCTCCGCGGCAAGTATCAGCACAATCTTCGACAGATCTTGTCATCAGAACTGTCGGGGAAGAACAAAGTTGCTGCAACTAATATGCTCGCCGTTCCGATCCTACTCTACTCCTTTGGAGTGATGAAATGGACTCAAGAGAAGCTGTGACATCTTGGCGTAAAAACTCATAAAATTATGCATTTTTATTGAAGCTTGCATCCTAAATCGTCCGTTCCACGGCTGTACTTTACCATACAACATGGAGGCCGTGGACTTTGGAGTGTCTGCATAACAGAATGGTGCTGGATGGAGCCTGTAAAGTTATCAGGAGTTCAGATCCCCTTCTCTGCTTCGTTTGCGACCACGAAAACGCAGAGATCGGATAATTTCTTTTTAAGGTAGCACTCCGTGTAGTCGATGAACTTGGTGTCTTTTCGACTTTAAACGAGTTGACCCAAACTCTTTCACCGAGTTGGAGACCGTTCAGAAAAAACTCACATTGAAGCTGCGGAGTCTGGGGAACTCCTGCAGTTACATAAGGATAATCTAATGCATGTGGTCTTCTTCAAGAACATTGAAGACCTTGGCTCATCCAAAAATTTTACCTTCGCATTTCTTAGGTCAAGTTTGCTCAATTCGGAGACTAAGGGATCTATAATGGCCTGCCAGGATGGTGTCCCCAATACCCTGGTCTACGGTAGTCGCGTGATGGGACAGAACATTGATTGCAGAGCGTGTCGTAGGCGCCTAAGACCATAATGCATTTACTGTCTGCGTGTAAAGCTTATGGGGTCTCAGCGTATATACAAGCATAACGAGGCGCTACGAGTGTTGTATCACCATCTACCACACTCGGATGGTATATACGAGGTACTGGTCTTGTCTTATGCTCGGGGGGATATTTATATAATTTTCTAAGTATTTAATAACATTTTCTTCACTTCAGTTTGTAAATTGTAAATAGTGACTCATGGAACATTTTCAAGTTTTTACGAGATTTGAAAGCGCGGAAAGGATGTAAGATAGTGGCAAAGTAAAACTTGATTTGACGCCTGAGTACCTAGCTGATTTCTGTTCTATTCCTTGACCTGCTTTATATGAATTATGAACCGTACAACCTATGAGTCACTATCTAACATTTACTAACTCACTGTTCAAGAGATCATCGATATAAAAATTTCTTTCGGTGAAATACGTACAGAAAGATAGTACCAATTAAAAAAAAAAATTGTAATGACCTATTTTATGTAACTCTGTTTTTATAACTCGATCTTTGGACGTGAAAACAGTATACATCTGTTTTTAGTACTCCCGAAATTGGCGATAAAAGTTTGTGTAATCAATCCCTAAACTAAAAATACTGGTTCTGGCATACACCTTTCTTTTTTTTTCTTTGAACACTAGTTGTGCGATATATCATTCCATCAGAAACATTAATTCGTCGAGCCCAGTTTTCTAATAAATAGAATTTTCGACACACTGTGTATTTCGACAGATTTATGCGATACTTTGACAATGGACATAGGTACGAGCGTCCTGGATTGGAAACACCTGTGAGAAGTAATGATTGGAGAAGATATTCAAAATAAAAAAAAAATATCTTAACTCCATCTCCATCACACTATCTATTTAATTAAAATTATGATTATAGTAGATACTCACCTTAAAGTCTGTTGATCCTCGTAGATATCCAAGAAATCCGGAAAACTCACATGTATCACAAGGCGAGAACTTTGAATAGTTGTGAATCGTACAACCCTTAGCGAGGAAATGACAATATTTGCTACATGGTAAATCACCCTTTTGAAGCTCCGCCTTAAACACTGAATAGGGGTTGTGTTTACACTTCAACCCTCAGTTTTATCCAATCGAAGAGTAGAGATTCGCATTGACAGTGGAGATATGCTTCCAACCCTTGGTAGTTGACCAATGGAACTATGGATACCAGTGCGTTCTTTCTTGGAATGTTAAACATAAATACTGTTTTTGAAGTTTTTATTTTTCAGTTCTGACCTTTTTTAACGAGAACAATGTTGATTATATAAGGTGATTTTCATTCAAAGGGTTTTTGATTCTGACGAGGCAGGACAGGTACGGAGTACAGAGAACATTTTCAAATCGAGACACTTTCCTACTGATATGTTACGAGGAAACTGGTGGACACATACTGAAATTCTTTGAGGGGGTTAGTTTCGAATTCTGGGCCATGGAGTAGTGCCCCCCAAGTAACACACGAGGAGCTCTTATTGCGCCTAAAGCTTTATAAACGATTTATTCTGGGAACTTATGGAGCTAATAGGCTACATTGAAGCTTTGTTTGGCACTAAATTGCTTATAAAGAGATTCGTTGGAACAAAATTGCTGCCCTCAAATCTGAGCCTGCTTTATTAAGGCATCTAATACATCGTTTTATTACTTTATAATAGGTTTGGTGAGATCTCTCTTACAGAAATAAATTATGCACATTCATAAGTATCATTCAAGCCTGTATATAACAATCACTCAACTGTTCCACAGCCTTGCTAAATCTCTGTAGAGGCTATATAATACTGAGTTTTAAATTATCTCAAAGCAAAATTTCCTAGCTGTTCAGAACTTTAAGCCAATTGCCATCTATGCCAGACATTATAAAGTACATTTGTGAAATTTAATTTATGAGAGAACACACATAGTTAGTTGGGCTTATCCCCTTTAGGTTGTTGAAAAAAAAAAAATCAAAATCATTATTGCCGGAAACCAGCTGCACCTTTACGAGCTAGGGAAGATGTAACCCTCATCTTTCAAGTTTTGTCATGCCATGTACGAGACCGGTGACCGCGCTGGGAATCGAACTCGCGTACCTTGGAGTTGAAATCGAACACTTTATCCACGCGCCACCACGACTATATGGACTATTTTGAACATAAAATAACAATTTATACTTAAAACTTCCTGTTTAATTTTTCACGAAATAAAAAAAAAATTGTTTTGTGGGTGAAAAATACAGGTTTGTATGATATTTATAGGTTAAGTTCTATCTAATGAAAAGGCAACCTTGGCTATCTGATTATACAGCAATAATACCACAAAGAACATCAAGGAATCCTCAAATAGCTACTTATACAGCACTTATACAGCACTAGTACAACAACAAGGAGTATGCTATAAAAATATGCAAGAGCAAGAAATAACTGTAAAAATGTGTCAGAAAAAGTGAACAACAATAATACCAAAAAGAACATTAAGAACGCTAATACAGTAACGAAATAGTCTTCTATAAGAAGAGGCAAGCACAAAAAATAACTGAAAATGTGGTGGAAAGAGTGGATTCAATTTTTTTACTCTTCTCAAAAATTGCTCTTTTGATACTTTATGCTCGCTTTATGGTTGCTCGAGAAATATTTCTTAAAGTAGCACTTTTATACAGCCAAAATGCTCCTTGAAAGGTTTATCACTGCTTTTATGGACACCTTCTTCGAATTCTTTCAGGAAACCATGTTGAAAACTTCAAGAATATGTGACATCGCGGCCATTGTTACCAGTTCAATTATTCGAAGTGAATTTGACAACTTTTTCTAAATAGAAAATGTTATTTTTGTGAAATACCAGTCATGAGGCATTGTATTAACATAAATACATTATTTCCAGAAAATTTTCTGAAAAAAGTTTATTTAAATTTTTTAAATACATTTTTTTTTATCAAGGAATTCTATATATTTTGCAGGCGCGTTGAATTATTCCGAAGTAGAAGAGCATGTTTTTACAGACAATTTTTCTTCGCATGACAAATTTGGTTTTCAATGGACTGCAGTAAGTATTTACAAGTTAGTGAAAAACTTTCAGTTAGTTTATATGTACGCCATAATAATATAATTTTGGATCATTTGATGATACAACCCCTTTCCAAAACACCTCTAACAAAACCATAAAAATGCAAAAAGTATTCATAGATATAACTGTTGGAAACTATCACTCAGTAATTTTCATTTGTTGCTTTTTAGATCCTTACATAGCTTTTTAAACTCACTTATACCTCTGTGTTGAAACAACTAAAAAGTTACATTGTATCACTAACTAACAGACGGTATACGATAGTTTCGTAGACTTAGAAGCTTTATAACGTGCTTTATAAGAACTGATAAAATACAACGGAGAGGTTGTCATAATACTGTATAAGCATTAATGTGACCGTTACAGATCTTATCGAGGCTGTATTATTTGTATTTTGGACGTACAGATACTTCATTGATGATGAAATATTGTTGTCAACTCTGATTTATATAGCATTAAGTTATTGGTATACCAATTTTTAGCGTTTTAAAAAAGTTATTCGTGCTGCTTGGGCCGACACTGACTCAAAGTCGATTTCAGGTTTCGATTAAAATGTACAGAAACTGAAAATGTTTTATGGTAGGTGTTATGGGAGGGTATTTACCCCAGTCTCACCTACTGCATCCTGTTTAGCTGACTATATCTGAGGCAAATATTGAACTATATCTGAGGCAAATATTGAACAGTAGCGATACATTTTTGGGTTAAGTTCATGAGCATTTTTTCTTGCTCAATATCAAGTTAGAATTGAAGTAAAATGGAAGTCAACTTGAAGACATATTTTGTTTGGTCAGTGTCCTATTACGAAAAAAATACTTATAATGATGATTATTATTGTTTTGTATGGTTTTCAATCAATCAGAACGTTTAATTTAGTTGTGTAATTCCGATGATACATGATTATACATAGACTAACTCAATCAGTCTGAAAACTTAAATCATCTTCCTTGAAGTAACCAATTTCATATTACCATTGACAAACACATTGTTTTGCAAAAATTAGTCGTTACAGAGTTTTATGTACTTTCTGTCTTATAAATTTGGTTAAATAATAATAATAATGATAATATTGGTTGAGCATTTCTTTTCGAAGCAGCAGCCCGTGCAGCCGATGAACTTGGTCTGGTTTTCGACACTAAACGAAGTAATCCAAATTCTGTCACCTTCCGGAACCCATAACATGAAAATAGATTATAAATAATTCAAACTTTTGCATATATATATACGTTGGATTAAATATGACTGTTCGTCTCTTCATAAGTACCTACCAATTTTTTTAATACGGAATTCATCCTCTTCTGAATACGAAAGTATTTAATTATTTAATTTCGGTAAACGTTTTATTTGTTTTGAACACTCGGAGTAAGTCCCTGCCATTTTGAGTGATAATATTTTTCAATGAAATTATAACACTTTCAATCTGGAATCGACTTTAAATGCATGGATTTATTTATCAATTCGACAGTCGTACGGCTGTTGAATTAATTTTTATTCGATGCTTGCTAACAAAACTCCTATGGTATAGAAAAATTGCGAAAGGCTAGATTATTTATAATCCATATTCAAGTAATGAAATTATGGCCTTTTGGCAAGTATGCCCAATTCTAAATGTGTAATATTTGATAATTTCACTATGTAATGTATTCGTTGGCTTTATATGAAGTCTGTGCCTTGTAGATTGTAGGGGGGTCGTACAGGCTGTGCAGCCTCACAAGCACTTCGACCTATAAGTTCTTTTGTGCGTGACCCTTGGTCTATTCGAGGCCCGGGATTCCGAGACTTCTTGTGAAGTTTATCAATTTCCTGGGAGCTAAGTCCCTGATGTCGGAGGGCGTTAAGAAGGCATTCGCAAAGCAAATGTTCTGCAGTTTCCGCGAAGTTCTCGCAGTAGCGGCAACTATCACTCTCTGATTTACCCATCTTTTTGAGGTGGTACCCCAGAGGGCAGTGTCCAGTGAGGAGTCCCGTTACCATCTTCAAGTCTTTCTTGTCTAACTCGAGAAGCTGTTTAGCTTTCTTTGGCGATAGACACACTAGTCTTTTCGGTTGTCTTTGTTCTGGCACTCTATTTCAGTGAGATTTCATTTCATCGGTTTCCCAGCGTCGGAACTCTTCTTTCAAGTGGGCTTTGGAGAGTCCACAGAAGGGTTCTAGGCCGGGAAATTGTGTGTTTGCCCCTTCTTTGGCAAGGCAATCTGCTTCTTCGTTACCTTTAATTCCTCTCTGACCTGGCACCCACATCAGGGTGACCTGATTGTTTGTTGCCAGTTATCTCAGGGATTTTTTACAGTCCCAAGTCAGCTTAGACTCACAGGTGTATGACCTTAGAGCTTTTAGTGCTGCTTGGCTATCTGATAGTATATAGATTTATACCCTTCGAGTGCCTCTTTCAAGGCATTTCTGGACATAACAGCATGTACTTCTGCTTGGAAGATGGTTGGGGTGTTACCAAGGGGTTTTGAGAGCCTGAAATTTGATCTTGTAACGCCCACTCCAACCCTTTCATCCATCTTAGATCCATCTGTGTACCACACTGATGCATTCCTTCCCAGTTGAGGTCCGTTCTCTGTGCATATTTGGTGGCTGTTTATGACCACTTCAAACTGCATTTCGAAGTCGTACCTAACTGACATGAAATCTGTCGGTTTAAACTTCGGCTTGTCGGCTTCTAGGGGAATGTGTTCCAAAATCTTTGAGTGTCCGATCAGATTTCCCGCTTTTAAGTTTTTTTGTCTGGCTCAGTCTGAAGGCACTGTGTGCTGCTTCTTTCATTACACATAGGTGCAATGGCGGAAAGTTAAGCATTACCTCTAAGGCTGCAGGGGGGCACGTAAATATTGCCCCTGTTATTCCCAGACAAGCTAGCTGCTGCACTTTCTGCAGCTTGACTTGTGCCGAAATTTGTTGAATTTTTGGTCACCATACCAGTGAAGCGTAGGTGACCATGGGTTTGATGATCGTTTGGTATGACCAATGAATCATTTTTGGTTTCAGACCCCATGTCTTACCAAAGACTCTGCGGCATGTCCAGATGGTTCTGAATTTTTTGGATACCTGGTGAGTATAGACCTCGTGAGCAGGAGGATAATTCAATCAGTACTTTTTATTGCCCTGATTGTGAAGAATCACATCCTATCACTTCTTCAGTACAAAAATTTCTTGAAGGGAAGATCCTTACAGTTTTACGTTATATCAAATGCAGAATGAATAACAGAATCTTCAGTGACTATTTGATATCAGAATTCCAATCCGTACAGAATCACTGATTTATCACCTGAGAACTGAATACCTAACAGGTGATAGTCAACTGTACTGTCGAATCTGCGCCAAAACAACCGACAGTCATAAAGTAACGAGTATAGTTGAAGCAAATCTGATCATAACTCTGAAGCTCTTCAGTTATGACTCATCAATGATGTATTGAACTATTTCAAAATATCAATCTAGAAGAACACCCCGCCCTTCAAGTACCACCTATATTCAGTATCATCCGTAATACCTATAACGTTGTGGTGTTTGTTCAGATGGCAGTTCTCTATCAGGAGCCTTACCACTATTTTGATTTTCTTTCTGCTCAGGAGAGTCTTGATCTTCCAAGTAGAAGGGCCTTCGATGTGGAGTTTTGATAACTGATCACATTGTTTTTCAGTTATATTATTGACTGTGTTGCATCCATAGAATCCTAAAAGTCCCAATCCATAACGACTGCTTCTATCCAATTCAATGGGTGGGAAAAAGTCTGCACTCAAGACACTCGTCTCGACAGCTTGTAGTTCGAACTTCCGTGACATGACTGATACATTTTATGAATTTCACTTCAATTTATTGTTGTCTACAGCACAGTCGAGACAACCTAGGCTTTTTCGGAGATGGTTCATCAATATCCATTTCATTTTTATTAGCACAAATATTCATATCCTTTATGTATTTCATGTATTTACTGGATATTGAATTGAAAACTTAATATATCATGTATCATGTACGGAGTACAAAAAGTAGTAATGTGACTTCCCCCGTATCGAAATATCGGTCAAGGTTTTGGCCATAGAATAATGCAATGAAATAAGAAATGCGTCCTTCATAGTTGTTTCAATTCAATTGATGTCTGCTGTAGAAAATTATATTAAAAGCAATTATCAGAAACAACAATGTTATACCAAAAGTAATGCATTTTTCCAAGCATGAAAACGTGGATAGCATAAATCCCATTTTTAATAGATTCTCTTCGCAAAATAACCAATAGCCAATATATTATGTGGTAGCTTCCTAAATCGTTCGTACGGCCGATGAACATGTTTTCAATCACTGTAAATACCATTACGTAAGCCAGAGTGTATTCATGTGCAATAATACCCTGGCGCTTCAATTATTGCTATTATTGTACTACCCAGAGACGAGAAGAAGATTATCCGGGATTTTAACATGTAATAGAAGGAACTTCCAAATGTATGTAACGTCCATACCCTTTCAACCACTTCTCAAGTCCCGAGAGAGTTCCCGAAAAAACTTCTCTAGATATCCAACTAGTCGATGATGATCATTAAAAAACAGTAAGAAAAAAAAATTCTCTAACAGATTTGAGTGAGATAAAATAGTCGTTCACTCAACAATTATAATTTTCTACAAATGACAAACAAGCACTAATAATCTAATAAGATTGTATTTCTACCAAGAAAGTTTTGGGGTAGTTTTGATTACTTCTATTCTCTATGTTTTTTGAAGTGCTGAATCCGAATCTGAGGTTTGCTAACAAATTTTCGTGACAGAAAATGGAAAAAAATGCAAAAAAAAATAAAAAATCTTTCTCTTCTGCGGTTTTTTGGCTTATAAGTTGAAAAATACAAATTTTTCGTTGATAACTTTTATTTTAGGAATGAAAGAGTATAAAATTTATGAAAACTAATACAGCAATATGGTTGTTTTAATGAAGAATTGTAGAGAATTGAAATACGAACAAAATGAGATTTCGTACGACCCGGGACCCTATTCTCAAATGTCGACTACCCTATGTCGCATGCGTCAAAATATTTCTATCACTTTTCTCGACCAAGCATTAAAAAGAGATAGAGATATTTTGTCGCATGCGACATAGGGTAGTAGACATTTGAGAATTGGGCCCCCGGTTCGATAAAAAGTCACGTAGAAAACCGGAAACAAACGGATGATACTGAATGTAGGTGGTACTTGAAAGGTGGGGTGTTCTTCTATTATGATATGTTGAAATAGTCATTGATGAGTCATAACTGAAGAGCTTCAGAATTAGGATCAGATTTGCTTCAACTACACTAGTTACTTTATGACTGTCGGTTGTTTTGGCGCAGATTCGACAGTACAGTTGACTATCACCTGTTAGGTATTCAGTTCTCAGGTGATGAATCAGTGATTCTGTACGGATTGGAATTCTGATTTCAAAAAGTCACTGAAGATTCTGTTATTCATTCTGCATTTGATAAAACTTAAAACTGTAAGGATCTTCCCTCCAAGAAATTTTTGTACTGAAGAAGTAATAGGATGTGATTCTTCACAATCAGGGCAATAAAAAGTATTGATTGAATTATCCTCCTGCTCACGAAGTCTATACTCACCAGGTATCCAAAAAATTCAGAACCATCTTGTTGTCCTGACGAAAAGCTAGTTGGGCCTGAAGACTTCATGAAATCATATGAAGAAAAGATCATACACTGCGAGAAATTGAAGTTGTTTAAAAAAATCACTCCCAAGAATAATGGAGCATTATTATTGTTGTTGGTTAATATGTCGTTCCTGAAGGACTACGTCATAAATAGCGTCTGTAAAATACTATCTAAATGTTTCCCAAATCGTTCAAACCAACTTTACTCCTGTGATTTCAAGGTGACTTGTAGAAATTTCCAAAGAGTTCACTGGTAGATCATGAACAGCAACATCTCCAACTTTCAGATATTCGCCTATCCAGGAAATCTCCAGGAAATAAAAAATTTAAAAATATACTCCTAGAATATACGGAAGAAAGTTCTAGAATGTTCCAGAACCTTCTAGAAAGTTATACAAATTTCCAAATATTCGTGGAATAAGCGTAATGTTCTAGAATGTACTGAAAAGACACTTAAGTAAAGTTCTCGAAAGTTCGTTGAACAGGATGAAGAGCACGGTAATAAAACTTTCTAGGTACTTGATTTCTGGAAAATTAAATGAAAATCTGGAATATTTTCGAGATTTCTATAAAATTCTAGAAAATTTGTGGAAATCGTGAAATGAACCAGAGGAGTGTATTCGGAAGGTTTCACAACGTACGGGAAAAAACACTCAAGTGAAATTGTCCAAGATCATACATTTTTTACCCGGACAACGCCGGGTGTTACAGCTAGTAAGTTCATAAAATTGCAATGTCTTGATTGGTTCTCTTATAAAAAATAATTACTGTGGCCCTTCTACGCCTTCGTACGTTCTTTTTACCCTACCAGGAGTTATCACATAACGTTAAGAGTATTGCTTTTGTTTCTTTCAAAGTCTATTCGCAACATAAACTTTCCCGATTTTACTTGATACTCTACATTCCAAGTTGGTTTTTCTCTGAACGAATTAATTGCTGGCAAAAAAGATTTTTCCAAATTCTTCTCCAAATAAATATTTTTTCATGTATACTTGAATGTTACATTTTCATTCCATTGGTATAGGAGTAGACTCTATTACAGATTCTTTCTGAAAGAAATCAGTTAAATCCATTTATTTCTCTCAAAGGAAAGTCAGTGAAAGGAGGTTTATATACGTACGAGAAAAAGCTCATTTTTCTGAGAAGTGTTCAAGAAAATTCCAATTAATTACACACCTAATCCTGAAAAAGTTTCATTGAGTTTTTCAGTGGAAAGGCTGTCGTTAAATTTTTCTTTACGTACGATTCAGTAATGAAGACTGGAAAGTATATTGCATTCGGGTACTTCAAACTATAATCGGCATTTATTGGGAGTATGTGGTGTTGGAAACTTCTGGTGACACTTAATGGACGTATGAATAAACCTTGAGTAAATACTTTTACTCGGATTTCTTGAAACAAACCAATCCATTTCGTATAGTTTTCCTATAGACAAACATATAGTGGAAACATTTGCTAGCTTTTTTTCATACCACCAGTGAACAGTAAAAACAAAGAAATCACAAAACCACCGTCAACTCTGCTCGCGAGCACAAGATGAATTCCTTTGATGTATTGCTACCGAGCGAAACAGTGGAAACACATTCGTGCTACTCGCTCCGTTTGTTGCGCTTGTTGTGTTCGTTCGTGCTGCTTGCGAGCAATGTGGACCCACCTTAAGAGAATTCAAAAGTGGAACACGAAGAGTATTGATATTGGAGAATACCTATATACTCCCTTCTCAAGAGGTTTCCCTGTTCGATGATATCTTTTGCACAACAGTGTCCGAAGATATTCTTTCTCATACTAACCAGAGTTTCGCTTTGAAACACTAGGTGATGTATTCTCAAGTGGCACAGGACCCTGTTAAGAATCCTACCACTTTCCAGTTCCAGCCCCATCATCATCATAATCTTTTCATAAGTATTGCCTGAGGCTATTCTCCCAGAAAGATTGGGGATGTTTCTTAATCCATTTTTTCGTGTCCTGTTTAATGACCACAAGTGGAATTTCACAGGCTCGTTCCAGTCCAATGAAAGTTATTGCTGCCCCCGCTCCAGTTAGGGTATCTGTGCTCTCATCCTCATGGAAGCCCCTATGACTTCGTAGCCAGACAAGTTTAACCTTGTTTTAGGTCGCCGAGGTTGTTGTCAGTCTCCAAAACTAGTTCGGGAGAAAACCTGCATGCTCGCAGGACCATTATTGCCGCCTGACTGTCAGACAGAATGACTATGGGTTGGTAAACCACTTTTGCTTCCCTAATTGAGAATAAATGTTTGGTAGTTCCTTCACTGATTTGTAATATCTACGTTTTCTTACATTTGGATATTAAGATAGGTAAAAGCAGAAAGAGAGGAAAGGAAGACAGGGAGGAGGGGGGAGAGAGTGAGAGAGAGGAGGGAGGAGAGAGTGAGAGAGTGAGAGAGAGGAGGGAGGGAGAGAGAGGGAGAGTAAGAGAGAGGAGAGAAGGAGAGAGAGGATGAGGGGATGGGAGGAAGTGGGTAGACAAAGAGAGATACAATGATAATTGAAGACACTACTTGATGGAAGACCATTAATTAGGATTGTATATTCCAATGTTTCTCAAAAAACCCTATGCAGTTGTTCTTGTAGAAAACTTTGCCAAGCATCAAACAGATATAATTCAACGGTCGTAGGGCGCAGTAGTTGCTTCTGTTGGATACTTGCAGACGAATTACCTATTGTGTGGGGAATTTTGTGGTAGATTGGGTTATATAATCCATTTTTTATTATTAATGAATGGTCTTTCATCGATAAATGTCCTAAAAACTGAAATGCTTTTCGTGGAACCTAGAGATGGCACTGAATACATACTTCATTATTTATCTTAGGAATTCCCAACAAATTATGAAGTTGTTTTTTGATTCATTTGGGAACTAGCCTTTGTTGATTATTGAGTATTACCATGAAACCGGTAACAGGGTGCTGCCTATTCAAATAGAAGAATAAATTCAGCTTTATATTGAAATGCGTTGTAAAGTCGTTCTTCTAAGAAACTTTGGCAGGTAACAAATCGATATAATTCAATGATTGTGGGGCTCAGTAGTTGTTTTCTCTTGGATACTATTTTTTGCGGAAATTTGGATTATATAATCCAGTTTTCATTATTGAGAGAGATAAAACAATCATGTTTTATTTTCTCAATTGTTTTATTATTATCAGGAACCTACTATGAATCATCCAGTGATGTAATTTTGAATTCGCTACTGAAATCACACCTTGACAAAATAAGGAAAACATTTTCAGATTGACGATCTGAAGTGGTAACATCGGTCGGATCTCTCAGTGTACCTCGACTTGAAGTATATTCGGATCTCATATCGTACATTAAAATTAGGAAGAAACTAAACATACACCGGAGCTTTCAACGTTGAAAATTTTAATTTTTTGTGGAGACTATATTGGAGTAGGTATATAATATGGAACAAACCCAACAACCTTCAATTAATGTTCAACACTGTCCAATAGTCCAATTGAGGAAAAACCATCGATTTCAGTGGATCCCACGTCATACTTTACGGGCGGATCTCGCATGATACACAAAGTACGTATATGCGCAACTTCTCATGTATGTTAAATCGTTTACCTGATGTTCTCATTATTTTTTGGCTGTGAGTCAGTTCTTTTATCCCACTCTCGGCTGACTTCAACACATTCGCCATATTTCACACTTTCAGGTAATTTTACTTTTTATGAAAGGCAGCAAGGTATAAATAAAATGAAAAGTGGGATGAGATGTATCTTCCCTAAGCAGCATGTTGCGGAATCGACAAACACCGGAATGGCCCTCTAGAGAGCTCATATAATAAAACGGAAATTCCGGGGTATTCGGGTTGAGCTCAAGAAAGAAACAACCTGCACTCAGTCGAAAAAATAATCAGATTATTCAAAATGTTAAATGTTAGGTGCAGATCATGAATATATGAACGATATTATTCTATTGTAGATTCAATAATAATAATAATAATAATAATACTCTCGCAGTTGATCCAGTGTACGGATATATGG
This sequence comes from Chrysolina haemoptera, assembly GCA_958298965.1. NCBI lineage: Eukaryota > Metazoa > Arthropoda > Insecta > Coleoptera > Chrysomelidae > Chrysolina > Chrysolina haemoptera. The sequence continues at coordinate 11,166,738 of OY282596.1, read as the reverse complement.
GCAAAGAGGGTCAAAGAGGGGGGTCGCTGGCTGCAAGGAGAACCTGCTCATCGACAGATGTATAACGCAGGACTCCGTGCAGTATAAGTGGAACCTTTCGATGGCCTGGATCGATTACCGCAAGGCATTTGATACAACATCGCATGAGCTGATCATACACTTGCTCAGATGCCTTGCGGTGCCCGATCAAATAGTGAGATGCATTGAACAACTGATGCCACTCTGGAGGACTTGCTTCAGTATAAGATCTGGTCAAGTCCGAGTCCAAACAGAGCAGGTAATCTACAGAAGGGGCGTATTTCAGGGAGACTCCCTCAGCCCTCTTCTCTTCTGCATCTCACTATTGCCATTGTCCGTTGCACTCAGGATAATCCGTGGATACAGCTGCGGCACCCTCAACAACCGAAGGCATAAGGTCACCCATTTATTTTATATGGATGACCTCAAACTGTATGCCTCTGGAGAAAGGGACCTACATCAGTCCTTAAGGGTGGTGCAAGAGTACACGCGTGCTATCGGAATGGAGTTCGGGATAGACAAATGTGCCACGGTTCATCTCAAAAGAGGACGATGCGAGGGATACGGAGAAAATGTCGAGCTCGTAGACGGAAGCATCCTACATCATCTTGATGCCGGAGAGACGTATACCTACTTGGGAGTGGAGCAACGCCGCTCCCAAGAGGTAAACACAGTTAAAAACCCTCTCCGCGGCAAGTATCAGCACAAACTCCAACTGATCTGGTCATCAGAACTGTCGGGGAAGAACAAAGTTGCTGCGACTAATATGCTTGCCGTTCCGATTCTACTCTACTCTTTTGGAGTAGTGAAATGGACTCAAGAAGAGCTGCGACAACTTGACGTTAAAACTCGAAAAATGATGCATCTTCATAGGAGCTTGCATCCTAAATCATCCGTTCCACGGTTGTACTTCCCCAGACAACAGGGAGGCCGGGAACTGGATGGAGCCTCAGGAGTTCAGATCCCCTACTCTGCATGGTCCGCGACCATGAAAAAGCAGGGATTGGAGCATTTCTTTTCAAGGCAGCAATCCGGGCAGCTGATGAACTTGGTCTCGTATTCGACACTGAGCGGGCAAACCCAAACTCTGTCACCGAGTTGGAACCCGTTCAGCAAAAAGCTCACATCAAAGCTGCGGAGACTAAGGTCCTCCTGCAGTTGCACAAGGATAAGCCAATGCATGGGGTCTTCTTCAAGAACATTGAAAACCTTGGCTTATCCAAAAACCTGACCTTTGCTTTCCTCAGGTCAAGTGAGCTGAAGTCGGAGACCGAGGGATTCTTAATGGCTTGCCAGGGTGGTGTCTTCAACACCCTGGTCTACCGTAGCCGCGTGATTGGTATAGAGATCCCCGACACTAGATGCAGAGCGTGTCGTGGAGCGCCTGAGACCCTTATGCCTTTGCTGTCAGCATGTCCAGCTTATGCGGTCTCAGCCTATATCCACAGGCATAACGCGGCTCTACGAGTGTTGTACTAACATCTACGAAACTCGTACGATATAGACGAGACACCGGTATTGCCTTATGCTTCGGGGGATATTGAATCCGTTGTGGAGAATGAGAAGTGCCGAATATATTGGATCTACTCATTCCCCACCCTCAGGCAAATACAAGCCAATAAGCCTGATGTAGTCCTCCTCGACCATCAAAGTCATAGAGTTTTCGGCTCCTGGCGAAACGAACATCGTCCGAAAAGAGGAGGAGAAACGGACTAAATATCGCGACTTACTCTTCCGCAGGCTCTACCCAAACCATTCTGTTAAAATGGTGGTTCTGATTATAGGGGTCCTTGGTGGTATGATAGACACACTGCTTTCGAACTTAAGAATCATACTGGCTTGCCATAATATGGCAGAAATCTTAGCCGGACGAATGCAGAAGGCCGTCATCCTTGGTTCACTCTCGTCTGCTCAGGGCACATGATTCTCGGACCCAGTATATAGTTGCTCACCCCATGGACGTGGGGAGTAGCTTTCCGCGTAAATGTCACGAGCGCGCCATCCGGATGTGTCGGAACTCCGGAGACAGGGCCCGATTAGTATAATTCAACCGGATAAAAAAAAATAACAATAATAATACAAACTATTTTCGTTTCCCGTTCATGTTCATGACTTTCATCCATCTTGTTTATTTTACAAGCTGTGAGCGAGTATTCTCAATTTTCATTGTGCATTTTTTTATAGGATAATCTGATGCCTTTCTATATGTTCATTAAAAATTCCTACATGACTTTTTGGCCTGCAAATTCGCGAGTGATATAATTTTCGTACCAGCTGAAGTATGGTAGAAAGAATAAAAACATGAACAGACAGCTGAAAGTAGATATTTGTCGGCAGATATTTGAGGTAGGCATTAAACTTTAAACTACTAAAAAATATTCAACAAACATCAACCGTACAAATTAAAATTTCTTATTTCTCATATAAAGCAGCATATGGCAGAACCCCCAGCAGACTCGTCGATTTTACTTAATTACAAAAGAACGCACAAGGCATACGACCGAGAAAGTAATTTAAATAAATATGGAATATTAAGTAAAAGGGAACGTGGAGAGACAGTCGAAGGAAACGTTGGAATCCAAGATGAATAATATTTGTGAATAACGACGTAACAATAACTCTGGGACTGGTGGTTCAGAAATGCAATCATTCTACTCCAGTTAAGGTTTAGGTTTGCTTTAGTTAGATTGTTCCTCGATGTAGTTCACTGTCGAGTGCTCGCGTCCCGTAACGAGCTAAACTGATTACACAACAATCTGTGCTAAGCCAAATAGAGTTTATAATTGAAAAAACCGCCCGCAACCACCCGCATTGCACGACCGATGTTCAGGGCTCAACCGCCAGCTCGCTCTCGTCTTCTATTCTCGTTTGTTTTCTCCTTCTATTGCGTTTTTATTGTACCCTTATTTTCTGGCAAAGGCAATACATCATATTGTTTTTAAAACATCCAGATATTGAGTCAGTTTCGGAGTAAAACGAATTCAGTAGATCGAAGAACGAACTGATTTGATTTCTAGGAACTGGAAAACCAATCTATACAGAGTCTTCTGGAACAAATGATGAACACTAATTTACAATTTTTTCATGAAATACAACATATCGATGGCCTAGAATGATAACAAATCATAACTCAAAAATATGCAAACTTTACAGGAGGAGCAAAAAACGTACCAGCCTATGGGTCCCTAGCTCACACCGACGCTAAAAACACACATGTTCCCCGACACTCAACACATACACACTTAATTACATTGCAGAGGGAAGCGAGAACTAGAGAATATGTCTCCAGTGGGAGCCGAGGAAGGGACACAGATCGGGTATTGCGAGACTGGTGGCCAGTGAACGAATCGCCCTAGGCCGCCGCACCGCCCGGCTGGGAATCAGCCCTACCAGGATTCCACAAGAAGGCAGATTAAGGGAACTCGCCTCGGGAATTGGAAAACCTTCCTTCAGGGAGAGCCTAGGAGGGGCCATGGATCGGGTGCAGCGGGACTCGTAGCCGGTAAATGAATCGCCCGCGGCCGCTGTAACACCCGGCTGAGAACCAGCCTTACCAGGGCTTTCACGAGGGGGATGGAAGGAACTCGCTGCGGGAACTGGAAAACCTGTCTCCAGTGGGAGACAAGGAGAGGTCCCGGATCGGATACTGCGGGACTGGTAACCGGTGATGGAATCACCCGCAATCGCCGCACCGCTCGACTGAGAACCAGCCTGCCGGAGCTTTCATGAGAAGGCAGATTGAAGAAACTCGCTCCCTAGACAAACACCCACACAATAAAAACACAAATTTAGGAAGTAGGTATTTTGAGGAGATCTGTTGCAGGCCATATGAGGAAGGAACAAGGAGTTTCAAGAGCACGCCATGGACAAGGATACCAGGGGATGGAAAAAAGGGCCCATGGGGGCCTACTTGCCTGGCTGCAGAAGCAGCCCCCACAACTACTACTACTTCTACTACCCAGACGCCATTTCTTTAAATTTGTTATATCCTATATCAAGTATGTATGATCCAATGAATTGTTAAGAATTTTTTTTTAACTTGTAGACAAAATAAGTAGCGAGGTATTCCACCTTAACTTTTAGTTACCAGTATTTATCACGTATAACCTTTTAGAGATTTTCCTAATAAAAAACAAATATCTTGTAACGGTACAATTATTATAATGTTCAAAAAAATCATACATTTTATCATTATACTACATTTCAATTAATAAATGTTCTGCTGGTTCACAGAGTTTATCTTTAAAAAACTTCATTGTTACTTATAAAACCTCAAAATGCAATGAATTGTCGTTACCTTGTTAATATGAATTAATGAACTGAGTAGGCCTACATATCTTCGAAAAATTATTTAAGTACAAGCAACGGAAGGTGCTAGGGATGGTGGGGTGAGTTGTAATAAAATGTATGAATATCTTTTGGTATAACTGGTTTGAGCTCTTGAACGTGACAAGATCTAATGCCTTCAATCGGTAGCGGAGCTCTGTAAAACTGGTCAAGCTCTTCAATTCTGCTAGAAATTTGTTTGATTCTTCTGGGGCGGTGAAGTTGACTTTAATGAGATAAGTATTGTCACATTTTAGGTCAGTTACTACATAATCTCCCTTTTTGTACCTGGTCTAATTGATTCAATGACGTCGACTTTAGTGAATCATCGCAGCAAGCGTGGCCTTCCTATACTACAGATTCCGACGCAACCGTCCAGGCAGGAAAGAAAATTTCCAGGAGCCATCATCATCATCAGAGCCACCAGTTTTGTTCGTCCCTTACAAAACTTCTTCAGGGGATGGAGAAATTATAGTTGGATAACCTCGCATAGCTTCTTGGAACCAGCCGAACTCAGCGACACCCGACACCCGAAGGCATATAAGCAAAACGTACCACGTTTCAGTCAATGGAAGATATTCTAGCTCTCTGATTGGTTGTGACCAAACACAGGTGCACTTTGCCATCCAGACTGAAACGTGGTGCACTTTGTCTCCCGAAAATTTATTCGAAAAAATTCCTTGTGGTGAACAGGCCAGCTAGGTTAGCTTGCTCCGGTTAGGTTTGTGTGTAAATCGCAAGCGAAAAACTAATTCACGCATTTTCGACTTGCAAGCTAGGTTAGCTTGCTCAGGTTAGGTTTGTGTGTCAATTTCGAGCAAAAAACTAATTGACGCTAGTGCAAAATGCACCACGTTTCAGTCTGGATGGGCAAAATGCACCTGTGTTTGGTCACAACCAATCAGAGAGCCAGAATATCTGCCACTGACTGAAACGTGGTACGTTCTGTTTATATGCTTCCAGTCACCCAGCATATAATCATTTTGAACCTAACTGTCCCTGAATAAGCAACCTTGAGCTCTTTCCCCATGTTATGGGAGATCGGTAAATTTTGGATTTTCATGTTAATAAGTCAATTACTCTGCTGAGAGTTCTGATAGGAAAACATGTTTAATCAGTTATGAATGTACTCAATAAGTCAGACTGATTCATAAATTGTCAACGCCAAACCCGAAAACCGACCAGAATAAGAAGATAATTTTCGAATGCTTTGTACTTCGTCCATATTTCTGTTTAATATTTATCACCTTCTGTTGAGAAAGTACGCTACTGCATTGAAATTACTACAGGAGTGAGAGTGAGTGATATTTAAAAATCTCTTCAGACTCGGTCCTCATTAAAAGCATGTCGATACAAAACATTTTAAGTTCCTTTTATCATCACGAAGTATTTATTAGAAAAGGCTTTAACTGAAAAAGTACTATTCGATGTTAAAATCCATTTTGAATAAAAACTAATGAGCTCTTATCATTCTGTAGAATTCATTTAAAAAAGATTACAGCGGGAACGAAACGCAAACAAAAATCATCATTAACGATGAGTTCATTATGAATAACATTAACTGATTAATTTTTATGGTTATTCAATAAGAAGATATATATATATATAAATTCATAAAATCACAGAAAGAATATTACATTTCATAAATCTATATCAGATTGAGGCTTATTTGCGGTGTCAAGCAAATTAGGAGTGGAATAATGTGACTTTCAGTAGAAAATGCGAACTGATTGGAAAATGAACATTTGTAAGTATTAATGTTTTCGATGCTGCATATGTAAAAATAAATGAGAAAGGTCAAATAAATCATCTCAATACTACGAAAGCGCAGGAGGACCACAAGAGTTTTTTCTTCATCACTTCGACTTTAAAGCCGATATTTCGACTTTTTTCTCGAAATTTCGACATTAAAGTCGAGGTAATGAAAAAAAACTCTTGTGGCCCTCCTGCACTTTCGTAGAATACAATGTGCCAAGTAATACCATTTCCAAAGCATTCTAAACGTATACTACAAGATAACATTAGGCGCGTACCTGAGGGGGGTGTAATGGAATAATTACCCCTTCCCATGACGACTTTAAAGTGACCAAAATTTTCCTTTTTTCGAACGTAAATTATACCTTTATAATAAATAATGTCCGGAAATGGTTACCCCCATGAGGATGATTACCCCTCCCATGGAACGACCCTAGGCATGCGCCTGTAACATTATCCGCCGAACATTATGAACATTATGTTTGGGACAAGGGCGTAAAATTACTCTTAGCAGAGTAAAATTGTTTTTTGAATATTCATTTTTTGAAGTAACGTGTAGTCTAGTGCTTGGCAAATAGGGTCACATTCAATATTCTTGAGGTAATCTTTCCAAAATTAAATTATTCAGCGGTCCGATATTTTTCACTAGCTATTTTTACGAATTTTTCTATTTTGTGGTGTCAAATTTTTCCCAATCGACAACTTCGTCTATGCTTGACTAGGTGGGTACCAATGCTCCTTTTTGTTTGTCCGATATAAACCTTAACATAGTTACACAGATCCTGTAAACTCCGCTGATTTAAGTGCATCTCTGCTTTCTACAGATCCACTACTTTTTTTCTTTTTCTTCTTCTGCTTCTTCTGCTTCTTCTTCTTCTTCTTCTTCTTCTTCTTCTTTTTTTTGTCTTCTTGCACAGATGAGTGTTTGCAGTCCTTGCACGTAGACCTCTCTATTTGGACCCGTTGTACACCCAAATGTTATGGGAGGCACCTGTGTAGGATCCTCCAGCCGTAGTTTCGGGGGTTCCTTGGGAGGTTTTCCGCATAAGTTGTGTTTTGGGGGTACCTTCATTTCCTCTGGTTCCTTTTTCCAGGGTGCTCACCCACGCACCTAGGTTTGCCATCTCATAGGCACCCTTGCCGGCTCCTCTGATATCGGCGCCCTCGGCACGGTTGACGCCTAGCCTCCCTCGAATGTGTTCCATAGATATTTTAGTCGCCTCTTACTACAGGCAGATCCTACCTGGAATCTATTCTTTCTAGTCTGAGTCCCCAGGGGCCCAGATATCCACTAGAGTTCACATGATTCTATGTAAAGTGGTAAGGTTTATATCGGACAAACGAAAAGGAGCATTGTTACCTGCCTAGTCGAGCACAAGCGAAGTTGTCGATTGGAACAAACCGAGAAGTCCGCAGTCGCAAAACTTGCATTGTTCGAGACGCTAGTAACGTCGAATCATTATCCAAACAGAATGTATTTAGAAGCCATTGAAACACAGACATCAAGAAAACTTCAATGGGAAGGAAGAGAGAACAATCATCAAATATTTGGCACACAGCATTGAAAGGCGCCATAACGAAGCCATGTCACCAAAATCGAGCGGAAAGTTCGCGCGAATCCACCATCGCAGAAAGTGCGCGCCAAAACAGAATTATAAATGCCTGCCAGAAACGAGAGCTGCAGTTTCAGTTGATACGTGAAGAAGAGTACTTCGACCACTCCACTGAAGATGAGTGCCGCAGTTGCAGTTGAAACGTTTGGATATTCTAAGCAAAGTCTACGGTAAAACCCGGAAATCAACCAGAACATTGACGCCAGCCGTGGAAGCCTACATTTCTATAGTTTTCATAAGATTCATACAAAACTGCTATTTTTATAATTTATCTTCGATAGTTTCAGTCACGAATGTCGTATCCAACTAATTCTCACTGATAATTTATTTATATTTCATCCTTATATTTCTTCCCCTGAATAAATCCGGCCATTACTGTGATTATACAACTGACATTCTACAGATTAGACGGTACGCATGCTATAATAAGTAGTCCAAATGAATGAAATGATCCAAAATGATATAATTGAAACGGGGAATTAACTGCGGTTGTCAAAATATGCACACAGGTGGATGAAAATAGGGGAGCGGGATGTGAGTAGTCAAAAGAGGATGATAATTTTCAACAGTTTTAAGATTACTTAGGGTGAGCGTTTAACTGCACAATAACAGATGAAGGGGCAACCGAACACATAATAGAACTAATACACAAAGCTTGTACCAAACGGGAGATTAAACTACCCCTATGTTGATACGTCGGATCTGAAATTATTATTGTTATGACTTGAAAATAGTTAGTGTGACACGATTATCATGATTATAATGAAGAAATTGTGAATAACTAAAGAATTTCTTTTGGTTTAAGTTTTTGTTCCTACGAAACGGAAAATTCTGTATTGTAAGAGCCGAGGGTGAGTAGGTAGGAATTGGTGTTCTTTTTGAATTTCTTCATGCTGTATGCCTCAGAGAACACCTTCCGGAGCAGCGAGTTCCAAAGCTTTGCCGTTCGTTGAAAGAACAAGCCCTGTGTTTTCAAATTGATGGCATATGGAGTGAGGACTGAGCCTGATGGGGCTGTCTCGATGATACCGCTAATAGTGGAACAATTAAGTGGTCGAGGTGTTCAGCGCGTTTGCTCCCACCCAGGTGGCTCATGTTCGATCCCCACGGAGCTAAAGTGGTTCAGAATCCACTTTTTAAGCTGTAGGTCCCGGGTCTCGGACAATCTCTGCTATTGAGGGGTTTTCTACGAAAACCTGGGAGATTCGTAATAACAATTTTTAACAATTTTTTCTTTAACAAATTGTTTGATTGATATTTCCGAAGAAAACAAGGACAGATCGCCAATCTTACTGCGGTGTTACAGAGAAGTGAGCAAGCTTTTGAACAAAGTATCACCGACGAGACGAATGGCTCTTTTTTCGACAGAATATAAATCTTTCAATGTGTGTTTGGGTGCTGTTGTCCATATATGGAGACTGTATATCAGGACAGGTTAGATGTGTGCCGCATAAATCATTGTCAGTTGACGGGAAGTTGAATAATTCTTGGCCTGAAACAGAAAACCAAGTTTTTGAATGGCACTTTTGGCAATGGACCTCACATGGTTTTTCAATGAAAGGGTTGGTACACTGCTGATAGAAATACCGAGCATTCAAATGGAAATGGAAGATTCCACTGTTTAGATACTCCGACATAGTTACTCTGGCCACTGTGGGATTGATGGCCTTTCTAGAGAAAAACCATGCTTGGTGAACTGGATAGATATTTTACGTTTAATATTTTTAGAAGTGAATAGATTTGTTGGCTCAATTGAATGTTTTGCAATGTTATAAACAAATTGAAATTGACATTTTAGTTACCGAAACGTATGTATGCCTCGCGTCATATAAACATGATGCCTGCTAATGAACCATTCTAAGCAACAACTGATGCACGACTTTCATATGACGCGCAGTGTTCCTAGTATGAATATTGAATTCAAACATTTATCGATTCTTCCACTGAAAGAGAAAGTCTTACTAAAACTCTTGGTATGTCTATCCATAAGCAACAACTACGAAAATTTGATTATTCTTTTTCCGTGAACTAACAAACCGAATGCCTAATTTTGTATTACCCTTTCTGAAGTAAATAATCCTATGAAATATCGAGGTATAATGAATGAGTTCTGCCTGAATCCCTGAAATAGGGTACAACTGATAGGCTCATATTGATCAGTTTCTCGACATTCTTTCAGAAATTATTCCCCCTAAACCGTTTGTTGAGATTTGTCTCGAAAATTATGTTCCTGTTTGAGCAAGGTTTGAAAAGAGGCTTCATTCGTCAATTTGAACATAATTTTAAAAAATGCATGGTTCTTTCCTCGGTACTTTCCGTATCAGTAGATAATTATCAATTCTACTCAATTATCATCATGAATTGGGCACATTTTTCATTTCCAATGCCTTCTTGACATTCTTAATTTGGCATTCTCGAACCACATCAGATTATTATTTCTTTGAAATTGTGACGTCATGTTGACAACAAATTAAGTACATCATATAGAATATGTTTGAATTGAAAATGAATAACAAATTTTATTAATGAAAAAAATTTCATTTGAGATTGAAAAGTTTATGTCACTTCTGGTGAAACCGAGAATCCTATTTTGGGTTCAATTATTAAATATGAACGAAAAATATATCTCAAACAACATATGCAAAATTTAAATTTGTATTTTTGAAAATAACCAGATGTCTTGACGTAACAAATCTCGTGGCCAGCGGGTATGTGAATTGTAGGATATTTAATTAATTTACTTAAATTTTGTATGGAATATTGTCATCATTAAAAAAAATATCGTTCCTGAGCTATAAGCGAAAACCCTGAAAAACCACAATTAAACCGTGTTTTTTGGCGGTTACTGAAGTTTCTTCCCTCTGACGAGATGGCAAAGTTAAAAATCAGATTCAGCGACTAAAAATACATATAAAACCGTTGAGAAAATAATATGCTCGTAAACACGCGCCTCTTGATTTTAATGGTTATTTAACGAACAAGTGTATTAATAAGGGCGATTAACAATCGAGATAATTTAACGCGCTCGCTCCGCTCACGCGTTAATGTTTGAGATTGTTAATCTCCATTTTAATTCACGAGTTTGTTACAAAACTTTTCCGTCGACAGTAGTTTTCAAAAATAAAGATATCTTACTTTCAATGTTCTTTATTTAACGCTACGATAAAAAACAATCACTATTTCCTATTTATATTAACTCTACTCAAAGATAGTTTAATTTCTCTTAGTGGTAGTTTTATTTTATTTTTTATTATTTATTTTCCAATTGAAATAAAAAAAAAGAATCTGCTCTTGGTGGGTTTTGAACTCTCGACCTCATTGTTGGCTGCCAGGCGAACTTTACCATTGCGCCATGTGAATATATATGGTTTTGAGTGACAACTAGTGTAATGAAGATTTTCTGAAATTTTATTTGAAAATTGACAAATAAATAAAGACAGATAGTACTAACCAATATAAAATGTATAATAGCAATGTATGTTGGGTTGCATAAAATCAAATCGTTGATTAATAGAAAATCATTCATTAACAGGGGTCATTAATCAACGATTTTGAGTGCGTTAAAATACATCATAAATGATCGGCCGAATGAAAAAATAAATAAATGCTTATATTTCTACCCCGCCGATAATGAAAACAAGATGATGGTCAACTGATGTCTTGGAACATATAACCGTGGAGGATATGGTGCAGATTGTAGATATAATTGAATGTTGGATGAATAATGTATATGTCCTCGCGTCACCGTGGCCGCACTCAGGTCTCTTGGGACGGAGTTACTGAATTCCCTTCCACCCTTAACCGTTCCCGGACGGGTCGGAATTGACCATAGACTGGAATAGACCGTCAAGCTCTACACGCCTAGCTGAGCGTGTTTGTTAAATGAACACCGACACGTCAGTGCGCTTTATTTTCAATTACCACCAGATAATGATTTTTAACAGAATAAATTCCATTTGAATTTCGAATATGTTCCGGGAGAAATACTAACTGGTTATTTGAATATAAGTCTGGTTCACAAGTGATATTTTGCCAAAAAGATGACCTACACCATGCACCAAAAATTATGATTTTGGTCCCGTTCGATTCGAAATGGAATCTAGAAAAAATGTTAAGCTGGAAAATTATGAACGAAAATATTGCAAAATGTATAAAGAATTGGGTAAAAAAATGGTTTGGTTTTTGCAAATGTTTCAAAAAGTATTTGAGATAATAATAAAATTTTAAAAAGAATCTTGAAGAACCTCTGTATGAAGTCGAACTAAGAATAGCGTCATGGTTAACTCTGCCTGTCGTAAGAGTCAACTGCAAGGGTAACCATAGGTGGTATGGTGGTGAAATACCACCATATCGACTACAGGCCATGTGAAATGGATTATCAATCAATGGAAGATATTCTAGCTCTCTGACTGGTTGTGATCGAACTCGGGTGCACTTTGGAAATCCAGACTAAAACGTGGTGCAATTTGTCGTCCGGATACACATTCGAAAAACTATCCTGTGGTGAACAGGCAAGCTAGGTTAGTTTGCTCAGGTTAGGTTTGTGTGTAAATAGCGAGCGAAAAAATAATTCACGAATTTTCGACTCGCAAGCTAGGTTAGCTTGATCAGGTTAGGTTCGTGTGTAAATTGCGAGCGAAAAACTAATTCACGCATTGTAGACTCACAAGCTAGGTTAGCTTGCTCAAATGAGTTTTGTATGTCAACTGCGAGCGAAAAACTAATTGACGCATTTTTGACTCACAAGCCAAAGTGCACCACGTTTTATCTGGATGGCCATAATGCACCTGTGTTTGATCACAACCAATCAGAGAGCTAAAATATCTGCCGCTGACTGAAACGTGGTGCATTTTGCTATATGCTTCCGGGCGAGGGGTACCTCTACTCCAGGTGACACACCATCGAAAATTTTGAAAAATCGCTTCTGTAAAATATGTGGGCTCAACTAGAACACCATCATCTATAGGAGAAAAAACGTGATATTATGGCTCTAACAGAAACACAAGTGAACTCCTCCACAAAGGTGGTAATTCTTTGTTCTGGTTACGAACTCCATCCTCGGTTCAGATTGAAAGGTGACGTGTTTGTCTTCACTCTAAGATTAACCTATCATACCAACGCGAAGAGAGTTTGGAGCCGAAAGACTTCCACGTGATGTGGTTCAAGCTGGCAAATACTAAACAGACAAAATTCCTGTATTACCTTTACTTATCTCCTGATGAACCATCCTATAACGCTCTCTTCGAGTTTAAATCACTAAAATCAGCCTTTATCCAACAAAATCATCCAAAAGCTAAAGTCATTATAATGGCGGATTTCATATGTGGGTCAGGTAGCCGAGTGGTTATAGGATCACCGCTTTCCAATCATTCTGTCTACCTACCGGTCGTGTGTTTCAAAGCCTCGCGTCTCCAGAATCTTTTTTCTGAAAGTGAATAATCTAAATTTCTTATTTTTTTTCAACGGGGATATTTTCTAAATCCTATCACGAATAGTTCCTGTAATTAAAACAAAATCTAGGGTTTTAGTTTAGAATTAATCAAGGTTTTATATTAACTTTCAACAGGTAAAAATTAACTAGTTAAAGTTAATTAAAAAAATTGGGGTAAACATTTTTTGTTGACCGATTATTGTTTATTTATGTGTTTAGATAGTACGACATTTTCTTATCCCTTAATATCCCAATTTTCACCTCTAAATTAAAATTATAATTATTTTCGGTACGGTTTTCTTAGGAAATTCCCTGCTCTTTACGGATCTTTTCTCATATTTTGGATATCTCAAATAGTTTTGAAATATCTGCACAAAAACAAATCAGCCTTTTTTTTACTTAATTGCTTATACGTTTTTCAATTTTTGTCAACCACGATTTGGATTTGGGTAAAGCCTGCGGAGTTTAAAGATTATATCCTGATATTTACTCCCTTTTTCCTCTCTTTTGGACCATATTCGTTTCGCCAGGAGCCAAAATCTCTGTGACAAAATTTCCTGAGGGTAGGGAATGGGTAGTTAAAATAGATTTGGCACTTTTCATTCTCCATAGCAGACCCAATATCTTACGGAGCATAAGGCAACACAGTGTCTCGTCTATACCGTACCGTGTCGTAGGTGGTAGTATAACACTCGCACGAGGCGTTATACCTGTGGATATAGGCTGATATCATATAAACTTGACAAAATAATACATAACGGGACAACGCAAAATTTTACATTGATATTTAATTATGAAATTTCCGTAATTTGAACGAAAAAAAATTATATGGCTTGAAATATAGTTTGCTTTTGTATCCAGGAGAATATGTGCATATACTTATAACAAAATGCATCAGCACCATTTTTTTTTCAAGTTCTGTTTCCCACGAAAAGTAAAACGCTGTATTTTTCAGAGAACATCGTGAGAGCCGATGGAAAGTAGGTAGGAATTTCTGAAGGCTGTGTGCCTCCAGGGAATACCTCCCGAGGGAGCGAGTTCCAAAGCTTTGCCTTTCGGTGGAAAAACGAGCCCTGCGAAACAGATGTTCGGCATGTCTCCAAAGTGAAGGCATATGGATGTGAGGACTGAACTGGACGGGCCAGTGTCGATGGGACCGCTAACGGTGGCACGATTGATGATGAGGATTTCGGAAGAGCATCGTCAATGGAAATATCTATAAAACAGAGACAGATCGCGAACTTTTCTGCGATGTTCCAGAGGAGTAAGCGAACTTGTGAACGACGTACCACCGACGAGACGAATGGCTCTTTTGGACAGAATCTGAAAGTTTCTGTGTTTGGGTGCTGCACTCCATATATGGGAACAGTATTCCAGATCAGGTCGAATTTGTGCCTTATTAACCATAATCAGTTGGCGGTAATATCGAGCATTGAGATAGAAGATTTCATTGGTATGGATTCTCCTGATATTCCCGCTTTGGGACGACATTTCAACTTTTTCTAGACTTGTACAAAACACATGATTGTTGTTTATGACTCAAGTGTCATCTGGAGACACTGTAAATGTTAAAACGCCACTTTTATCGCGCGTGTATTAATATATTAAAATTATTTAAAATTCTTATGAAAAGTTGAAAATTAGTATTATATTATTATAACTATCACAAAAGCAAACTTCACATGGAATAAGGGTATTTTTCTTTAATTTTGTTGCATAATTAACCGAAAAATCATGGAATAAACTTTAGGACACAGAAAGATTTTTTTTGTAGTGTCGTGAATGGTCTCTGGAGCCCCACGACACACTCTGCATCTAGTGACCGAAACCGCTATACCCATCACATGACTACGGTGGACGAGAGTGTTGAAAATACCATCCTGGCAGACCATCATCATCAATTATTCGATCATTCCAAAACGATACTCCACAAAGTAAGCAAGTGTTAATATGAGTACTTAGCTATATAGGTATATAAATATTGAGTTTTGCGCTATCTAACTCATGAATGAGGAGGCCATGTAAATATTTACTCTTCAGCCATCCTGAAGCTGCCATCTTCATTTTGGGAATTTTAGCAAAACACTCATGATCTTCTTTCCCAAATACTCCAACTAAGTATATCAATTTTAAAGAGAGTCAGACCATACTTACAAAACTCGTCCGCCACCATATTGAATTCATAAATTTGACCAAAAATACATAATCCTGACCCCTAGACCTCTACATACCAAATTTGAATCGAATCGGACAAAATGACCAAACCCGTGCGCCATATTGAAGCCACCATTTTCAATTCATGAATTTTGTCTAAAATATTCATAATATCCGACCTCAAAAACCCCATAACATACCAATTTTGAATAGAATCAAACCAAAATCACAAATATCGTCCGCCATATTGGAGCCGCCATATTGAATTCATGAATTTTGACAGAAAAATCATAATCTGCGACCCCGATAACCCCCCACATACCAATTTAAAATCGAATCAGACCATATTCACAAAATTGGAGTTTTATTTTTCTCTAAAAAATATTTCATAATGCATTGTCACCGGAATTATGAAAAACTGCCAAATTTCAAGTTAATCGAACATATATAGAAGAAGGTCAAAATTCAGCAAAAAGCAAGATTTGACCCGAAAAAACATACTTTGCAAGTTAAATAAAAGCTTGTGAAATACACACGATTCACGTACGTCACTGGATGGCGCATCTGTATTGTGACCGATATTAGTTAATGGTTACAATAGAATACCCCAGACTACACAATAGAATACCATAACAAAAAGGTGACACGTGGCGCACTAGGGCTGTAATATCCACTTTGTCCTAACCATCACGTGCCCAGCATCACGCTCAATTTATAGCTCTACTTACCTATTTGATAGGCCCTTATTTTTCTTTAAAGGTTGCGTACGTCATCTTGTTATGTGTAGTTGAGGGCCCGTTACTGAAATTGTATTTTTGTGTTAATTTTTACGAAACAATAATGGGTAGGTATCAGTGTTACTGTGTGATTTTCTTATATTAAGTGGAATAATGATCCAGCCCAAAAACTATGCTTGATTCAATACTTTCCCTTGTTTTATGGAAAATAATATTTTGATATTTCGTGCTAGCTTGTTATTAATGTCGTATTTCCTTTCAAGATCTTTTATCATTCAGATGCGTTACAGTCAAGAAAGATCATTATATGTCCAGTTATATGGCGCTCTGGTTGTACACTCACACCGGGTGTCCCATAGGTACTTGTTCCGATGGAATATCTTAGGCTGGTTTCAGACTAGGCGGAACGTGGAGCGCGGAAATGTCAAATTTCAAGCCCGGCTGGATTGGCCTAAATTTGAAATTTGACATTTCCGCGTTCCGCCTAGTCTGAAACCAGCCTTGGTCATTTAAAAAATGAGTTCTTCAGTGTTGTTTGTTGATGATGGTGTAACAGCCGAAACTAAAAAATACCTAAAATCACTGATTGACCCTATAATTTTTTGTGATAGGTAGCTACCATATTCTTGTTTCAATAAAACATGGTAAATATACTAGTGAAAACCCAATTTAATTTCCACGTTTTTTCAGATGAGACAGAGGGGTTCTGCTTAAGCTCAGGGCGGCAGCATTCTGAATAATAAATATCTACTTCAAATTTAAAATTCATCAAAAAGTGATAATTATAGGTCAATACCGGAATTCAAACAAATAATACAAAAGCACATGGCCACTTGAAATAATAAAGAACTACACATATGATATATTAGACCAACATGATCGATAATCAATCGTTTCGACTGACGACAAGGAAGTACTTGTCGTCTACTAATCGTGATTCGTGGGAAAGTAGGCTATTTGCACTACACACACGATTGTCGTATAGCTTCGGAATCATCAAAATCCTCTATATGACGAGATTAAGCGGATCAAAATCTGATTGTGCCTTCGGAATCGTCAGAATGTAGGCCATTTGCAAAACATATATTGTTCAATAGGTTCGGAATTGCCAAAATCGTCTAAACGACAAAGGAATACTAAAATCGAGTGTAGGTGTAGAAAAGTGCTACACATCGATGCAATAAACGAATAAATCTAGTATCAGTTGTCAACCGATTATACTATTCCATTTATAGTTTGGGTGTTCAGATCCAAAACTTGGATGATTGCGGATATATCAGTGAGTATCAGTGATTTATATACCACAATAATACTCCGTATTTTATTTTATACGAAACATAATCAAGGAGCCTGTGAATGCAAACTAAGAATTTCTTTATGTGTTTATTCTTTCTTCATATAATAATCATTGATTATACAATGAAAATATAAAATTTTCTACCATAGACAATCATATCCTAAATTCGGCACGCCTATCGATGCGCGGTAGCAGAAGAGCTAGCTCAGTATACATTATTAACATGTACAATAAGGAACACGCATGATTTTATTTTTTGGGTTTTATGCATCAATTCGGGTCTTAAAAATCACATTTAGTGGAATTAATTCCTCAAATCTCATTTCTTCCCCAAAATTTTAAGGTTTGAAATGGCTCTTCAATTTAAACATGATTTAACCTTGACGTAGAATAACTTATTTCCCCAAACACTGGTGCTCCTTGTGGTTGTTTCCGAAATATTGAATAATTTTGACAGTTTAAGGCAAATATTACACAGTCTTTGAGAGCCCTCTAACAGTGCAAGCTTAAACTATGTGAAGTAACGATGCATACATCCGTCAGAGGCGCTAAGAGTACGTTTTCAAATGGGATAAAAAAGTTGCATTTTCAATTACGAATTGGGAAAGGGGAAACAAAAAATTTCAAGTTCTGAGTACATAACTTAGCTTCTCGGATGGTAATGTTCATGAACAAATAAAAATATATCAGAACGAGGACACATGCCTACTACCCTTTTTATTATCGTTCGAATACTTTCTCACTCTGCGGTGGTATTATGAACACTCGATACGAAAGCTGTCACGATACATCAGAGAACAGAGGGTATGGTCCGTATATCGCCGAAAATTTCGGATCGGTTTCAAGCAACCGGCTGCACATATACGGTCACTTGTCTTTAGTCAACAATTTGATCAATTTCAAATAAGTTTGATGAAAATATTATTTTTTCGTCAAGAAACAATCAAATGTAATGCTTTCAGACCCAAAAACCTTTTTTGAAATAAATATTAGCTTTTTGATCCAAAGTTTCAAAACTGGCACAATAAAATGAGTTTAATTGACAAATGACAAGCGATTCCTGAAGTTACCGAGGAAAAGGTACGATTGCTCTGGTGACAGATAAGTTACCAAAGTTTCAGGAAATAGTCACCTAGTTTTCAGGAATTTGGTATATACGGAGTACGGACCGCCAAATTACTAAACACAGAGTAACACCAAGTATCAGTGTTGGCAACCCCGTACCTTATTTAAGGTACATGTACCATTTTTTTGCGTCGTTGTACCTTAACAATAGGCGTTTTCCATTTAGGAGTATTAAGCACCGTCTAGAATGAGAAGCTAGACTTACTATTGGTAGATTTTGATAGATGTCAATTTTCAGCCAATGATTGAACTAGAATAAGAAGCCCTGGTGCATCAAACCCTCAAATGGAAAGCAGCTATTGTGACTAGGTACGCTATTTGTTCCATATTTTGTGTAAAATAAGAATAACCAATTGACATGACAATCATGACATACGAATATGCGCGTCACCATGTTGAGTGTTACCGATACTGACCGGATATACACGAAGTACACGTAACATGAACACAACAAGTCCACAGGCACATATAAACGTGTATTGTGTTCTGTGCCCTGTGCCACAACTATCTTTTCTTCAGTTCATAATCACAGACGTGTGATATGTGACATTTTTGAAAAGTCAGACAAATGACAAGTGAGTAGTGACTAACGTTGATTAACAAACGTATTTTGTTATTTATACATATTGAAATATTTGAACTCCTTATTAGTTTGTGTTTGATTGTTTGGAGTTCTCTCAGACAAAAGAAATCTGTTCTTTTATTGAAATGTTTTCTGTATTTGGCTGGATCATCTTCTTCTTCTTCGGTTTATTTTCTTGGATTTCTGGCTCCTCTCGGTGCCAATTTCTCCAGATCAGGTAAATAATAATTCAAGAATAAATAAATAAATACAACTCCCGACCACGAGGACGCCATTAGTCCCCTCAAACCGGAAGTCGCGTCCATAACTTTCACACACACGTAAATTGGATAAATCCAGATCAGGTATTATTAAAGTTCATATGTAGAGTACTTTAGGAAAAACATTACAATGAAATACGATCACACAAACATAAACTTGACTTTCTGGCCACATGGCACACACCGACGCACAACCTCCATACACGTCCGTCATGCACGGGCTCAGTAGGCGAATGTTGAGAGGATCATCTGCTACGAATAACATTAAATTTGTCATAATTTTAATAGATGTTTGTTTTGAATCAATTTTTGACAAGAATGACATTTGACACGTCATGACTTTCTTCGTATAGGGAAGATTTATGCAAATAGAAACGAATTTATTGGAATGCTCATGCGCAAAATTGGATTTATAATTCCTGCCACCATTTACCGCTGTCCAAATTGCTTTTAATTATCAGTTATATATTTAAATCACTTTACAAAATCCAAAACACAATATGACAATAACAGAATAAATACTAAAACACATCTACTGAATCCGCATTTCAAACTAACAACTAAATCACCACACCCCAAATATACCTACCTACTTTACGGTGTGATCCATGAAACATCAGAAGAAATGATTTCTTGAATTGAACCTACCTACTCTTTTTATAATTCTTCACATGATCCGCCATCTACTTTACGGAAATTCAACGTGACTGCCAAATTACGTATTCTGCCATTCAAGTTGCGACACCACTGACGCCATCTACATGTTGCCTCCATTTGAATCCAATATTAATCCCATAAGGTTGACCAACTATGCTTCTGCCACCTATGATGACGTCACAATTCGGTTGGGTCGGTTGGTTATATTTTCATAGCTCATGGTTGCCAACACTGCCAAGTATATATACGGACCATACCCAGAATCAGAATACAGCTGATTTTGAACTTTCGCATTTATCAAGTTGTGTAAAATCTTGAAAATTGATACTGGTTTCGAGTAGGGGGTGTACGGAAGAAATGTAAACTGAGATGCAGATGAACCAAATTTTCCATGAATGTCAATGAATTATCTGATATAAAACATCAGATATAACACTTGTAATCACTATACATAATACGAACATAATAGGTTAAATGGCTCTATACAAAGGATTTCGAGTTCTTGAAAAATCAAGACCACCAAGTCCCCATAGTATCCTTTTAGAACATAAAGGAAAAGAAAATACCTTATTATTTGAATCCCAAGCAGTGGCAGTTCTTTGTGAGTTTATTGTTGAAATTTACTTACTTCCATTTCGATGATTTTTGATTTTGTAGCTGTACAAGAGACTGAAGCTGTAAGGAAACAATACACGAAAATATTGGAGGCATACGGCTGCCTCGGAGTACTGCAGATAAACGTTGGGGAGTCTACTGTGCTCTATTTGGTCATGATAACAGGATGCTTCTCAATAGGAAAAGTTGGGGACTCTGAAATATTTCGAATAACACAGACTCAGTTCATACCATTACAATACCCACAAAATGAAGAACGAATTGGCGAAGTCAGTTTTTTGTATATATTTTGGTTAGATTTTAATTAACTCATGTTTAAGGTGAGAAAGTTGCTGAACTCTGGCACTTTTTACTTCTCTTGGTACTCAGGCCCTCCAGAAAATGTGCCCTTGGACCTGACTTTATGTGCCCAAAGAAGAAATAAAACATCAACTACAGATCACAGATTCTTTTGGTTTGTCTGCCAATTAATTTCCAAATAAACCATTTATTACATATGCAAATTTCAGGAATCGAATGTTACATGTTCATCTAGTTAGATTTGGAGTTGATTGTAGTAGCTGGCTTGTTAGAGCCATGTGTGGCTCTGTTGAAATAAGAACAGTTTATGTTGGCCATAGAAAAGCACTAGCATCTGTTATATCTCGTTTGAGCTGTGAGAGAGCTGGAACTAGGTTATATTGAAGCAAATAGAATTTATTATATTTGTAAAATTTTTATTTCAGATTTAATGTACGTGGTTCTAATGATGAAGGTCATGTAGCAAACTTTGTTGAAACTGAACAAGTAATATTTCTAGATAATGAAGTTACATCATACCTTCAAACAAGAGGTTCGGTTCCGCTGTTTTGGGAGCAACCAGGTGTTCAGGTACAAGTATCATGAATTCAGTTTTATGTTCTCGCTCACTAATCATTTTCAATTTATAATTTTACATTAGGTTGGTTCTCACAAAGTAAGAATTTCTAGAGGATACGAAGCGTCCAAGTCTGCATTTGATAGACATATGAGTACAATTAAAGAACGGTATGGAAAGCAAGTAATTGTTAATTTATTGGGAACAAGTCTGATAGGAAGTAAGGAAGGAGAGGCTACTCTCAGTCAAGAATTTCAGGTGGGTGATTTCAGTATTTCAAATTTGTTATCGTACAGAAGTGAACTGAAATTGATATGCCTTTGATTTTTTTTCAATGAATAATATGTAGTAATAAGTTGAAAAATGGAGTCCTGAAGAATATCATGAATATTTTCACCATAATGGTATTTTTGGAATACAAATGTTGGTGTTTATTTACAATTATTGAAAACATTTTCAACTTCAAACTGAGCTTTCATCAATTCTTCTTTCAAATAATGATTCTTCCTTAATGAGATGGACTTTATATAATCCGAACTTCTGCAATAGGGTACTGCTCCATAGAATTATATTTGTTAGATTCTTGCTGACAAAAATATCCTATTGTATAATTTTATGTGAAAGTAACCTATGTATATCTTGATGTTTGAAAATGTATGATAGATAAATAGAATAGAGGTTTGTGAGCTGACACAACCATAAGCATGTAGGCCTCTCAATCAGACCTGTTATGCTGCTGTGAATTTTATCAATTTTGTTGGTAAATGAAAGAGGCCAGCTTTTCTAAAGTATACCTTTCTGACACTCTCCGGGTTTAGAATTCTGCTTTCTAGATGCGCTTCTCGTATTGATAACATTGCTGGGCATGTCGGTGGCTAAATCCTCATCTCCCAAATACCACCTGCATTCAGTATCATCCGTGATACCTATAATGTTGAAGTGTTTGTTAAGATGGCCGCTGGCAGAGCCCTAACACTATTCTGATTTTCTTTCTACTCAATGTGAGTACAGTGGGCAATGGATGTGGAGTTTCGATTGTCTCACACATCCTGGAATTTCACTTCCAGAATTTCCTTCATGGTTGAAGTGCTCCATGATCTAGAAACTCTTAGTATTGATTCTGATCTCGGCACGGTTGGCTTGGCTCTCCTCGAATGGGTTCCATTGGTCCCTGCTTTGTTTCCCCTTATTGGCATGCTCTTGTAGTTGCCGCATACGACAGCTATACCGTACCTGGGAAAGTCCCCAGGGAGGTTTTGGCTTTCTTTTTTTGGCAGCTGCTGTAGGTCTACGAGACAGATTTATTTTGGCTAAAGCTCTCTGATCCAAGTCACTATCGACAACTTGATGAGGTTTTGGTTCTATACATCACCACAGACCTGCATCAACTAGAAAATTTTTTATCCAGAATTTCCAGTCTCCATAATTAGTACCATCCAGGTACTTAGATTCGGCTAAACCTCCAACGGAACTAGATATAACTGTAGACTTTATTTTGGTAGCTTCTTCCAACTCTTTTCCTAGAGCTCTGAGTTGAACTTCGATCCTCTCCTCCTCTATTGAGGATTTCCAGATTACTGGATCTTAGGAATCAGAATCACAATGTGTCGCAACCCAACAGGAAGGACAGTCTCCACTCCTCGCAGTGCCAAATCAGTCATACTACATCTTGTGGAGTGTTCTCCGTCTCATATGGAAAATAATCGGTGCCTACTATGATGGATTTTGGCTTGCAGAAGTCTCAGAGCCCAGGAGAAGCAAGAAAAAGATACCACGATTGTTGGAGGCCGCCAGGACTTTCCCTCACGCCCTGTCCACCCCGTTCCTGATCAGACCCTGTCGCGGAGAACTGACTGTCTTGGTCGACTTCCGTCATGGTCCCATCCTCCGAATCGAGGAGGGCTTCCGTTTCAGAACCTCTCCCCGCTGTGTCTTTTGACTCCTTCGACGGGTGTCGACTCATCTTCGACAGAGACTATCGTCTCCATCGGTTGGTCCTTGGGGCCCTCAGTTGAGGAGTCTGCAGCTGAGTTAGGAGTGACCCAGCGGATCACTGCCTGAGTGGCACCGAAGAACAGAGCTCCGTTGGCCCGCCCGATGCTGGCGACAGACCCGGTGTCCATCCCCAACACCAGGGTAAGGCCACGCTTCTTCTCTCTCCTGCTCCAGACCCGGGTCGGTAGACCTGGGTCGGTAGACCTGGGTTTTGCCTTTTCAGGGCATTGAGGTGTCCTGGTTAGGTGGAGGTTGATTCCTTCCCAGAGTCTGATGCTGGTCAGTTCCATGAGAAGCCAATCCCTCGTCTCCGCATCTGCTGCAGTGACCAGCAACCACGTAGATAGTGGTGTGATATTAGTATAATCTTCCAGTGTATTCAGTACTGCACCAAAGGTTCCAAACAGTGCAGTGAGAATTCATATTCAGTATCAAATTCATCAATATGTTTATATTTTCTGGTCATTTCATTTTCAGTGAATGTGATATGTACCTTTTATATTTTCAGAAACACCATAAAGAATCTGTCCACAGCGATGTACCACACATTGTTTTTGACTACCATCAAGAATGCCGCGGTGGTAATCTAACAAATTTGCAGAAATTGAAAACTAAAATAGAGCAACAGAGTCAAGACTTTTCTTTTTACCATGCTAATGGCACAACAGTTTACAGGTACCATATTCAATGTATAAGTATGAATAGACAAAGATTATTACATAACCCGTAAACATGCAATTATTTTTGTTTGCATCTTTACAAAATTATTGCAGCAGTTTCCTTTTAATTGACCATTTTAACCAGTTTTGATTCTTTTATCGTACAATTTTTATGTAGGACTTTATGTTTCACTTCGAAGAAGTGTTTACAGATATTTATTTCATTTTAATTCCAACTTTGACTCTTTTGATTGAATTTTTATGTAATTAAGGCTAATAAATACTTACTTACCTAATTACTATTTTTCGTGGGTTTTTCAGTTCAAACTGTCAGAAAAACTTCTTTGCATACATTAAAAAATCGCTGCAAAAAATGTAGCAATACCAGCCAGTCTATAATGCATATACATAGATACTCGTATAGAATGGGTTAAAAATGAGACATGAACAATGAATTTTGGCACCCACGAAGCTGTATTCTGTTATTTACAGTCTTAATTATTGTTTATTTGATATTGGAATGTTTTTAAAGATCATTCCTTGCTAAAATGGAATAGATGATATTCATACCAATTTATTTTCTTGGATGCCTGGTGAAATTTATTTTTATATGTTTGTGAAACTACAAAATATAAATTAAATACTAATGCTATAATATTCACACATACCCTAAAATGTATCCGTTTTACAGTTTACAAACAGGGACAGTTCGCAGCAACTGTTTGGATTGTTTGGACAGAACCAACTGTGTACAAACATTTCTTGGACTGGAGGTATTCCGAAGAAGTTTGTTTTCATTTATGGTACTTTTAACGGACAATTTTTGTAGACTCTAGGCAAACAGTTAATCTCCATGCAGTTAGTTGACAAGAAACAGACAATATCTAGGTTTGAGGAGGTATTTAAACAAATGTGGATAAATAATGGGAATGAAATCAGTAAAATTTATGCTGGTACCGGAGCAATACAGGGTGGATCAAAGGTGCGAAATACAAAGTTATTAATTAGATGAAAACTGAAAATATATCCAATTTCAGTTAATGGATGGAGCACGTTCGGCAGCTAGAACAATACAAAATAATTTGTTGGATAATTCTAAACAGGAAGCTATAGATATTCTGCTTGTTGGATCTACATTGTCTACAGAGTTGGCAGATAGAGCCAGGACCCTTCTGCCATACAATACACTCCATGGTAAATACCAGCTAGTTTATTAACAAATACTTAACTTATGTTGTTTGTTTTTTTTAACTTCCTTAATCCGAATGAATAAAATATTCTATTAATGTGTAAAAATTATGATTTTTGAAAAAAATAGTTGGCCCTGAAAATGAAGATTGATTCATGAAATTTGTTGTCTTAGTAGTCTTTTTGAATGTCTACCTAATGAAAAAAAAAAAAAATCATTCAAATCATTTTTACTCAATTGCGGATAATTCTATATATTTTGGGTAGGGTTAATAAATCAAAAAATCAAGGTGAACACTGTGTATTGAGAAAAATATAATAAATCCCGCAAATCTGTACATTAATTTTGAAATTTTCTACCAACAACATGTTTGCTTGAGATAACTTCCAAAGTTTCTGTGATTTTTCAGCTCCCAATCATGTTCTTCGTGAAATGTGCAAGCGTTACACAGAATATACAGAAGCACTTCCAATTCGAGTTTCTGTAGGCACGTACAATGTCAATGGTGGAAAACATTTTCGCAGTGTAGTTTTCAAAGACATTCAACTATCAGATTGGCTCTTGGATCCCCACACAAAGAACCGGGGCAGTCTAGTGGATATCGGATACACCGATGCATACAAATCGATTCCCGTTGATATATTCGCTATAGGTTTTGAGGAAATAGTTGATTTGAATGCAGCAAATATTGTCAACTCCAGTACAGAGAATGCTAAATTGTGGGCCATTGAGTTGCAGAAAGTGTTGTCTAGAGATAGGCCTTATGTTCTGCTCACATACCAACAATTAGTTGGGGTGTGTTTGTATATATTTGTGAGGCCTGATCATGTTCCTTTCATTAGAGATCTTGCTTTCGACTCTGTCAAAACTGGATTAGGAGGACATACAGGAAACAAAGGTATGTATGTTTTTTAAATTTTGTACGAAACGAACAATGTTTATATATAAATCCTTTATTATAGTCATTTACTAATTTACATTTGAAATGACTACAGTAATTGTGAAACATTTAGAAGCATTAAAATACACAGAATAATCATACACTTGAAATTAAGAAAATACACATGTCACATATAATATTGAAATTAAAATGAGGTAGTAACCACTGGGGGTTTTTATTGGTTGGAGAGAGTTTAGTTTCTTCTTGAATGAAGAAACATATGTTTTTTATATCTTGAGGAAGATTGTTGAAAAAAAATGGGTTTGTGTTAATTCGACTTTATGAATACAGATATCAATTCTGTTTCTGGTATATCCATGAATTTGTTCATTATATATATATATATATTTTTTTTCTTGTGAATATGTTGGAACTATTTTATTTCTTATTTTAAACATTGGAATCAAGGTTTGTTGAAGGATAAAAAATATTTTATCGGTAATCTTTCTGATTTCTTCGACATATCTTGTGAAGGTGTTATTCTTCTACAGTTTAAAATAATGAGTAACCATGATCTTTGAACTGTTATCTCCTATCACCATCAAGCCCCAAGGACTCAAATAGGCTGTAACATTTTTTTCCAAATTAATTTTTCAGTCACCTAATACGCTATGCTTTTTCTAAACCCTGACTTACTTAATAGTTCATTCCTCTCAACATAATCCGCTAACTGGTTAGAAACTGCTTTTTAAAGTACTTTTTCAATTGGGCTCAACATGTTAATCAGTCTTAGGTCTGAGGCTTTGCTAGAATTGTTCTTTGTGGGAACTGGGATAATTGTGTGAGTTTTCAGGTCATCGGGTACCTCTCCTCAGGTACCTCTCCTATTAGTAATGAGCTATTAATCAGATTTAATAATGGTAATTTTTCAAAGAAACTTAAAAAAATCATTTCATCAGGATTTCCCTTGTGTTGTCATAAGAACATAATTTTATTCAATTCAGTGCAATCCAACAATAAAAAATTTTGCATAGTTAAAAAATTGTTGAAATTGTTTTTTTCGTTAACGAGCGGTCGTCCCCTTACGAATGGCAGCCCTCAAAAGTCGAAACTTGTGCGAGCCAAGGATAAACGAGGTCTTACCTTTTCACGTGCGATTCCTAGCACTTTCTCGGGTCATCAGAACAAAATCTGTAGTCGCTAGGATTTATTTGATCCTACACGACCAGCAGCATGAGTGGCTGGACACGACGGTCTTAACCACTGAGCTACTTGGCCCTCATAATGTCATAGTATCATATCTGACCGCTAAATTTGTATTCGCAGTTATTGGAAAGTTGGGCGTAGACATATCAATATTATTTGTTATGTTTTTCATACTTTCCTCAAAGAAGTTATTCAAACTGTTAATGTCATAGTCATTGCCCACTATTTCCTTTCCAATTGTTTCAATTTTATGAGATAACTGCTTATTATTTTTATTTAGAAAAATTTTACTCAATACTTTCCATAATTCCAATGACCAATCGGGAGAGACATGTCCATTATATTACGTGCTCCAAATCCACTTCATCTTGTTTAAAGAGTACGATTAAATTACAATTATTCCTCAAAAGCTGTTTTGGCACCTTGCTGAACGTTTGTCCTAGGTATATAGCATTAATATCGTTATGTCTGCACATGGAATAATATTCGCGAATTCAGTTTAGCGTGGGGGCTGATAACATCTTCGGTCTCCTTAAACGGGAAATAATGAACGCCCTTGACTTTTCCAGTGTTTGTTGCAGCAACTGATACTTGAGTTGATATAACGATTTTGAGTAGACGTAAACATTTTCAAATTTCGCGCCATTGGTCTGGAACAACAACGCTAATACGGCGTTCGTTTTTCCACAACCGCTCGGTCCACATACGATAGTTCGAAATGAGTTTGGTAATAATTTGCCATGTTTGCGTCCTACTATACCATTATCATCATTTAAATAATCCAAGTTTTCGATAGGTAACGTGTTTTCTTGTTGAATGGTCGATGGTGTGAGCGTTGATGAAAGTGAGTTCAGTTTATAAAAAGAGATAGCACCGTATACTTGATGTCATTCCCAATGCTGACATATCAAGGTGAAGGTGTTGTCAATACGCTCATCAATAAGTTACCGTGCGAATTACATATACCTGGATATAAGTATTGTGGGCCGGGAACTCATTACAAGAGAGACTCGCAAGAGGAGATCCTGGCATCAACCCATTGGACGCGGCTTGCGAGCAACACGATATTGTATATTCACAAAACAAATCTCTCGAAGGTAGATATAAAGCCGATAAAGTTCTTCAACAAAAGGATTGTCACCGGCGCAATGAAAGTGAAACGCGTTTGGTATTGGTGCTACAAAATTCTTCCATCCACCAGAGGGTGAGATGACCTTCCAGCAGTTCATGGCCTTATACTCAAATGGGCAGAAAGTTTCACATGGGGTACCTCGAGAGGAGCCGCAAGATTTTTTCCAGACACCTACTGACTACGCGGTAGCGCACTGCGTAGCAGAAGACCAAATTTCCAGAGGCATAGCTGTGGTGTTCTCTAAGAAGTTTGGTCAACTCCAGGAACTGCGGAAACAGAAGAGCCAGAGACATCTTTTTCCTGGTGACCAAGAAGCAATCTCGAGATAAACCGTCCTATGAAGACGTCTGGGAGAGCCTCACCAGATTGAGAGATACGATGCTGGACCAAAATCTCATGGACCTGGCAATTCCAAAATTGTCCTGTGGGCTTGATGGGCTGGATTGGAGAGTCATTAGAAGCATGTTGGAAACGATATTCAGATCCAGCGGCATAAACATTTTGGTGTGCTGTAACCATCTTCAACGACCGAACACGAAGACTGTGGAGTGTTGCTTCCATCGGACGTCACGGTTCAGATATGGGGAGTCATGCAGGTACCGACACACCCCAAGGACGCTATTTCGGACGAAATGCCTTCAAGAAGGGTGCAATGTCACGGAAATATTCAGACCTGGCGCCATCTAGGTGGAGAAAAGCGAAATGATAACAGCGACGTGAGTGATCACGCCACCTATGGACTAAAAACGGTGGCTTAAGCCTACAAACGCCCGGAAGGATGGCAGAGTTCTCGAAAGATCTGGAACCTATGTTTCTAACTATAAGAGGCCGTGCGCGTTGCTGTTGAGAAGTCTAGAAGTCGACTGTTTGTACTTTGAAGATAAATAGAAATAGTCCAGTGAACCGTATTACATATAAATTGGGTTTTGTAGTGTATTTATTCTGTTTTAAGTGGAATAAAGATTTTTAAAGTGAAATCGAGAAAGTTTACTAATTTTAAATTTTGAATAATGATTTTATGATGAGTTTTTGGTAAATAATCACCAACACTTGATTTATATTCTCGCAGATTTTAGCATGGGCTAAATGTTCGCGGAAAAAAATATTCGAAGATCTCTTGGTTTGGCCATAATATAAATTATCAAAATTTTGACAGATAATTTCATACATTCCTGATCTATCTTAAGTTGGGATTTTGTCTTTCGGATTACCTAATAACGTTTGGAGTTTGTTAGTACTGTTATGTACAAGCTGAAGGTTTGCGTCTCAAAGTATAGAATTTAGACCTCTGGTGAGCCGTGTATCGTGTGTAAATTTTATGAATTTATTTTTCTCTTCATTAAGTGTGTTTATTTTATCTTTAGGACATTTGAAACTGTTTCTTTGTCAGTATATTTTCTATTATAGTTGAAGAATACCCGTTATTGATGGCCATTTTCTTGATGGTTGATATTTCTTTCTGAAAACATTCAGTACTAACTGGAAAGTTCAACGCTCTATGAACAAGACAAAATTTTCACCAAATGAGCTTTCACTTTGGTTGAGGAAAATTCTTCTCTGCGCGTCCTTTGCCCCACCTTCGTGCTCACCTCCAGACACCAAGATTTTTAGTATGTTCACTTAGGTCCCTGCTCACGCACTCTACGCATCGTTTATTGACTGGACTATTTCTATTAGTTATATCCAGAGTAAAGTTTATCAGTTTGCCCGAAGTTTATATTTGTGATTTTCAGGTGCTGCTGCTATAAGATTTGTTTTCTACGCAACATCTATTGCCTTTGTTTGTGCACATTTTGCTGCAGGACAGTCCCAAGTAAACGAAAGAAATGCTGATTACAATGAAATAACAAGAAAAATTACATTCCCAATGAGCCGCTCTTTAAATTCACACGAATATTTGTTTTGGTGTGGAGATTTTAACTATCGAATAGACATGGACAAAGAGGAACTGAGAGAGTTGGTAAAACAAGGCGATTTTGACACAATACTTCAACACGATCAACTGAAAAAGCAGCAGGAAGCAGGTGATGTTTTCAAGAGTTTTCACGAAGGTGATATTAATTTTGCACCAACGTACAAATACGATCTATTTAGCGATGACTATGATACAAGCGAGAAGTGCCGAGCCCCTGCGTGGACTGATAGAGTACTTTGGAAAAGACGAAATCAATCTCCTGACATAGCCGGCACTCCACAAGAATCTCCCGATAAACTTGTCTATTATGGAAGGGCCGAGTTGAAACAGAGTGATCATAGACCAGTCATCGCGATCATAGATATTGAAGTAAGAAAAATAAAAGAAGACAAACGCCAGCGTGTTTTCTATGAAGTAATTGCGGATATGGGGCCACCTGACGCTACAATAATAGTGCATTGTGAAGATGCCCCTCAAAATGAGGATTCAAGTGTTTTTGATGATAATATGGTGATGACACTTCTAGAAGATTTTGCTCAGTTTGGAGAAACCATTTTGGTCAGGTTCGTTGCGGATACTATGTGGATTACATTCAGAGATGGGCAGGCAGTTTTGGAAGCTATGAAGAAAACAAATGGACTGTTACAGGTATGCAAGATGATTTAGGGTTAGCTGGTAATTGAGGATATTCATAAATTTAGTATCTAGTATCATGTTTTGACATTTTGAGTGGTTGTTGGTATTAGAGTATCCTGAAATATATATTTTTTATTTATTTATTTTATGGGAGAAGATAACCATTTACAATAAAAATATAAACCACATTAAAAATGAGTACCATTACCTATATCTGAAAACATGTTTACCTCTGAACTTGAACAAAAATGGAACTCTGATATGACATAAATATAATAATAATAATAATTTCTATTTGAAAAAACAACCAGATACAAACATGAATAACCAGTAAAAAGTGATTGAAACAAAAGGGCGTCAACTCACTATAACTAAACCATTACAAGAAAGAAGATATAACTATTTGTAAAATTATAAACATGTATACGAGACTATGCACACATACATCCATATACAGTGTTCTTCAACGAGTTGGCATGATATGGAAAAAACTTTGAATGATAGTTTATTATGAAATTCGACTTAGGCGTTAAATCGTGCTTTGAAAAATATGAAAAATGGCCCACTCGGATGGGATCACGTGACTTTCGCTATCTGTCAAGAGTTAATTTTTTTTTCAAAATAATCTCTGAAAATAGTTTAATTTTTTCGAATTTCAAGTAATTTTGTTAGAATGGGAAAGTTGTTTTTTTTTCGATTTTACACATCTGTGTCGCAACTTTTAGTTTTGATATATTAAAAAAAATTGTAATTTCTACAAAACTTTATTATACCACTAGCTTCATCATGCTTTCAAGTTTTAATTAATGAATGAAACCATATATATTTCTTTGAGAAAATGAGAAAACCATTTGAATTTTTTTTTGAAAAGTAGATGTATCTTCAAGCATATAACCAAAAAAAACATCAATCTACCTTACGTGTCTAACCAAATTTACAGATAGTTAAAACACTAAGTGTTAGTATTAAATCATACATTCGACTTACGCCCAACTCTTATCCTCCAATCTGTTTATTATGGTGATTCTAATTCCAATTTTTCTATTTCAGATTCAAGATTACAATCTTACCCTTTCTCTGAAAACTCCAAACTGGGTTGATCAAGCTAAAGACGAAATAGATTTATGCTCAAGTAACACGATTCCCTTGTATATTTCTCCAAGTCAGTCTAACTATAACTGTAAGTAATTACCATATCATGTCTCATCAGTCTAAACAATTTTAGTCTCTTTTGCTCTCGCACATTTTTTTGCTGGTACAGTTTTAGCTGCCAAATTGATATATTTGATCGAAAGTGACATATGTGCCTTAAATTTAATTATGCTACTGCGGTTTCAGTTTTATTGTTACATATGCAGGGGTGTGGTTTATCTTAGAGTAAAGAGAAACACCACCTTTGAATCAGAACCAAGAATGGAGTTCGTAACCAGGACAAAGCATGTGGACTATGTTGGTGGAGGTGTTCACTTGTGTTCAGGTTTTTCCGCCTGTAGGTGATGGTGGACATCATTGGTGTTCTTGTTGAGTTCACGGATGTTACAAAACTGGATCTTTAAATTTTTCGATGGTGTGTCGCCTGGAGTATCCTTCGCCCGGAAATCCTGGAGAGATATTTTGCTTCCGGAGTATTTTACTCGGGGAGACTTCATCATCATAATTGTTATGCTAAGGTGAAACCGAAGTTGCATGAATCTGAGTCACTTGTCAGTTGTGCAGTTATATGTCTCATAATGATCCTCCAAATTTCATTTCAATATCTGCAAAACCAAAAAAGTTTCCGTGGACACCCGGCATATATATATGTTTACATGTTTACTTCAAATTAATATACTCAATTATTATTGATTAATTAAGTCATGAAAACTTCACAGGCTGAAGGACTTAGGTCGATGGCCATTTTATTTTATTTATATTGTTTTTTAAGTAATCAATGAAGATCTTTTATTATTATTGTTATTATTATTTTTCAGGTTTGGGAATTCCTGAAGTCGCCAAAATTCCTAGAAGTCTCCCACCAAATAGACCTCCTCCACCTACTGTAAAGTCATCAATTCCTTCGCCTAGAAGGGTACTGCCAAGAGCTGGTATAATAAGTATGCCGGTGAAAACTCTGTTGAGCTCCGCTCCTCCGAATATGCCACCACCAGACTTGCCTCAGCAAATGTCACAGGACGAAGGGGTTTATGAAGAAATAAGTGATGATGTGATAAGTACTCCCGAACCACAAGGTCCTCCGCCTCCACCACCGAGGCCAGAGTCTACTGTACCTTCGTCTCAAAGGGGTCCTCCGCCAGTACCAGCTCGATCTGCGCCTCCACCTCCATTACCTGCTAGACCAAGGCAATAGGTGTATTTGAACTAGATACTTATACTGATGATTTTTTTCTTGGTACTTGTTAGAGGAATAGCAATGAGATTGAGAACTAACCCAACAGGTAAAAATCGCTCAGTATTCCAGGAGTCATGTACATTCTATCAGGACTCGATTCCAAAGTTAACGAAATTTCAAGGGATTGTTTGGGATTGGTAGAGGGTGTGTTTGCTGGGAAAAACCCGATTGTTTCGGACTGTTTTTGCTTTCTCGCCAATATCTTCTAAAATGTGTGGTTTAGCGAAAATTCCGGACAACCATTTACAAGAGCATTCAATTTCTTTTAAAATCAATTGGCCAAAATCATTTCTTGACACGGTAATATCTAAGATAGAGGTGGTCCAAAGAAGGTAAAATTTCTGAAAATGTGAGAAAATGCAGGTACTTCAATATATATCCTATCCTTTCTTTAATATCCAAAAGCTATGTTTGATTAGCCTTTCTACATATTTGAATGCGTTAATAATCAGTATTAATTATTAGTTTTTATGAATGAATTTGAACCCTCAAAAAAGTATTTTTCAATTTTCATGGAGAATGTTCCCCTTTTCAATATTAGCAGGTAGTTAAACAAAAAATTGCATGATATGACATTACATTCCACTCATAATTATTCCAATAGTATATTTCTTCAAACAAAAATTTAGCTTACAAAATTACTACTTATACTTATTTACAATTAATAATATTGGAGATATAATGTACAAAGAATTCAAAATAATTTTTTTACATATCACTCGCGAGCACTCGTCTGGTCAAAAAGTGTTTTCGTCGTTGAAGTCAGCCTTTGGAGAGTTCTCCCAGCCAGTCCCGTGCAGTTCTTCACATGGTTGTGCACAGGAGGCCTGATTTTTTGCAGGAGCACCTTCGTGAACTGCATCCAGTTACACATTTGCATCTAATGAAAAACAAAATGTCATATGGAGCAGCATCTTTACTTGTGGTTGTGGGTATTATTCCTGGAAAAAAACGAAAAGATATACGTAATTGATATTCTCTTAATGAACAATCATCAAATGGGAAAATGAATGTCATCAAAGAAACCACGCAAATGGCAATTTCTGCTGCATCCCCTCATTCCCTAACCAAGATTGAACTGTACGAGTGGAATTTGGCAGAATCTCGTGTAGGGGGCAGTCTGTCCCTACACACAGCGAAACCAGAAACTTCTTCCCGGCATCAGAAATTTTATGTGGCATCACATCAGGGTCCCTGAAAATGCTGACTGTGTCGGAAAGGTGTTTTCTGAGTACTTTCAGGGCCTTATTTTTTCCGATGCCAAAAAATCAACTATCTGAATGAAAATGCGAATTTTCACTTTCAGATTTTTCCTTTTCAGTTAGAGTATTTTCACAATATCTATCAGATGTAGTTCAATGTCCAGAGTGGCGTTAGCCGGGCAAGTAGTTGTTTTCTGTTGGATATTACAAATAAATCACATTTTCCAATTTTCATGGAGAATGTTACCCTTTTCAACAGGGCTGAGGTCCTTCCATTGTCCTGCTATCCCAACGATTCGTAAACCTGGATTGTTATGTGTGGATCGCTCTTCTATGATCTCACAAACCATGCTTAAGAGTTTGACTTCATTTCTAAAAATTAATATAATTACCAACACATTGAAGTCTTCAATTATGAAGAGAGGCTGATCAAATATAGCTTTTGGATATTACATAAGGGGTTAGATTCAGTAGGGGTATGCCTAATATGTGTATCAATACATAGATGGAATTTGACATTTTTGACTGCCTGTATCTTTATTATTGTGTCAAAAAATACTTTTGGTTAATAAATTTCAAAGGAAATTCAATGCTCTTTCACATGATTTTCCATGAAAACCAAGAACATTCCGAAAAAATCGCGTTTACCCCTCCCCGCCCTGTAAAGAGCCCGGGGTCCTCATGTTCGAAAAATCAGCAAACATACCCTCTACCATCTCCACCCTAAAATGTTTGGTTACTTTGGAATTGAGTTCAGCACACCTCAATTTTTTTTACTCCTGGATTAAATCGGTGAAGATTTATTGTTTTTGAATCATATCTTTTCTTTGCATCTTTTCCAAATTACAGAAATCCGCACAAAGAAACCTTCTATAGGTATTTCGAGTAAAAACTGTGCTTTAAAAGCACCTCAACTGTCACTACTTTTAACAATTTTTTCATGTCAACCTAAAAAAGCTTTCGAGTTAAAAATCGGAATTTCGGGTAAAAAGTTTTGATCCTGAGATCATTGTTGGCTTAAACGTTATCTTACTGGTCTGGCAAAATGTGCCGGGCAACCATTAGCTTGCAGCCACATATTGTTTCCAATTCTAAAGAAATATGTTGTATTAATTGGGAAAAACATTTTTCAGAAATGCAAGATAAATTTTTCCACTTATTGTTTTGTATTTCGAATGTTAATTATGGTGGTTGTATAATGAACAATATTGGTAAAAAGGATATAAATCATTGACTAATTTACATTTGATGTTACTACAGTTGTTGTGAAACACTCAAAATTAGGTAAATATATATGTCACATATATACATATTGAAATTAAAATGAGATAGTGGCCAGTGGGAGTTTTTGAGGGATAGAAATTTAAAGTTGTTAAATCTTGAGAAAAAATTGTTGAAACTGTCGAGCCCAAAAAAAAACACTGCTGGGTTTCTGTTAATCCGACTTGATATGGACATCATTTCTCTTTCTGGTGTTTTATGCATGAATTTGTACATTATATCTCTTAAATATGTTGGGGCTATTTGATTTTTTATTTAAAAAATAGAATCAATGTTTGGTGTTTTTATCGGTAACCATCCAAAAAAGCGTGATAACTCATTTCTGAAAAAATATCACGACCTTCAGTACGATGAATGAAGTCGAAAAAAATTTTTTTCACATTTTTTATTCGAAGTAGTTTTACAATCAGGCCAGATAAATCCTTAACTGAATGAATCATCTTGTACTGTTATGGCACTCAGAGGTTCTCTGGGTGCTGGGTACAAGAAAATATCTAGAACTAGTAAAATATGGGTGATATTGTGGATTTGTTGAAAAAATAACAGGTAATATGTACATATATAGTTCTTGTACTTATTCGAGACTTGTAACAAAAAATAAATAAAAAAAGCTTCATTATTCACAACACTTTCAGTATAAAATGAAGCTGTTTCTAGAAACAGTACAGTTGTTATTTCAGCCCGTGATGCATTTTTTCGAAATTGGTAAACTAAAGTGAAAATAAAATTTTCTATATTTGACCATTAAATGATTTTGAATGGACATTGGAATGAAATAAATGCTGGTATGGGGTCTTGCAGGATGAAGACCCCTCATTACTATGCCAAAGGAAATTGAAATCATTATCATCAACATATGGTAAGTAGGTGAAATGTCATGAAAGGCATGTGCAATTTTAAACGGGTTCAGTTCTCAATCTTGTATTGTAACTATATGTAATTAACATCTTAGTATGCCTTCTTACATTTTATTGGAAAAATAGTTATTTCTCGAATAAAAAGAAAAGAAGGGCTTTCTTATGCAATAGTAATTTCTTGCCTTTGGGGCTGTTTCATTTTTAGAAATATTCCAAAAACACTGATTTTTCATTAGTTTTTTCCAATATTGCATACATTTTTACTCCTCAGTTGAATATAGATTGAGAGTCAGTATCTGCTCTTACTTTTTCATTTTTTTTCTGGATTGACAGCTTTGTGGAATTTTAACGTTTTTCATGGATTTGAGATTTTCAATGTACTGAAATAACTTCATGTTTTTTTAACATTATCGTCGTCTTTCATTCTAAAACTGGATCTCAATAAAATCATAAAGGCCACAGAATACTTCATTCCTATTGAATATATCCATCAGGAAGGTAATGGTGGAGGCAGCTGTTATTTTTTCCAAAAGTTCTTAAACCGCCATTACTACAATAATCAATATTTTAATATTTGCATTGAATGTTTATGTATCCATGAACATGGCTGTGCATACTCAGTTCTTGTCCTGAGTTGATGTTTGGTCAATTGTTGCTGATCAGGAAACAAATGAATGTACCAGTATTTTGGATTGTTTTCATTTACCTGTTCCGGTTTTATTCTAGTTCAACAATTCTATGCCTATTTACCTTTTGTTTATTTTCTATTTACTGAAGCTCGACCAAGTTGAACCTGCTACCAACAGGGAGTGTTTCACAGTAACAACGAGAGCATTAGTATTTTCCACTTTTCCCCCTTTTTTTCCCTTTACCACACAAGTTATTGAATTCTTAGATGGTTATTTCGATAAACAAGTTATCATCATCAGTAGGCATTACTAAACTAAAGTAAATAATCAAACCTGTTGTATTTATTGTAGGGTATATCCTGTTCTCGATCAAAGTAACAAAATCAATTCTAGTTTAAAAATAGGAACTTGTGCTTATTCTTGTTTACAATATCTTTTCATGATTATTCATAATGTAAACGTGAATTTCTTATATTTAAATTGCCTATTTTGTATGGTACTTTCGTGATAATTTTGAAACAGTATTATTATTACCCTAATTTACTTTGAAGTCAGGGGTACATCTAGCACCATTTCCTACCCTTATAGAAATTAGAAATTCTTGGCCCTCTTGATAACAGAAATTATGTTGTTAATCTGAATAGAGTTTATTTTCGGGAATAATTGTAAGAAAACGCTGACATTCGAAAACACTCCTTTGGTACACTTTTCATTGAATGGTGGTAAAGTTTAAACTGTTAAAGTGTGTATATTCAAATAAGATCTTGGTTACTACTGAAAATCAGTTACTATCCGAAATAATTCTGGTATAATTATAGATTGATTAATGATTTACTGATTTATTCATTTATTTTGTCCGCATTTGATCAACTAACTCAACTACCGAAATACCAGTTGATGGAAATAACAATTTGAATCATGTCCAATTGTTTTGTACGCTTCTCGTAACAGTAACAAGTTGATTTTCGTATAAAACCAATTAGAAACTGGTAATTTAATATACATTTTAACCATGATTGAAAACTACTTATTGCATATATTCTGTCAAATGCGCCATGACTTCAAGTCCTGGACTTCAATCAAGATTTTCATCTTGATATTTTAGAACCTTCCAGAGGCACTGTTCTGGTTGATTCCACGATTTTCTCGAATTTTCCAGAATCTTGGAGTGCAATTAATAGTTTCCTATCTTATATTCTAGAAAATGTCACGCCACTTGAATTTTTTGTCAGTACGTTCTATAACCTTCAGGAGCTTCTGTTCTGGTTAATTTCACAGGGATACCGAATTTTCTAGAACTATACAGAAACTTTGAGAACATTCGTTTTTTTCTCATATTCTAAAAGTTTCCAGAAAGGTCCTCATCTTTATGTTGGTGGCAGAACTTTCAGAACTTCACTGAGTGTCTTTTCAGTACGGTCTAGAATTTTCTGGGGCTTCTATTTTGGTTGATTGTAAGTTTTCTCGAATTCTTCTGGCGCTCAGAGAACATTATACATAGAGTTTCTCATCTTATATCCTAGAAAGTTACACGTTACTTCCCTGGTGGCCAAATTTTTGAGTAACTTTATTTGGGTGTCTTTTCAGTACTTTCTAGGACCTTCCGGAGCCTCTGTTCCGGTTCACTCTATGAACACCTATAATTTTCTCACATTCTAGAAATTTTCAAAAAGTTCCACAATTGGTGGCCGGACTGTTAGGAACCTCACTGGGGTATTTTCAGTGCGTTTTAGAATTTGCTGAAGTTTTATGATTCACTCAATGGTTTTCTTGAATTTTCCAGACGCTTTAAGATCCTATCTTATAGTCTTGAAATTTCTTGAGTGCCTTTTCAATACATTCTAGAACCTTTCGGAACAGCTCTGTTCCGGTTCATTCTAGGGAGATCTCGATTTTTCTACAACTTCGCAGAAACTTCAGAGTATTCCAGAGATTTCTCTCTTTTATTCTATGAATTTCCAGAAAGTTCCACCATCACGCCCACTCCATGGTATTCAACCATCGATACTTTCACCTGACTGTTTTTTTTTTCAGTATGGTTTAGAACTTTCTGGCTTTGGTTCATTCCAAGGTTTTCTCGAATTTTTCAGGCCTTTGTGAACATTCCAGAGTTGTCGCTTATATTCTAGACATTTCCAGAAAGTTACAACTCTTACGGTCCCCTCCTTGGTAGACAAAAAAAAACATTCAATATGCAATAAAAAAATATATAGGTTATCAAGATGAAAATTATTCTGTCTAAAGTTGGACCAAATTACACAGTGTGCAAAATTTCATAGCTCGAACATCGTGATACTGGAAATAAGATTTATGAATTATCGATCGTGTGGTGGACACGGTAAACGGTAAAACTACCCAAAAAAAAAAACGGAAAAAACCCCAGGAAATAATTCTCCTTCCGAGGCGTTTATTTTCCGTTTTTTTTTTAGATTTCTGTATATAATCTAAAATGGCTATTATTTATTAATTTTATTGAGTAGAGAAAACTCTCCTACCACTGTCCATTAAGTTAATTTGCATTTAAGTAATAAGTCTTGACACATCAAACATGTTTGATGGCTAAAGTACAGGATGATATTCACTAAATAACAAGCACAAAGTGTCAATAGCAAACGCACTCCTCATTCCACATTAAAAATCCAATTGCTAAATAATTCATTGATATTAATACATACTGTACTGATGTTGTTTGATATTTAGTTTGCAACTAGCATTGAGCCAAAGAATTATTTATTATCTTAGGTACCATTAGCATGTAAACAAAATCTATTATGGAGAAATGAGGAATAAAACTTTCTATGTGTTTGTACCACTTTAAATTCCTTTCAATTACACTGCAGTTTTGCCTGTATGGACGTTTCAAACTGATGACTGAATGTACAAATACCCTTAACCTAAATCGTTGTTTGACTCTGAATTATTAAACGCTATTACCCATAACAAAATTTCTTATCCATAATATCTTTGTACCTGGACTATATTTACAGGCGACAATGTGGATACCCTGCATTGAAAACAGGCGAATATACCGAATCTAATTCATCTTACAGCAGGTTACATCCGCAATGCAATGTATAATGCCATTTTATAACGAATGGCAGGTGTGAAAAACTCGACAAAAAATAGTGGAAATTTTAAATTTTGTTGGAAAATTCGGAAAATCTTGGAAATTGCTGTTCGAAATTACACAGTTCCTTCCATCTGGCAGTTCCAGTATTATTGCGTTTTTCCACAATTTTTTTTCGAATTTTTCACCTCACATTTGTTATAATAATTATAATAACAATAACAATAACAGTCTTTATTCCGAATCATAAATTACAATGGAAAGGTCGAAAGTTCAGATTACATCCTCATGGCCGGAGATCGGCGAACCATGAGAAGCGTTTTCTGGTTTCCACTCAACCACATGGCAAAAAAATGGCATTGTACATCCGTCCTTCTCGGGAGTGCAAGAGGTTAGATTACACCCTGTATCTGTTAAAAGTAGACAAAGAGGGTCTCATTGGTATACTTGAATTCTTTTCACAAAATTTGTTATTGAATTGTAAGTAATTCTGATCTAGCCATACATCGAAAGCTGATGAAATTTCAAAAGAAGTGATATGGTCCAGTTTGGCTTGATCTGATATATCTTAAATGAGAGATTTACATTCGTTGTATGGTAATGCTAGAGAACTAACTTTTTATGTCGACTGAAACTAATATTGAATTATTTGGTGTGGTTTAGTTACATACCGGCCGCATGGATGTGAGTAACACTTCGGGAGCCAGTTCGTATTTTTCAATGTAACTCGCGGACTCGCAAACAGACTGGCGATATCGAGTGCTACTTTGCGCGTGACTCCCGCTGCAACACCTAAAAATGCACGCCTATAAAGCCAGCAGAATTCATTTTTCATTATCAGATATGTTTTTTGCTCGCGATTTACACACAAACCTAACCCCGATGCCGCGTGCTACTTACCTCTAAGCCTACCGGCCACCGGGTGACCACGAGGTAAGGTACGCCCCCGCTGTCTTCGTTGTTTCTCTAGCCATATTTCTGAAATTCAAAACATTGAATATGCTCACTGGACGGCACTTTTTGACTTATTTGGAAAAAAAAATTTATCGGTTTTTCCGGAACTGACATGAACTTTCTATTGTCAAATAAGGGTTCACCCTGTATATATCACATGATCGGTTAGGGATAAGCTCAATGAGTAGGAGAGAGACTGTTTCAGGTGGGTCCATCTAACTCCTCTCTCCCACTCATGGAGCTTATGGATAAAATAAATGGCTATATCTCCGGAGTTATTGGAGATAACACCATCAAACCTGGTATCGTTGGATTCCTCATGATCACCTAACCGACCATATAATAAGATATACAGGGTGTCTCATTTGAAAATCGAAGCTGATGTAATTTCCGGGAAACCGGAAGTGGTAAATTATCAGAAGTGGCGTGAAAATATGCGTATTCGAATACTGTATCAACAATCTGAATCTTCAAAACTATAGAAAAATTGGGGGGCGTACCCCACCCGGTATATTTTCTACTAGACTGAGTGAGTTTTTAATAATTTTAAACGACATGTTGAGCCGTGATCTCTTACTGGACTATTTACATTATGAAACTACACCGGTCTTATGTGATTATTTTCTTTGTGTGTTTTAACTAGGCCATACAGTTTGGGGCAGGAGGGGTTCACATTGGTAATTCTTATTTTAACAAATTCAGTGTAAATAAGTTATGCATGTGAAAGAAAATGTTGAAAGATCATTTTGCCTATTTCTTGTTGGGTCTTTTCTGATGACTGAGATTTTCATTGTAAATGACTCGATTCAACTTTTTGAATATATGCCTCTTGTTCAAGTATAATGCTAATGCCATTGTTAGACTTAAACTTAATTCAGTTCAGATTAGTTTGGTGTGAAAAGTATGTTCTAACATACCATACAACGAATGTAAGCCTCTCATTTCAGATATATACCACTTCCACAGCTTTCGATGTATGCCTAGATCAGAATTGCTCATAGCAGCAAATATTTTAATTTAAGAAACAATTTAAAGACCACAATATTAAATTCCGACCGGGGTAAAAAACATATTAATTTTTGGTATAGATATGTTGACGAAATTCACGCCTGGTTCAGAGAAACTACACTACCACTAAGCAATTTGTTGACTTTTATAAATAATCTGGCTAGCAACATACAGTTCACAATCGAGACAGACATAATGGTGATAAATTTTAGTTAAATGTGTTCGGAAAACCGAGTTATACAGAACGTTCAATTCCAAGAACAGAGTATTCTCTTTACCTTTAATTTTGGTTTATTTACTGGTTTTCGACGCAGCTTATCCACATTGTCGTCCGTAAACATAGTTCAGGTACAAATATATAATAATAATATTAATAAAATTTTAGTTTGCTTGATAATGTCCATATTTTGTTTTTCATAAGTCTTCAAGAGATTTGCCCCAGCTGGGAATGACGAGGGTCTTACCTTTTAAACGTACGATCCCAAGTAGTACAGCAGTAACGTAAGTGCTACAAAAACATAGAAAGTTTCTTATTTCTTCATGATGATTTAATACCACGTAGTAACGGCTACATTCATCAATTCATTATCTTCGAAAGATTTGTACAGTTTATTATGTACTGAACGGAGTTTGATCGTGTCTCCCAATCAATCTAGTTTTTGAAAAAATATGCGGATGAAAATGTATTTTTTCTTGTCTCTTAGATCATCCTGTATTCAAGTAATTCATCGACATATTTATTTAGTTACTCTACTGTGTACACATTCCATATTTGTATAATTTCATGGAAGAAAAAACAGGAACAAATTTGTTATTTGTGATGTCTTAGACGGACGCTTTTTTTGTTATAGTATTTTATGAAACCATGCAATTAAAATGCTTCGGATTCTCTTCTTCTTGCTTTATGTCCATAGACAAGTG
The DNA here is from genome assembly GCA_958298965.1 of Chrysolina haemoptera. Lineage (NCBI taxonomy): Eukaryota > Metazoa > Arthropoda > Insecta > Coleoptera > Chrysomelidae > Chrysolina > Chrysolina haemoptera. Next base: position 11,123,391 of record OY282596.1, on the reverse strand, counting down.
TTCATAGAAGATTTTGATTAGAAATAATCAAACACTGTAATTCGTTGCAATATATTATAGGGTCGTGCATTAACATGTTGATTCTTGTAAAATTTTAATGTAGTCTTTGGAATTGTTTATATATTTATATTTATTTTGTTTTTATTTGGTGAAACATTATTATACATTTAAAATTATTGATGTTTTATTTCTTTCTATACAAGTCTTCATTCAAGACATCTGTCAACGAAGTCTTACTGCGCACATTTACGAAAAAATGTAATAATTTGTAAGTGAATTGTCCAACTTATAATCCCCTTTTTTGAGAAAAAAATTCGTATTTGGAAGTGAGATGTTTTCGCATATAGTAATTCTACTTCTGAAAAATGAGTATCTCAGCTAGGCCAGAGTTAATTAAAAATACCCTCAATAGTCTCAATAGAAATTTCTACTTGTGATACCTCAATGATTAGCTGTTGAAAAATTTTCTCTCCTTCCTACCCTCTCCCTCCTCTCCTCTCCCTTTTCATCAAACAAGTAATTAAATATTATTTTTGTGAACACCTCTGCATATTTTATTTATCTGAATAGATATTTTCAAATTCTAAGTAGTTAGTTACAGAAAATATATTAAATAAATGAACTTACGAAACCTGCAAAACAGTTACACTCTATATTTAATTATTACCTCCTGCGGACTCGTATTTTCAGCTTTGGGATTGCAATTCATTAATATTCCAAAAAATTATCGGTAATAATCATACCACTTATTATATTACCCCTGCCAATAACATTAACAAAATATTGGAAGGGTTAGTTGGCGAATCAAAAATATATACATCAATATACACGACGATGGTGCAGGACAACGTCTACTGGGTCCACTAGATTATCATGAAATGTCAAACTTTCATTTTGTATTATTCTTGATGCATTTCTAACAAACACAATCTGTGAACGACACTGTATATTAGAATCATTTGCTGAGAACATCAGGCACGCTCCTATGGTATATATCGCAAACATCTAATTAATGAATGAATTGAAATTAGTATAGGTAGGTACCTGCTTGTAAACACAAAACTATTTAAGGGAAAACAGAAAGGATTGCTAGCGGGAGAATCACGAAAATCGTGCAGCTGTCTTGAAAGAGATACGAACCCCGTGTATGTGGCAATGCCATCAGACGTGTGCGGGTTTAGCCGCTTCCTGTTTCCGGCATTTTGTGTTATTTCGGGAGTTCACTTTTCTGCTTTTTTACTCACACTATCTCTTTTTAGCTAATCATTAATACTGTTCGAATGTAGAACCGTCGAGTGATCCATAGTTCCTTTTCGAAAATCTTTATCTTTAATGTACCCGTAGACATATTTATTGTACGACAGGGGAAGTGTTTCTTCCATATGATTACGTATCGGAAAAATAAAATCTTGTTCGAAGTGAGAGCTAGGTGTTTTATTAACGAACGTTAAGGTTATTTTTGGGTGAGAAAGCCCATTCTTCTTTCATCTTTCTAATACCTACCATGAGTCCCAAAAGTCTTGTTTGTTCCTTTAATAAACGGTTTGATAGATTTGCTAAAAAACTATTACATATGTTGAATTTAGAGGTTGAAATGGTTACATACAAATGCAGCCTGTTCCAAAATTAGGTCGGTACAATTGCTCCGTTATTATTCGGTTTTGGTCATCTCGATTCTTGACCGTTCCGTTATCCTCCATATATTAAATTTTTTTAAATAGAATGCCGTATATTCTATCACATTTTTCGAATCATGATCACATTCTCAACAAAAAAGCTCATAAAGTATTTTTTGTTAAAGTTGTAAATAGGAAAGTTATTTGGAAAAAATATTTTTAATTCGGCAGGAGTGAACCTCTTCACGGGACACGATACCCCTCGATTACTATTTTTGTTTTTTTTTGCCGAAATGATTATCACCTACAAAATTAAAGATAATAACGTGAATGACTTAGAAGATACCCGTAATGAGTAGTAGGCATTCATTGAAGAACTGTATTAAAATCAGCGCGTAGTGGCTGAAAGACAAACTTTAGTCGCTATTTTCCATCGTTCAAGATAACCTCTTGGGAGGTATTCACGTTGAAAAGGGGAACATTCTCCATGTAAATTAAAAAACGAAAAATGTGATTTATTTGTAATATCTAACAGAAAACAACTACTTCCCCGACACAAGCCACGCTGGTGGACAATAGAGCCTTCGAAGTAGGAGGTCAGTTTTCTGCAGCATATACGTTGATAGTAAAAAAACTAAAAATAAACAAAAGAAATAATAGTTTGAAAAAACTAAAGAACACGCTTTACTTCCAACATGGACTAAAAAATAAAAAATAATTGACAATTCTATTACTCAAATGTAAAAAAAGCGTAGGTACATTCGATCTATATTAATTTAATTAAACAATACTGAGCGTTCAAGACCTCAAGAGAACTTTGTCAAGCACCCTACGCTTTTTTTTACATTTGAGTAGTCAATAATTTTTTACTTTTTTTCTCCTCTGGAACATCGCGAGAAGGTTGGGATCTGTTTCTGTTTTATAGATATTTTCATGGACGATGCTTATCCAAAATTTCATCAATCGTTCCACCGTCAGCGGTCTCATCGAGATTGACCCGTCGAGCTCAGTCCTCACATCCATATGCCATCACTTTGGAGACATGCCGAACATCTGTTTCCTTGGGCTCGTTTTTCCACCGAACGGCAAATCTTTGGAACTCGCTGCCTCGGGAGGTGTTCCTGAGGCATACAGCATTCAGAAATTCAAGAAGAACACCGATTCCTACCAACTTTCTGTCGGCTCTCACGATTGTCTCTGAAAAATACAGGTGTTTCCTGTTCGTGGAAATCGAAACTTAAAAAAAAAATTATGAGAGTTTCAAAATTATGTACCACCGTTTCGTTTCGGATTAATATTTGTTTAAAATTTTGCTCTAGTGGAGACAATTTAAAGATATTTAGAATCACTCGACCCCCAATACCAATAATTTTTTTTTAATAAAGGGGCCATTCAAGTATTACGTATTACTAAAGGGGGTGGGGGGGGGGGGGGTCTTTGATTTGCTTATTTTTGATGACATGTGGGTTGGGTGGATCAGGATGGAGCTACCTGTAACTACTATTCCGGTAAGATTCGAACGGACTTGTTTACCACTGCTTGTTTGTTTGTTGACATCGAAAATGTATTGGTATGTTAAAGTATATTGTTTTATTTCCTTAAAAAATAGAAAATGGCATAAACATCTTATAATGTATAATGTCTTTACAATTATTAATTTCATATTCATTGGGGCGTTATATTGAAATAAAAATCTGCTAGTTCAATTCATTCATCAAACAATTATTTTTTTCATTTCCTGAAATTTAGAAAATAGTAATAGATCATTTTGAAAATAAATGAAACCACTCACCCCAAAGTCGTCAACCACCTCGCAAAGAACTTTTGTACCAATAGTAGGAAATTTTATAATTTTTCTTACACAAAATGTGCGATACTGGAGTGATATAAATCCCCATATCTTTCGAGATCGTCACACACAGTTCCCACAGAAAGTAAATGTGTGGGCTGGAATTCTGGGAGACCATATTGTAGGTCCCTTATTTCTGGAAGAAAACTTAAACGGTAATTTGTACCTGGATTTACCAAGAGATACGGTTGAACCACTCATACTTGGAATATTAGAAGAAAATGAGAACGAATTTCAGGAACACATCACCTTCCAGCAAGATGGGGCCCCTCCTCACTTCCAACGTCAAGTTCGAGAGTATTTGGATGTAACATACCCTATGAGATGGATTGGACGTCGTGGACCAATCGAATTGCCGGCACGATCACCAGACCTTACACCTTGTGACTTCTTTCTGTGGGGATACGTCAAATCCAAAGTGTATGAGCAACAATCCAACTCTTTGGAAGAACTTAAAGAACGAATAACACGGGTTTGTGCTGGTATAACTGCAGACATGTTGAATAATGTTCGGCAGGAATTTGTGAACCGAATTTTTTATTGTCAAGAAGTATTAGGTGGACATTTCGAACACCTGCTTCGTTAATTGACAACAACTTTGCTTCTAATTATTTAAATACTACATGTCATAATAGTTTGTTTTCTTTTTGTTACATTGACACTTCAAATGCTTATTGTGAAAAAACATATTAACGAAATTAAAAAAAAATTAGATGGTTGAAAAGAGAATCCAATTCTCTTTTCAACGATGTGTCACTCGACCCCCCATGCCATTTAAAAAAATTAGGTTTTTGTGCCCCCCCGCGCCATCTATCGAGCAATCACAATGCGTTATATTTCAAAAGGTAGTATCGGTGAAACCCTCGAAACGGTTTTTTTTATCGCTCTACGTCAATCCGTTCAAAAGTTAACAGGGGGGGGGGACTATAAAAAGCCGCACTGTATATAGGCTATTTATATTACGAATACGAGAAATTTAGAGAATTATTGTGAAAATTCAGTTGGCAGAACCCTCTACAACTTTTCAGGAGAAGTATAAACTATATGGTTTTATATTATAAATACTCACTTTAAAGTTAAAGTTTTAAACCGACTAATTTACCTACCTATTTTGTAGAGTTGAGAGAGTTAACTTGGTGGCAAGTACTCGGGTATTTTCGAACGACAGTTAAATAAACACCAACTTCATGATTTTCGGGGGCGGTCAAAAATTAAAATAATTCTGCTTACGTAATATTTGAAAGGCCCCAAAATGGCAGTCCGACGCTAGATTAAGTTGTGCTTGCTTTGCAGTGGGGGATTTTGTCAAGACACCCGCCTGTATCACGGTATTCATAGTAACGTAGGTTTTTGATTCGCTAATTACGGACGTGTAAGTTGAATGAAAAAAATATACCTTCCTATGATGAAAAAGAATCGTAATGTGCATTCAATGAACCATTCAAGTTGAATATATGTTCACAAAGAGAAAACGTACTGAAAAGATGTATATACTTACCTACTTCATTAGAATTTGAACGGAGCGATAAATCCTTTGAAACTGAAATGTCCATATTTATGTTACTTCTTTTCCTTTCCAAAGATAAGCCTGCTTCTGTTCGAGTTTTCCATTTACCCTACTGATTCAGTAGCATAAAAACAGCATTTCACTTGATGGATTGAAACCTGAGCTATGACGGCATCGTCGAGGATGAACGTGGCATGTTACGTTATCATTAAATTCGGGTTCTCATACTTTTTCCTCTGTTTACGATTTTTTTCACTTCGGAAAGACGCGTACAAGGGAAGAGAATGAATTCCTCTCCGCAGTGAACTTAATATGATGCATTGTTCTTGGAGAGGATTTTCAAGATGCAGTTGATGTTCTTTGTTGGATCTCAATATATCCAGCATAACTTCGGAATCATGCACAAAACCTTCATTGGCCGATTCAGATATATTGATAATTGATCATACCGGATCAAAATCCCTCGGTGGGCACCCATGTATCTGAATCGGCCTTAAGATCCCTACTAATAATTGACTATTTTATAAATATCGTGAGAATGTGTACAGGCCTTATATTTTATTTATTTATTATTTATTTTATTTATTACAGTTAGGTTTATATAACGCTCATACACACAAAAGGGGCACAGCCTTGTGCAACAATTTAGTTTCTAGATTGATTTTATTAAGGCCTCCACAACTTCTTAGATGATTGCAGGGTATGAGAAACCCGAAATTTGCGTTAATAAAAGCATATTTGAAGAAAGATGTTTGAGAATTCCTGGACAATTATAGGCCTACTGAGCGTCTTCTCAAAATTCTTTAGGTCAGCTGTTGTTAGGCAAATCGTAATATTTTCTCCAAAATCACAACCTCCTAAGTATGAGCCTGTAGAATATTCTTAAGGCCGATTTTCACTTGGCGAAGGTAGGTAGAGGCCACTTCTACATAATAATAATAAATACGACTTCTAACTCCGACAGACTTTTACTACTCCCCGTGTGAAAAGAAGACAAAGAAGAACTATTAAGATTTAGCTAGTTATTGGGTAAACCTTTTGAAATTTTCAATTTGTTAATTTCGGAGAATTCTAAATAATTGAGCTAAATACCTTTACCTTCGACATGAAAAATTTCATAATTTTCATCCTCCAAAACATGAATGGTACATGTCGAGTTTGTTTCTACTACTGAATCGTCTACCTGTCTGACCTACATGTCCCCAACGTTTTTTCTGTTTTGTATGATACTCTTGAATTTTGTTGAAGCAAAAATTAGGCAATTGTTTCTGTAACGGGTCTCGAATGAGTTAAAGTTCTATAATTATTTTTAAGGTTCCTCATAGGGGGGACACTTCTTGGATAGCCTTTTTATGTAGTTTATAACAAGAATATTTTCTATTGATTCGACGTGATTTAGAATTCTCAGAAATTATTCAATTGAAAAATTCAAATTGTTTACTGAATGACCAGTATCTCAATGATTCTTCTTAGTCAAATTTATTTCTAGGTACATTGTTATTGTCAATTTTATTGATATGAGTTGTATTAGTTTAGGAATAAGCGATAATTACAGATGCTAATTACATTAACTGATAAGAAGATTAGATGAAATGCAGTTTTCAACAAAAAATTATTTGGTGTATTATTCGCTTTAGAAAACTGCAATGTAGCGAAAAATGTCGGGAAGATAATAAAATCTGTAGAAATTTAATCGTATTTACCTTAGTGTCATTTCTTATTGTTGTTCAAATTTATTTGTATCAAACAATAACGATACGTACAGCGTAAATCTCCTAGAAGTTCAAAAGATTTTTATACCACGTCACACATGTAAAATTCATGAAAAACTTCTGGTATTCATTTCTCGACTTCAAACATTGTATCTCGTTGTAACATGACATCTGCCTGAAAGATACGCCCTAAATTCTGAACCTTATGCATTCTTTTGATTCAGTCAAATTTGTGTACGGCCGTTTTATTCTAGAGTCTCTTTTCGTTATCGATGCCTCCTCAACCATATGTCACAAGCATAGGTTGGTAAGAAGTATCAAAAGTGACGACTAACGTGTGTCTGAACTTATAATATGCTATACACAGGTGCTCGGGAGTTAAAGTTTTTTCTGGAATTTCCTCTCATCTAAAGTTATTTTAGCACGAGACCGAGAGTGACTGAACCCTCGAAATATGAATATCATTAAAGGAACTATTAATATTCCCGGAGAAATTTCAGACGACTCCGATCGAGAATGTGGTTGGTATAGTGATGCTGGGTGATCATTCATTCATCGTTTGTATATCATTACTCACATATCGAATTCAAATGAATATATAAGGTCGTCTTTATTCGTTCTGTTGAATTACATCATAACATACCTACCCCATAGAGGTGTACAACATGTCAATATAATAATATTGCTACAACAGTGTCAGAATATTCATACCGCACCTTGCTATAAAATGAAAATACATGCGAAATGCATAAGACAGCAAATGTTTCAGAATAAATATTCTAACTCAAGAGTAAGAATGTATATGTTCTATCATTAAAAATAATTTCAGAATTACTACATTCTTCAATGGTTGTGGAAAAAAGTAATTTCCCCTTCACATGACTAAAAATGTTTAATTTAATTTTTATTCACTTGAAGACATTTACAATAAAAAACAGGTAAACATTGGTTCATTGTGGTTTTTCACTATTTTTACGGATTTTTCCTACACGTTCTCTATCTAGCCTTCTGGGGGAGCCAGAAGACCGAATTGATAATGAAAATTTAATTATTCGATAGTACAAATTGCAATTAGCACTTGCGATTGTGCCCTCTTGAAGGAACATTGTACGAATTGATTTCAGATGTAATTCAATGTCCGTAGGGGGAAGTATTTGTCATCCGACAGATATTTGCCTCATATTTTCCGCATTGTGGGATAGTGACGAGAGAAAGGGAATTTGACTTTGTCGAAATTTTTCGTTTCATTTATTTGCAACTCTCCGGCATACTTTTCAGACTTTTTTTGAATTCATGTTCTTTCTTTGTTTTATGAGAGATAGACAGACTTGCGGACAGACTGACAGACGGATGAATGGATACATGGCCGGACGAACAAACAGACAGACTGGCGGGCGGGCGGACAGACTGACGGACAAACATACGGGCGGATAGACGGCCAGACAGACGACGACAGACCGACAAACAGACAGACAGACAGACAGGAAGACAGACAGACAGACAGACAGACAGACAGACAGACAGGAAGACAGACAGACAGACAGGAAGACAGATAGCCAGACAGACATACATGCGGGCAGACTGGCAGACGGATGGACGGATGGATACAGGGACGGACAGACAGACAGACAGGCAGACCGACAAACAGACAGACAGACAGCCAGCCAGCCAGACAGACATACATGCGGAGGGACTGGCAGACGGATGGATACAGGGACGGACAGACACACAGACACAAATATTTTGTCATTTTCCGACTGTTAGTGTGTAACTGAATGGTATTCCTTCACAATGAAAGAAACATGGAACCTGTAATAAAATCTCTCTGTAGAAATAACAATTAAATTTGCGCTTTGGTTCAACGTCAGCTCATGAAACTCACCGCATTATTTGAAATAGGTCGGTATTGTAATTATTATCCACAACCTGAAATTGAAAACGAGTATTCGTGAAATTTTATTGGAACAATAGATGCTTTTAAATGCACATATTGACATAAAACGAATTCAGTTCATTCTGAAATTTGTATGGTTCATAATGGTTTTAAATTGTTACTATATACATAGTTATTAAATTCCCAATATTAAATGAATGACTATTTGTCACCATTTCATATCAAACATCAATATCGGTTATTCAAAACAAATGTTTTTATGAATATATACATTTTATTCGGTTTTTTATTCGATCTCTCATAGAGTGTCAGATGAATATTATATGCAGATTGAATTTAAAAAACTGACTAAAAAGCATACTCATGCAGAAAATTTTAAAATTAACCTTTTTCTGCTGACATTGTTTTGTACCCTACCAGCTTCTATAGCTAAAGGTGAACGCTCTTTCAGGGTACTTTTATTTGAAATGTAAAAACATATTTTTGAATCAAATATGAATAAACACACCAGGAATATATTTTCCCCCTTTTTATACTCCCTTTATTTTTTGATGAACTGGTGCCTGGCAAGAGGGTGCCTGAACCTAAGCACATAACCTTTTCGAACGTCAGGAAGATCTATTCAAAAAGTACTGGTGGTTTCAATGTGTAATATATTGATAATACGCCTAGAACTACTCCTGCCTCATTTACAGGGTGGCCCATTAGTGCGAGGAAGTGCTACAAGCTACATGCATTTAAATAGCAGAACTCTTTGCAATACTGCAAGCATAAATTTTCCTGAAGAACCATCCTGCTGATAAATTTCCTATTATAACTGATTCATTGAGCGCTCTAAAGAGTATACAGCAGTTATACACAGACAATCCCAAAATACTACTACTGAAAAACGAACTCTATTAGGATCTAAGAGTTGGGAAAATAAGTGATAATGATATGGATCCATTCTCATATTGGAATCATTGGCAATGAAAAAGCAGATATCGCTGCTAAAGAAGCGATACACGATCATGGGTCAATGATAATCACCAAAACAACTTCGTCAGATATAAAAACATTCATTAAGAGTAGGATCACGAAAAAGAGAATGGATGCAATCAAGTTCGAAACTAGCCGAAATAAAAACATCAGTAAAACCCTGGACGTACCTTCCAAAAAGCAGAAAACATCAGGTTATCCCGAGGGTTATCCTTTGTCGACTTCGTATAGGCCACACCAAGTTTCGCATGACAACAGTAACTGACAGTTACTAACTGTAAAACACTTCAAAATCTTCAAATCTGCCCCAAATTCCAAGAAGTAAGAACAAAATTTAGAATACCGAAAGAACTACATGAAACTTTTAGTGAAAATTGTAATGTTAAAAACTCAATAAATTAAGTATTGCCGAACCAACAATCTTTGATTATTCAAACCAAACTCAAGGTCAAGTACGGAGTTCATTTACGCCATATTGTACAAAACGATAGATACAAAATTGTATGACAGTAACTTTTGTTTCATATATCGAATTTCAAATTCATAGCCCATTTTGATGCCCATTTTGATAACAGTTTCAATGCGCATGGCGCACTCGAAAACAACCTCTTGTACTGAGATACGCATGGCGCATTTATTTGCGAGGGATGAACCAGTTTGCAAGCAACCAGTTAGTATTATTTTAGGACTGTAGTAGATACTTGTCTGTGATTTAATGTACGTTTTGTATGGAGCATCACCTATGAAAATCTGTGAGTCCTTGAATTTTGCAAATGTCAAAGTGCTAAACACGCAGTTTTAGTCTAAATGAAATGAAAATGCAAATTTCACAAAATCTGTCAATTTTAGGAGCTTGGTCATATTAACAAAATAGGAATAAAGTAGTTCTACAAAATGGTAGAAAGTTCTCCAATGATATATTTTTAAAACCAGATTTTCATTTCACAATAAGTACCTAATGGAAGTGCCAACAATTGCTGAAATTGAGGAAACAATACCAATGAGAAATACTTTCACTTCAGATAATTTTTCATTGTGTAAAAATTATATTTATTTCAATTCAGAAAAAAATCGTAGTTTGTTCTGATATAAACTCATGGTGTATGAGATCCCATTTCATCGTCAAATAACAGAGAGAAACTGTGGTATGATATATTCGAAGAAACTAAAATTATTCTTAATATTTTCTTTCATTTCATTTTATAACACTGCCAAGGCATGTTAAACATCTAATTCTTATGCGTATACTGTTACCTCAACTAAGGCTTATATACACAATATTAATTGTCGAATGCCCGGCCATATGACAGAGACGTAACCAACAGAAGATGTTTCAAAACAATGTTTGAAATGCTTTTGAACACAGTTAATTTGGAGAAGTAGGCATCGACTAGAGAACGTAATATATAAAATAATCATTAAAGAAAAACTTTGAAGACTAGCTTTTATTCAAATGCGATAAAAAGTAGTAAATAATTTTAGATGTGTACTATAAGTTTTTCTGTGAGTTACTGCTATAAAATACAAGCTCGATGTTCAGTACGTTATCTTCCTCATTGGGTTTGATGCCTGCTAACCACCCTCAAGCCAGGGTTCTTGTTCCCGATCCTCTGGATATGTTCTGTCGTGTGCCTGTAGCAGGATTCCTTATGCGCGGGGCCAGTCTGCTTACCTTTAAGGACGTTAAACTCTGCTTAGGCATGCTTGGTGTGAGAAGTTTTTTTGGTAACTTACCTATCTTCTCGGCAAGCACGGAAAAAAACTACACCGTTGTCCGAAATATCATTTTACTTGCTTTCTGAATCCAAGCAGTGCTGTTAATTATTATTCGATATTTAAAAGCCGTTTAGGGGTAAATATACAGATTTTTGTTTACAGAATACGATATATTCCCTTATTTTAACCTTACTCGCCACTTTAATCAGTCTAATGGATATTCCAAGTATATATTCCCACAAGGAATCTCGTGAAAATTAGAATCCATCTCTGTAAAGATTGAGCCATTAAGGCATTTCTTATTCATCACTCGTATGATTGAAGTTTACTTCCTACATTAACTCAGTGACTAACTATTCATAAAATACATTGCATAATATTTATTACACGAGGCACAAGTGTTCAATCCAAAGACCGCAAATTGTTTTAGTATTCGATGAATATTTGTCAGTTCGAAAAACGTCAATGACCGTAGATGTTGATGAGCTTCCATTCATATTGAAAATGTATCATAATAATAATGATGAAGCGACTTTATTATTGCCTATTTTGTTACTCAAACCGTTGGCAGCAGTAACTTGCTCAGATATCCCAAGATTTTGGGACACTAAGGAACGAATAACTTCCATCAAAAGAGATCAAGATTTCTCTTTCTTTCAGTTTCAGGTTCCTAATCTGGTCAATAAATTCTAGTTTTTTACGCTTGGTTGTGTCACTGGAAGGTTCTCTTTTGTGAGCCATTCTGCTAATTTGTATGTGGGTGACCCTAACGACCAGACGATTGGTCGAACCGAATGGAGCCGTAAGGACTGTTAGAAGAAGTATGTGGAAAAACTAGAAGGGCCATGAAAGTACGGTTGGAAGTGCAGATTGCTCATATCCGATTTTGAAAACCAGAAAAATCGAGTGTGACACAACATGCTTTGGATCACGACCACCAATTTGATGACACAAGTTTTAAATTGATTTGACTGTTTTATGTCTCACAGGTGCATTCGAGAGTTTTGGGAACTGAGAAGTGTGAACATAGTATGAATGTGACAGCTCTTTGTTCAAGTTCATAGTACAATAAAGGTGTCTCTTTTATAATGAAGTCATTACTCACTAATTTCCAAGAGATAGAAGATTACAACAGGTAAATTCTAAAATAAAATAATAATAATAACAGGTTTGGTGTGAATAAAGATAAAGAGGCAAGTATCTGAATACTACTCTCAGAATTTAAATAAGCCTCCGAACTCAGAGTATTATGGATGGACGACTACTGGGTTTTGTCACACAACTGCATCTCTTCTATCCTTTGTTTAATCTATCATCTGGATTCACTTTATTTTAATAATCACCGTTCGTTTCCAATTCGGCGGCTGCGACTTCACGAAATATTTTCAACTTTATATTGAGTTTTGTTCGTTATTATCGTTTTATTTTATGTTTTTACTGAAAATTGTCGCAAAAACGGTAGACTTATCGTGTAGGCCACGTACGGCCCACAATGCGACTATTAGAAGGAGGAGGGAGTATAGAAATAATATAATTGTGGACACGCTTTTTGAAGAGTTGCAGGTCACAGATCTGTGGGAAAACTGATTTCGGAAGCTTGTTCCATTCTACACTTGATTCCTATAAAAATATCCGCAGTTGAGATTATCGAGGTCCACATCTCTGGCCAAAAAAAATTATAATTGTCTCATCCCCCGATTATCTGTACTAGTTCATTAGGTTTAACCGATATCCGATATCTGTCCAGTACAGCGCTAACAGCCTTTTCGTCCTCAGTCAATTCTGTCTCTTGATATCGTCTTTTCCTTTTTTTTAATCATTACTCCTATTTTGATTATTATCTGTCGCGTAGGACTTTCTGATGGAATATGAATTTTCATGAGAACCAAAAATCATAGTTGCTCTCACCGAACCTGCTGAGGGAGCAATATTGTTTCGTTATCGGATCTCAGACGTGGGGTCGCGTATGTTTGTCATAAGTAGAATACTTTAACTGAGCCATTTAGTATTTAAAAACAATAATTGATTTTTTTTATCGCAGACAAAGATATTCCCAATGACGAAGCCCGATAATAGTCTTGGAGTATTGGGTGGTTTCTATTTCTTGAATTAAAACTATATGGAATGTTACAATTTTAACAACAAAATCAAAAGATTGTAAGATAGGAAGTCTTTTAGTCATCCCTTATTGGCAAATATTTCCCAAATCCCGAAGGGTCTCTTGTGTTAGCTATATTTCTAAGGTATACAAATAGGCAAAAATGGGTAAATATGTCTGGCATTGCTTTTATGTACAACGTAAGCAAAACCGATGTTGATTCAATTTCAGATCAGACAGGTAAAACGCTTATTATTTGGGTTTTACTATATTGTTGTGTGTTGTTGTTTTTTTCCGTTAACCTGCTGTCGCCCCCCTACGAACGACAGCCCTCAATATTCGAAACTTGTGCGAGCCAAGGATTAACGATGGATTGAAATATTCTGGAACTGACTGCAAAAGATGAGAATCCATCAAATTTTGTAGCATAACAAACATTTTACTGACATAAACCTAATTCAAACAACTATACCAAAATTAATTAGCTGTGCTGATAACCTTCGTCCACTTTTAGATACCGTAAATATTATGGTTTTATATTTTCAGAACCTAAAGTTTCCAGTATTTTCAACAATCTTTTATAAACAGTGATTCAAAGTCAAGCACTTGCTTATTTTCAACAGCCATCATGAGAAATACTGGGTGATTCAAATTAAGCCGACCCATTTCATTTAGTACTTGGTACTTAGCATTCTTCATGTATCTTTTGTATGAAACGAACAATTTCGACAAAGTAGAAATCTTCTCCTCTCCACACTATCCTACGAAGTGGAAACTTTTAGGCAAACATCTGTCAGGAAAAAAAAGTACTACATCCTGCGAACGTTGGATTTTTGTTTTGAGAGATACGTCAGGATTGTTAAACGACCCGTGTCAGCATGATATAATTAAAAACACTAGAATGCTAATCCCATAGGCACATTTAATATTTATTTGTTTTCCTCCAAGTTTTCCTCCAAGAGGACACAATTGCAGGTGCTAATTGTAAACAAGCATTGAATATTTCCTCTTCTGGTTGGGAATGACCACCTGCAGACATGACATGTTTCATGGGGTTTAATTTTTTTCATCAGTGGAAGAATAGGTCAGGCAACTTCATGAATGGGAACAGTATTCCAGGACTGGTCGGATCTGAACCTTATAAATTTGCAGGCGTTTTCAAGTGAGTTTCCACAAGATGAAGACAGAGGCAAATATTGTTTTCCCTGCCAATACGAAACACAGCATCAAAATCCGTTGTGGAACATGAGATCCCAAGGTGACTATGAAACACAGACTTTACGATTTTAAGTTTTTCATCATCTTTTTCGACTACGTCATTTAAGAGTTACGTTTGCATTGCTGCTCTAAGGTATCATTCATTCCTTCAAGACTTTGATTGCATTTTTGTTAGATGACGTGACTTACCAATTTGAACTATTGAATTGTTGAGTTCATTAATATTAGTATCTAATTTGGCTTCCCATGTATTGATCCTTTCATCAATTTTCTGCATAATTCTACTCTATGAAACCCTACTCTCAACTAACTCCAAATCAATGTTGCTGTCCTCCGTATTTTTCCTACCATGACTCATGGCACGGCTTTATCAATTGATAGGACTATATACTGAAGAAAAAAACAAATCAGCCCGGTTATTGTGTTATTGATAAAAACTTCATGCGCATGGAACATAGGGCACCAAAACACACCATTCATACACAAATTGAAATAAAAACGATGTATAAAACAGAAAATTTGAACACTTATTCACGGAGCCCGACCAGCACGTGTTACTAGCACATTGTCAGAATCTCTATCAAAATAGATGTCAGATGTAATTCAATGTCACATTTTCTCCTTTGTGGGATTGTATGGATAAAAGGGTCACAACTTCGTCAAAATTATTTGTTTCCTTTATTTGATACTCTCCGGCACACTTGGTTTATATAGATTACAATTACATTGTTCATTGGCCATTATTGTTCACATTGTAATCATAATATACCCCGCAAGGATTATTTGTAATGAAAATAAAAAATTGCTTTGATAAATAGATAAATGGTACATATATTAGATATATATACGCTCCCAACCTGGCCATAACCAGCATGTTTCTCATTATTATGAATCTTGCATCCCTACTACTTCATTAGTTTTTGCACAATTTTTACTCAATTCAGTTTTGTAGTGGTATATCATAACAGTTTTTCTATAATCGTTTGCGTTCTCGCTTACAACTCTGATGTACCTAATAGCATATTCTGTTCACCATCTGTTTTATTTCAGATTTTATATATAAATAAAACTGCGATATGATACTTTACGTGAACTTATATACAG
Source organism: Chrysolina haemoptera (assembly GCA_958298965.1). Classification (NCBI taxonomy): domain Eukaryota; kingdom Metazoa; phylum Arthropoda; class Insecta; order Coleoptera; family Chrysomelidae; genus Chrysolina; species Chrysolina haemoptera. The sequence continues at coordinate 11,107,699 of OY282596.1, read as the reverse complement.
ACATCTTTTTCCAAAAACACTTTCGATAAATATTAATAAATATGCACAGTGATTCGAGGAATTCACCGGATGAAATGGTAATGATCTCTTTGATGAAAATGTTTCTTTTTTATTTCACACACAAGGTGTTGTTTTAAAAAAAAAATATGTTAGAACCGATATTATACCTAACAATATCTAGGTTATCAATTATCTCAAATATGGAACATATCTGAGATACAATTCTTATGAAATTTGAATTTTCCAACTTACGTTGTGGTCATAGGAAAATAGGTTACATTTTCAAGTTCAGCGAGTTAATTTTGGTGATATCGAAGAGTAACTTGTGACATCTACAGTCACTACTTGAAACTTAATTTGAAACGAACCATGGAATCCAAAGTTAAATGATTATGTACTCGTCGACACGCAGCCAACAAATATGTTGTTTTGTTCAACACAAAGCTCAATCAAGCTTCGAGTACGTGGAGTAAAGAGAGAGTTCAGTTTTGAATCCACGAGTGTCATCATCCGCCGACAGGTGTTTCGTTACTTCCCACTCATCAGGTAGACTTTATATGGAATCTCTCGAAATTAAAACAAATGCACTCTGAAGACCAAAATATTATTATTTCACAAGTCATAAATGAGGGAATGGAAAGATACATGACTCTACCTGGTGCCGTTATGCCTAGCCGTGAAGTTCGATCAAAGCAGAAACAGTGGGATCAACTATAATGAATAAACGTCAAATGGATCTCTGCGTTTGTTTGGCCACGCTTGAAAAAATGCCAAGTGGAGGTTGTGGTCTTTTTTGACAGTTCTATACTAACTTGGACATTGATCGGTATGAGCCAAGTGCTTTAAAGCCACTGACTGTTTTTTATTGATATGTGTGATGTTGGTTTCATCCCATCTCTTTCCAACTTAGTGAATTTCCGCATGGAATACAGTCGCATACGACTCTAGGCAGGTTGTAATCTCTGTCCTAGGCCCACAACTGTATACACCCGCCCCAGCGCCTAAGGGTGGTTTAGGACCATCTGTGAACTAACAGTTGTCTGCACTTAGTAGTTCGTCTCTATCTAGAATTAGAACAGTATAAGGCAGGATATGGTTGACTATTGGAGACATTATATCGGAGGTTCTTTTCCAGAACGCTGTGACCATCGAAGTCTGCAAACTGTTACGATATTGGGGTTCGCGGTTACAGACAAATACTGAACAGTTATGACTCTTTTATTTACAGATCCAAAAACAACGTTGAATTCCAGTAAACTCAAATATAGTGATACATCTATACTTCATAAGCTTTAAATCCTATATACAAACTTTTTGTGATCTTAAGGTTCAACTAAGCTTCGAGAACTGCGGTAACGAAAACGCCTAGAATTATCCATTTCGTCGAACTCTGGAAGCTCTGCCTGCATACCTCGCTTCGAAAGCGTATTGATGGTGACGTAATCTGTTCTGCCTGCCGATGCTTGCTGATTTTTCGGAACTGTAGTGGTTGCTAGGTAACCGCTCGCCATCCAGAGTATTTCGTAACATTTAAAAAAATAAAATTTAGTTTGATTGGACTATGAAGTATATTCGACACTATTCATGCGATTGAAATGCATCTTTATGGAAACCGAAATACAGATGACTAACCTACTAAAATTGTGGCGAATTTGTTGATCTTCTACCGTCTATCCACTTTATAAGATTACTGAAATGCTGCAGTGCTGTGTATTATTGTCAGTTCCGTTCGGTATATTTAGATACATTCATGTACGAAGAATAAAAACAAAATAAATGTAGCATGTGAAGAATAATAAGAAGAGTAGAAATTCAAGACAGCTGGGATAACTGGCATTCAGGAATATTTTATTGGGGACAGCTACATTGACAAAGTCAACTGTTTTGGCAATGATCCTAAATGGTTACTTTATGAAGAGGGTAGGACGATAAAAAGCCGCGTACATACTATGTTCAAATGCAAACCAACGCCAACTCGATCGAATGTGGTCATTGGTGTTGGGTTCGGAAATGATTTCTTGTTGTAGTCCACATCGGATTTTTAGTTTGGAACTGGAAATCATTGGTTGTGGTTCGGTCATTTTGCGGGAAACGGTATTTAATTCTGTTGGGTACGTCTAGAGAATGAAAAACGTCAGTCTAGGCGAGAAGCAGAGTACAATTTACAGGTGCGCTATCATTCACTTCATTTGAAACATGAAATAAACAATAATCTACGTCTGACTTCAGTGAATACTTGCCAACGACTGACAACTTCAAAAATCTCGTCCAGATCAAATCAAAAATCTCTTCGATGTACCACTAGGCGACCGAACGCAGGCCAACGCCAACGGTGGCCTTGGAATGCATTGGATTGGAGTGCGTTCGCCGCCTTCGTACACACCCATTCCAACGCATCCAAATATCTGTCTACATGTGCCTTGTTATGCGTCGGAGCTTCTGTTTGTACGCGGCTTAAGACGAGGACTATGTTTATTAATTATCGGTTCGCTGCCTTCACTTATATTTTAATGAGAGGTACGTAAGTAGCTCTAATTTGAGTTTTGAATGAAAATGATTCTGGCAAGGATTGAGGACTCGGAGCTTGAAATAGGCACAACTTTTTTCAAGTATAGTTGTTCATCAACCAGTCAGTGGACATTGTCAGGTCAGCATTTGGACGTTTTTTATGATATCCACGGAAGGTGGCTTGCCCCTATAACATTTTTGTTTTTGAAGATATTGAAATGAAATTTGGAGGATTTGTGTGAGACATAAATCTGCATTTTTGACAAGTGACTCAGCTTCATGCAACTTCCGGTCTAACTGGAATTGAAATAAACTTTCAATTTTTAAATGAGACACCCGGTATATTTTCACTTTTTTTGTCATCATATGACATTCTGAATACAACCATGTATCATTTGCTAGTTTCGGAAAACATTGTTTTTAATTTTCAATCTAGTGGGCCATGGATACGTCCAAATTATTGATTTATTTGATGAAATTATTGGAAAAAATACAGCTTCTACGACTTGAAAATATCTGATGCAACCTTATTCTGTTTCATAGATTTTAGCAGCAATCTTTCATAAGTGAGATTTAACCAAATAGGTCACCAGTTGAAACTATATAGTCGATCATGAGAGTTCCTGAGATCCTGAGAGTTTTAGATATTTCATCAGCTGGATGTTGATGTTTTTTTCCGTGACCTTCGAAATAACAGATAGTAGTACTATAGCTCTCTAGGTAGGATCTTACTCCTTTCATTGGGGTCTGGTTGTACTCTTAAAATTTTCCAGTTGGGCCTGGGAATACCTGCAAATTATGAGGTGGGTTGAATAACTTGCGAAGAACTGGTGAAAACTCCTTGGTTTCTATTATCACCCTCAAGAGCCCAGCCTCAGATACCCTATGATATAAGTAGCATGCTCAAACAAGAAGGGTTCACGGCCTACGGTTGTCGACGAGTTGGCCTCTTTTGCTCCAAACTATGCGAATGCTGTGAATGGAACTACTCCAACGCCCACACAACTTTCATAGACGACGAAGTCGATCACGTTCCCTTGGCTGGGGAAACGGGAAAGATATGTTTGGAAGGTAAATGTTACTATTAACTTCATTTCACACTACAGATATAAATGAATGAGCTGCAGATATCCAATTGTCACCATGGTGACAGATTAGAAACCGAGCAGTGGCAGCCAGAAAGACATTTCTGGACCTGCTGCTGAACATCCACCTGAAATGCAGGTCATTACATCCGAAGACCCCCAACTTAAACCATCAGGCATAAAGAGGAAAAAGAGGGAAGTTCAGTGAGATTTGGTGGAACGGGGATGAAGTGAAGAGAAATGTGGACAGAAGAGTGAACTGTAGTGACTTCCTCATTTTCTATTTTCTTCATTTTTTAAAAATTTACAATTAAAGTTTGTCTAGAACATGGATTCTATATCTGTGCCTATTTATAAATCTGTTTACCGGGTGACCACGAGATGAGTTCCGCACCAATTTGTCTATAGTTCTGAAGATACAGATTTCAAATTTGTATGTCGCTATAGTACTTCAATACGCATCTTTTGACGCCCCTACTGGAAATTACTCGTTTCGACCGGAAGTGACCCAAAACTTATTTTTTCTTGTTTTCTGAAATGCTTTGAATAAGTCAGTGTTTCAAAATTGAAAATCAGTTGAAAAATGGCGGAGATACAATTCATTATTCAATCGAACAAAGTTGGCCATGAAAATCAAACTTAAACCATTTCAACTAACGAACGACATCGGCAGTTATTAGAGAAAGCTTCGAGGAGATATCAAATTGAAAACTGGGGTCCTCATGGAATTGCACCATCCATATTTTTCAACAGTTACTGAGAATTGCCTCAAAACGAACTGATGCTCTCAAATAAACTATCATTTCTCAAAATGCAACAAGCCCTTTTCACTTCATCATGTTGAAAAATTATGGATCACCAGATCACTTATTCGATGAAAGTTGTTTTTTTTTTTGGAAAATTTCTTATGTTCAAAGCCGCCTTTTTTGAATAACATTCAAATTTTAGAACACTCATGAGAAATATCTTGTATCTTCGGTTCCATTCGGAATTGTCCAAAACTTGTCACATGAGGAATGTGATAATTCATCATTTTTCAACACGTCGAAGTGAAAAGAGCATGTGGTAGTGTGAGCATTTCTTTATAGGTACAATTGCGATTTGAGAAAATGTTTGATAATTGTTGTAATCATTGGGTGCGAAGCGTTCAGTTTGACCTAAGAAAACCTATTCTAAGGAAACAACACAAGAGTTGACAAAGTTTTGCAAAATATTTTCAAACTGATTTATTTTGTTTTGATAATAAGTTCTGGCAAAAGATGTAATATGTATTTCACTGCTTCAAAAGATTACAACAGAATTGAAAAAAATATTCTTGAGTAGTGTTAGATTTTTTAATGAAATGTTTTGAGAATTGAACTTACTTATGTCGAGAATTACCCTACATAAAAAACAAATTATTTTCTATAGAAAAGTCATTATAACATAATAACGATTTCAGCTCGAAAATATGAATAGGATATTCATAAAATCTGTTGTGGAATAATGTGCGGCTGAAAGACAAACTTTAGTCGCTATTTTTCATCGTTCAAGATAACCTCTTGGGAGGTATTCATGTTGAAAAGGAGAACATTTTCCATGAAAATTGAAAAATGAAAAATGTGATTTATTTGTAATATCTAACAGAAAACAACTACTTTCCCGGCAACTATCAGATGTAGTTCAATGTCCAGCGTGGCTTGTGCCGGGGAAGTAGTTGTTTTCTGTTAGATTACAAATAAATCACATTTTTCATTTTTCAATTTTCATGGAAAATGTTCCCCTTTTCAACATAATAACGATTCTGACTGTCAATAAAGTTCAATTTTCAAGTAAGATTATCTCAAATTATTCTCCACATTCAATAAGTGGAACACGGCCACAGAATGCCAGTTTTTCATCTCTACTATAACTAAAAAACAACTTTTTTTTCAATTTTGCAAACGAGTAATTTTTGAAGGACAGGATAGAGAGCTTCTAAGAGCTTCTGTTTGAGACATTCTTTAATTTTCGACAAAGAATCACCCTATAAAAACTTTCGTAGTTATATTTGGCAACATCCTGTATGTATTTATTCGTGTATGCATACATAATTTCATGTACTATTATACTACTTTTTTTTAATAAAGTTATTATTGCTTATTGATACGTTCTGCCGACCAACTAGCCCTTATTTGTGCACTGTGAGTTAAGAAAAGTAATTATCGACTAAGGACTTGAAATTGAAAGATGGCTCGCAATTGAGATACATAATCCAAGGCAGTTCAGTAGAATAATAGGTGTTCTATTGAAGAAAATTGAAGATATATTTCGTTCGGAGGGTCAGGACAAGTAAACAAATTTTCGAGATTGCAAACTAATAGCAACATCTGGTCTGGAGAGGGAGCATTTATTAGCAGACCTCGCCGTGCTCAGTACAATGTGACTGCGATGGTAGAAAATAGACAGACTCCTGAAACATTAAAAGAAAGGAGCTAAGTCACTAGCGTCATATATCCCGAGCTAGTCAGTTGTGGTAGTACGCCCACTGCGTTTGGCCCTTAGAGCGCGTACCCTAATCCAGTGAGTATGGGAACTTCATTTAAAACACCCGCATCAACCAAAATAAGGCCTTGTCTATAGATTAATGAATTGAGTGTGGTAGACGTAGATTTACGAGTGTCGTGCGACAGTGGATTTTAAATAGAAGTGATTTTGTGCAGTTCTCCGTTCAGACTGACTTATATTTGATTTGTGGTGTGTACTCATGGGTAAGTTAAATAACGTTATCAAGATACAATGCGATTATTAGTTTTAATTGTTTTACATTGTCTACCGAGCGCAAACTCGCTGTTTTGTTATTGCCGACTTCACGGACAAATATTCGCAGACTTTCTTGAGTTTATTTTTGGATCGCGTTGATTATTTTACTAGGCAGAATGTTTCATTCGAATAAGATACTTTGCCAGATATTAATTCTATTAGTTCAATTACTCGCAGACTATGCTCAACATACCACATTCCTCAAATAATAAAAAAAAAATTTTGATCATGACTTTTTTACATTTTTTTGAACTCATACATGGAATAACTGAAGTTTTGTTTCCCGTGGACGTCAAACTTACAGAACATCATGAGGAGGTATTATCAGTAAAAAAATAATACTGAGTAGGGGTAGCTAGGCGGTGGTTAGGATGTACTACCGCGAAAAGGGGGCAGATACAAATCATGAATATTATTCACCACTATTTTTTTGAAAATAACGGTGTTTTTACATTAGAAAAATAATTCATTTTACAGAAATTCTGAAAAATTGTTCGTCAGACCACTGGTATTGAAGGGCGCACATTTTTCAAACTCGCCGCAAGGGCGCAGCAGGGCCTTGCTACTGCGCTGATACTGAGAAACTAAAATTTACTTTCATCACGACTACTGGAAAATAAGTTATTTTAACAGAATTGTGAGATTTTTCAAATGTTCATTATTTATCATTTCATCTGTGCTGGAAGAATTGTGTTTTACAAAATATTTCAGGTTTATTTTCCATAAGCTATCATTTTGCGTAAACATCAATCATAAAATTAGTGTTATAGGCCAGTCGAAATGTACATGATTTTTCCAAAATTCAACGAATGTTCTAAAACTTCAGTGGAGTTTTGAAAAATGGCGATTTACATCTTCTGATAAATTGGCAAATAAATTGGCTTAGTTTACGCACTGTCGTAGACATTTTTTTATCAATCCCAATTTTTGAACGAAAATTCCAAAAGTTCTACATACTCGAAGAATTAACTTAAATAATTTTCTAAAGAAGTGCTCAACGTAACATTTTGCATCAAACGGAAAATACATTTTTCGATTTAATTGTAATAGAAGTATTGGAATTTTCAAAAAAGTTTTGAATAATGATGGCAAATAAGATGTCAGTGATAATGTTTTCATTGATATGCAACCTTGCCTGACATCACACAATTGTACATCAGTTCAGATAACCTACTACAACTGGGTTACATCAGTGTTTTCACTCTTCTTTATTTTCAATATTTTCATGAATGTATTTTTACGTGTCGATTGAATGAAGCAAGAGCTTACTAAACCATTTTGAAAATCTCAATATCTGTCTAGCCAATTACAGAAAATAATTTTTTTTTCTTGGTAACGGTCGCAGATACGAAAAATCTACCAGCGACGCAATACGCAAAAGTTCAGTGGGAGAAAAGGGGGAACATGACCCTGAATGAATATTTTTCTGTAGATTCTTACAACCATTTGGCATGCCCAATAAACTTTCAGTGATGAATAAGCCAAAGAATTGCCTTATTGCGTACGTACATGACATTTAGGAACACCCTGTATACTCATTTCCAATAGAATCAGACACTAATCACAAAACTCGCCAGCCATCTCGATTTCAGAAATTTCACCAAAAAGTCGTAAACTTGAACCTGAAAACCCCCACACACCAATTTTGTATAGAATCGGACCATAATCACTGACAGACAGACAGAAAACATACAGTTAACTTATTGATTCCCACATAAATATTCCAATAAAATATAACATTTTTATACCTTTTGAGTCTTTTCTGAATATATCACAATATTTTTTTATAAATTGTAGTTTCCAAGAATCATTGTTCACCTCTCCTGCCGTAACTTGGCAGGTTAACAATTTACATAACCAAAGTAAACTTAAGAGTTGGTGGAAACTTCTCTGAATCAGTTTATAAAAATATTTAACATCGAATCAACACTTAAGTTAAATATTTTATAAATTGACCCTAACTAAAACTAAACAGAGAATTTGCTACAGCAGATTTTCTTGTACCTATATTGGACGGATGAACTGACCGAATTCATGAATATTGTGATATAAATAGAAACAGTTTCATTCATTTGAAAAGTAAGTTACTGCACCCTAGAAATCCATGATGATTTCTGAAAAATAACAATACCAGCATATTAGGCCAGTAGGAATAGACAATCAACTCATAATAATTCCAAAAGTTCGAGATAGCAATAAATCTCAGTTTGCAATCTCTTTCGAAGTACGCAACATTGTCATAATGACAATTAACTTGAATTTTGCTGTATCCTGGTTGAGAAAATTCCGAAAGATCTGCCAACGTGGAACATATTTTTTTAATTCGTGGTCATTTTTTTGATCAAGGTGGTCTCGAAATAATTACAAAAATTTTGAAACATTGTTGCAAATTTTGAAAACATCTGTTGTGATGCATCCGGAACTTCATGCAATTTTGAAAAATCTAACTAATTAGATTTTTGCAATTATTTCGAGACCAACTTGATAAAAAAAAATATCACGAATTCAGAAAACATATGTTTCGGTCAACATAACATGTTGTAAATCTAGACAACTGTTGGGAATATTCGTGATATGAAATAATATATTCAATACTACTCCAAGTTTGCGGAACTTTTGAAATTTTTTCAACGAATACCGCAAAATCCAAGTCCAATTGGTTGCAAAATAAGATTTGTTTCTTTCTCAATGTACCAAAACGTTTGAAAACTTTTGGAATTATTGTTAAATTTTTGATTTTTCATGTCTATACTGGCCTATATTATGTATTGTGGTTTCCGTGACACCTCCTTCTAAAATGTTTACGGGAGAATGATGGGTGGAGAGATTTGGTTTTTATAAGTCTTAGTCCTCGTCTTAGTCATTTTGAATCCGATTTCAATATGAGATAGTTCAACGAAAGGCTCATATTAATAATATATCAAGTCTCTTTACTCTAACACGTTAAATGTATTGATTATTAATGGTTCTGAAAACAATATTATGTTTCGAAAACCCGAAACAAAATTGGAAAAGCGAACATTTTCCAAAATAATTCTTTTCTGCGAAAAGATACACGTGGCTATCACTAAAACAGGTCTCAGAGTATTGAGAGCTGAATTAAAGCATACTTACTATTCTGAAACGGATAATCTAACAAAGGCTTCTATAATCATCGAGAAAACACTATCACTAAGTTAGACTAAGATTGAGAAAGAAATAACCCTCTAGTTAAATCACGGTTATTTTTATTTGAGGGGCCCTTAAAATTCAATTTGTTGGACAAATTTGCTGGCGTTCCGAAGCATTTTTCGCAAAAACGATTGTTTTCCTATTTTCGTCAACATGTATGATTCGATTATATCCTATAATACATCGTGGTCACGAAGAAATCGAAACTGCGAAAGTTGAAAAGTTCCTCAAAAACGTCTATTATAGTTCTTTTATATATATATATATATATATGTATATTTTTTTTTTTCAATAATTCAAAAACTAAAAATATGCGCAACTTTGTCCTAATTCAACCAGTGGCAGAGCCAGCATATCAGCTGAACTGAACGGCCGAAAGCATAGTCAACAACCGAATGTTATGAATAACGGAAAAAAATTGTTAAATTCTCATAGCTCTCCCATGGCTTCTTATCTCTTATAATAACAGATCTCCATGGTGGAGGTCGAAGAATGGGCACCCTATATATTGAAATATTTATATATATATTATATTTTCTCGGATCTCAACTCATTTATACTTTGTGCGAATGCCCTTCAAGGAAATTATTTGGATATTTATCTTCGGGGTCTGAATTGCATTATATATGAGCATTTTTCACGCGATTCTAAGCGCTGTTTTTGTTGCACTTTTACACTCAACATCTTGAAAATTCAATTCCATTAGGGCATGTAATATGTCTCACTTTTTTCGATACTTGGCAGCTAACCTGTATGTAGACTGTCAGGGTTATTGCCACCATCAGAGTAATTGCCAGTTATAAGGTATGTACTTAACGCTCAAATAGATAAAAAGCTTCTGTGAAATGCCACTTGAATGAGACTGATAGATTCTGAAATGGCTTCTTGTGTCTGTTTTTCTGTCCCTATTTGGAATTGAGAAATCAGAATGGGTGGAAATCGGCTGCGTTCACTCCTACTATTGCATTCATTCACAGATTCAAACACAAATATTGGGTTTCATTAGCACTGGACTGCACAGGGCAAGTACTTATTTGAAGAGAAATGATTCAGAGGTCACGGTATTTTATGATCCATCTAGGCACAGTTCGACTAACATAGCGCAGAAAAGACAATATTTTCAATATGGCCATATAAGAAAAAATCACACAGTGTTAGATCGGGACTTTTTGAAGGCCATTTAATAGTATCCGAATTTCCAATCGACTTTTTGTAACCAAAAACATTTTTACACGTTCACCAAATAATCCGCACCAAACACTAACGGATCGCCCACATTGATAATGTATCTCCTGTATTTAGACCTATAGATTGTATATTTTGGCGATGGTATCCTCTGCTAGACGACTTATCGGTTCACAATGTTTTATCCAGCAATGTGGCTTTGCTTTGAATGATTTCTGGAAGAATGTAGTCCGAATAACTTACTCTTAGTAATTTTCGATTAACTTTACTCGTAGTAATTGCCGCACTTCGCCTACAGCGTCGTGTGTTCTCACTCATAAAAAAAAGATTATTTTACTCACTTGATAAAAAAATAACTATTTCAGATAGAGCACTTCTACCTGGTAATTATAGTTTACATCTTCTAAGAGCTTTTGTAACACTACCACTTTGTCGATAGATATCGAACATAAAATATTTTTCTCGTATTTTTTGTATGGAATATCGCATTCCGTTTCTTGAGCGCATCAAATTGTCAATAGTAAAAGCACAATAGCTTTTTTTTATCGGATAAATTTCAACGAAATAATTTTTTCAATCAGTAATTTCACGAGAAAAACTGACATGAAAAAATTGCGAGAATTGTCAAGAAAGGAATTTTTATCTTGATAAAAAAGGTGCATCCAACTAATAAATAAATGGAACATTATAATTTTTAACAATACAGTGATTTTTTAAAACAAATTCGCCTATGTGACTTTCCTGGCGGCAAACTCATCTATTATTTTTTCAAAATTCAGCTGCCCAGTTGATTTCTTCAGTCTCTTGTGGATTCGAACAGGCAAGTAATTCTTTATGAAATTGCTGTACTTTCGAGAAATATCCTCAACGAATATATTTTATTATTAAACGGTTTTATATACCCAATGGGCACAAGGACGTTGAAATAACGTTGTGAAATGGCTGAAACCGAACGTTTTTTCAACGAAAAAATGCCGCGTGTAACAACGGTATATTAACCAATTGCTTACTAATTATTGCCTTATTGCCGTTTTCACTCAGGTGTTTTGAAAATAACATTGTTTTGACCAAATAAAAGGATAAGAAACGTATCATAAACATTGATAAATGAATCGCATAAAGCGAGTTTCATTAAAAATTCTTTTTGAATTAACAAAACGTTTGTTACACGTATATTTTACGAGTTGTTGAGGACGTAACGTTGAAACCACATCTTGATAACGTTGAAGATTACACTAAATTATTGTCGTTAAAATTTTCAACCAGAAACGTTTATTTACCCAATGCCACGTTTATAACACGTTTGAAAAACGTACGTGTGCCCATTGGGTAGCCGCCACAAAATGGTCGTTTACATTTTTTTTTCAACCCCCTCAATATGGTTATCGGATGAAAGGTATTGACTAGTGGAATACAGAACACCATGACAAAATTCCAGATCCAAGATGAAGTCCGAAACAAAATGGCGGATCATGGAGTTTAGACAGTCAATGTATTAAAACTGAAATCTAGGTATATAATCAAAACAAAGGATTATAATTGTGATTCAAGCATGAATTCACACCCCAATCAAGATTTCCTATCTTGTCGAGGACTGTGTGGCGTTAGGCTAGATAGACATAATTCGTCGTTAGCAGTACCTACATCACCCAAGTTGAGGAAAAAGGTTAAAGCGAGCCGAGGACTGTGTAGCATTAGGGTGGAAAAAAGTTATGTCACAAGAAAGAGACCTTGTAGTAATAAGTGACTGAATGAATCAAATCAAATGAGAAATATTTAGTGTCTAAATACAAAATTATAAACTTGAAAATAATAAGTTCAACGAATTTAATGTGAAGAAATATAATAATAATACAAGTAGAGTAATAAAAGCTAAAATCTAGGTACCAGAGGTATCAGACTAAAATAATATCGCGGGCGCGTCGAATTTCTTTTTTCTACAGTCAACCACTCATATTATATATGCTTTGACAACTCACGCAAAATCAGTAAATATGTCACTAAAATCGTGCGACATCAAAGAACAATAATTTACATATTACCTCAGGTTACGCTACGCCCCACGATTTTGTTTTAGTCTGAATAAAGCCCTATAGTGATGAGGAAAGTGTTGTGATGACTGGTAGCTGGTACCTACCTTATTATTTTTTAGATTCCAGTACATTATCTGCATCATTATTATGATTCTTGCCAATAAACCCGTTTGACTTAAAATTTGTTTTTTACTTTTTTTATTTTATAAAATGATTTGTAACACTCAGCGCTGAACCAAAAATCCCTGCAATTTGAAATTTTATATTCAACAACTGAGCATTCCGTTCTGAAAAACGGATATGCCATGAATCGTTTATTTTATTGCTTAACAGCCCCTCATACTGTTTGGTGGTTGGGGTTCATGAAAGCTACTAGTTCGTTACTCACTTTTATGTACTGGAAGATGATTGTTTACTCAAGTTCATGTAAATATTTATCAGCCAATATACCACACTGACACAGATTGTTCGAATTAGTTCAAAAATATATCCATGATGCAATCTCAATGTCAATCTTGAAGTGCTAAAAATATATACTCAAAGCGGACCTGGAAGACGTTGTCCTGCTCCATGATAGTGTATATTGATGTGCTTAATTTTAATTTACCGACTAACTCTTTCAATAAATTTTTGTTAATGTTGTTGTCGGACTTATTTTGTGATGAAGTGGCGGGAGGAAGCTACTTGTCCTATGAAAATCAGAAATTTGCAATAAAAAATATTAGGGATCACTTATCGGAATAAAAAACTATCCTATATCTTTTTGCTTATCTTTGTCCTGGCACTCTATTCCAATGAGATTTGATTTCATCGGATACGCAGTGTCAAAACTCCTGTTTCAAGTGGGTTTTGGACAGTACGCAGAAGGGTGCTGCGCCGTGAAATTGTGTGTTTGCCTCTTCTCAGCAAAGCAGTCTGCTTCCCCGTTGCTCCCAACACCTCTGTGATCTGACACCCACATCAAAGTGATTTTTTTTTGCTGCGAGTTGTGTCATTGATTATTTGCAGTCCGAAGTCAGTTCGAACTCAGAATTGTAAGACTTCAGAGCTTTCAGTACTGCTTGGCTATCTGACACTATTTTGATTGTTTCCCTCCTGAAGATTGTTTCCCCCCAGAAGATTGTTTCCCCTCCAGATGCCTCTTCCAAGGTACTCCTGGCCACAGATCTCTATATCGTCCACTCTAGCCTTCCCATTCATTTTGGATGCATCAGTGTATAACACCAATGCATCCATTTTCAGTTGAGGTCCGTTTTCTGTACACATTTTGTTCATGACGATTTCAAACTGCATTTGGAAGTCGTACCTCACTGGTCTGTCGGTACAGACATGGATTCTAGGGAAATGTGTTCCAAAATTTTTGCTTTTGTGTTTTCTCTCTGGCTCAGTTTGAAGGCACTGATTTCTGCTTCTTTCTTTACACATAGGTATAATGACAGAAAGGTATGGCAGGACATCTAGTTTCTAACATAATGACAGGAAGTTAAGCATAACCTCTGATGCTACTGTATAGGCCACGTAAATATTGTTCGTGTGATTCCCAGACAAGCTAGCCGCTGCACTTTCTGCAATTTGACTTGAGGCAAAATTTGTTACATATTTAGCCACCATATCAGTGAAGCAAGCAAGTTTGATGATCGTTTGGTATGACCAGTGGATAATTTTTGTGTTCAGATCCCATGTATTACCAAAGACTCTGCTATATGGCTCTGGAAAGATGCATTTTCGTTTGACTGTTCCATCCCAGTATATAATGCCCAGATTTTTAACCTCATTGGAAAATGTTAACTTTGTTGCATTCAAAGTTGGGGCTTTCAGTTCGTATTTTCGCTTTCTGTTGAATGAAACCAGCACTATTTTGTAAGGTTCGCCATCAAGTCCGTCCTTTGCGCACCAGCTTCTGATTGCACTTACATGCGGTTGGAAAGGCACCTTTGATATGGCATTTCTTATGCCAGGTGGGTCTTTTCAAGTTTTTATTAGGGCCCTGTAGAGCATCAATGGTAAGCAAACTGACTCTAGTGGACCTAGCTCAACAAGTTCGCTCCTAACATAGTGCATTATTTTTTTCATTGCTTTAAGGAGAAAGAAGATGTGACTAATGGGCGGTTATAGTTTGGTTTCTATATTGGGAGTCTAACAGTCTTTGGTATGAACACCTCCTAGCCTCTTGTTTTCTATAGTTTTGAAGATACACATTTCAAATTTGGTATGTCGCTATAGTACTTGAATACGCATATTTTGACGCTACTACTGAAAACTCACCACTTCCGGTTTAACCAGAACCCAAACTTTATTTTTCAAATGACACTGAAATTTTTTTTCATTTTTCGGAAGAGCACGCAATTTGTGATAAAAATGTTTTTCAAAATTGGCAGAGATATAGTGGATTGTAGAATCGACCAAAGTTGGTCATGAAATTCAAAATTAAATCATCACAACTGACAAATGACATCAGAAGTTACCAGAGGAAGCTTCGAAGTGTGATACCGTTGAAAACTGAGGTTGTCATGACAATTGCAGCTCCCATATATTTGAACAATTATCAAATATTTCCAAAAAACAATTGCGATTTCTCAAATGGCATGTTCTTTTCACTTCGTCATGATGAAAAATAATTATTTATCAGATTCCTCATGTGAAAAGTTTGGAGAATTCAGAACGAAATCGAAATTGAACAAAGGCGAACATGACCATAAAAAAGCGAAACAAAATAGCAACATTAATCAAAAAGCAGAACGAACTGTGACTCCGTTGGAATAAAATGAGCTTTTGTGTATCGCTTTTTTATTTATGTTCTAAGCCGCCTACGTTGAAACATTCAATTTTAGGAATACCCATCCTTTGGAAATTCTCCAAAACTAGAGAAAAATTGGGGGTCGTACCTCACCTCGTGGTCACCAGGTATATGGACATCTTCAAAAAACAAACCACACAATAAAAAATAAAATTAACATGAAAATCCATGATGCCACCCACATGTACTTTGCTAATTATTTAAGATAAATATTCAGCAATGTTTTGATATGTTATGGAAGGTAGATAATGTTTTGATATCTAAGAAAATATTATAACATATCAGATAATGTTATAATGTTGATAATTCACGTAATATTTTCATATTTCAGGTAATATTTTTTTATTTCATGTAATATTCTTGACATAGTTATTCGTGTGATTTCACCCTCCACAAAAAAATGAAAAAAATTTCAGTAGAAAATTGTAGAAGAGTAGGGCTAGTTAAATTATGTACCAACATGTAGTTTGATTTTTTATGGCAATATTTCAAGTGGTCGAAAATACTCACGGGCCAAAGACCTTCGACAATACTCCAACGAAGGCTACATGAGATAAATTCCGCATTCAACCGAAAGCCATAGTACGAGATGTGCGGTGTTGATTACAAAATAAGCATTTCTGCAGATAGAGGGCTTCAAGTGACTGCTATGATTGACAAAACCGGACATATACGACGTTCATCGTAGATGTACTTGAAAAGAATTTTAATTGTAGTATTTTCCATAAGTTCTATTGTTGTAATATTCATTCGCAAGGTGCACAACAATACTAGGCTGGGAGCATACTAAGTAGATGTAGAAATGTTTGAATGTCGAGTTGCATCTTAATAAGATTTGAATTGCCTGTTAAGTGACATCCGGCCTTTGGTCCAAACAGCACTTGTGTATCAGTGTCTTTTCTTTTTCCATGGCAATGTGCGATTTTAGGCAGTGAGAACAATCTCTTATGAATATGTCCAGAATTTAACGTGTAAAATGGTTCAAAGAAGTTGGTGACTTCCATGGCGACTCTGCTCAAGGTAATGTTTAACAGTGATTAGCTAGTTGTCTATTTGTAAATTTCATTTAATCGTTTTTGCAATCTATCGCCTAACCATACTCTTCGATAATCCAGTAGAATCACATCATGTGGCTGTTACTTAAATCACAGATAATGAACGTGGAAGTTTTATTATTTTTGATATATTGTGATTGAAATAATGAACCCAAGTATACTAAAGCTTTTGAATTGTCTTGACAAATAACTGATTTTGGGGTTGATAAGTTAGAATAGCCAACTCCTGAATCGGAATTTAAACAAATATAAATCAACCGCATTTGATTAGCCAATCAGCCGTTGGTTGGCGGAAAATTGGAAGATTCAAAATTAACCTAAGTATATTCATATAAACTGAAATGAGGTTCCACCGTACAGAACAAAATTATCATAATATTTTCTTAAATTATTCATGAATAAATACCTTAGCAGAAACTTGACTCCACCATAGAAATACTACTGATAGCTTGGTTTTCGAAATACGCGTCCAATTCTACTGTAAGTCACGTTATATTGAAGTCATCATCAGTAGTATGGGTGTAAACGAACAAGTGCTTATTTTAATAACGCATATACTGTAGATTTTTAAACCACTAAATAACCAACCAAGTTCCAGTTATCAAGATTTATTTAGTAGTTGACTACATTCCTAGGAATCGCATGTTAAAAGGTGAGAACCCGTTAATCTTGGGATCGCACAAGTTTCGACTTTTGGGGGCTGCCGTTCATAAGGGGACGACTGCTGGTTAACGGAAAAAACAATTTCAACAACAACAATTTTAACATTACAAATACGCGTTTGTTTTCACTTGAAAAGTATAAAAGTTTACCTAGACACAAGGAATGCATCGGTTCAGTAACAACCCAAATGTACCTTTTTCAGATCGTAAACAGTAAATATTTGACGTTATTTTCTATTTTAAAGTGGCCTTGTCGGTTTTGAGTAGTCCCAAACTGAGAAGAAGACCATAAACTGAAGTGGGAGTATCACATTACAATCACTTCATAAAAGTTCTCGAAATATATATGTGACTGAGAACTTGGAACATGCGTAATAATCTTGGAATAACAGAAATAACATACAAAATCAACAACTATTGACAATACCCAGAAACTTTTGACATTTATATACGTATTATATACTTTCATGGAGATCAGAGTATGATCAATATTTTGCATAAAATGTTTCTAATTACTTTACGGAAAATAGTAGAGTGGTTATCAAAGTACTTATTCATGCCAAAAAATATAAAGCATTTCCCTGATGGAATTCAGATCAAAGAGTGATTTAAAAATCCATTAGTGACTAAAAATGTTAACCACGCTGCAGGCAGGCTCTTTACATGTAACGGATAATATCACAATGAAAACATTGATGAAATGAATTATTGCGATAATGTAAATGATATTACCAAAAAAAAAAACTGTTCTGGGGTAAAATTGTTTATAACTTTATGTTTTATGCTGGTGTTTGAAACAACAATTTGACTAAGAGTTGATTTCAGTAAAATTATAATCGTGTAATAACAGTACCGTACCCGGGGAATTGTTGAAAGCAGTTAGAGAGTGTTGGTGTAAACTAGGATAAAGCTCATCTCCTAGATATAATAATAATAATTATGATAGTGTATTTGTTATTGTCAATAGAATGTTTCACTCAGTATAAATAAAAATACGTTGAATGAAAATAAATAATAATAATAAATAAATTCGGAATAGCGTGTGGGTGATTTTTGAAATAATTCAATTGCTGCTTGCAAAAATGCAAAAGTTAAGAAGAATTAACTGAAAAAAAAATTGGGGTTTGTTTGTTTGCAAATATCTCAAAAATTATTTGACATTTTTCAAAATAGAAAAAAGATTCAAAAAGAAGAGGAAATTTTCCAAAAAAAGTCTAACCACCAACTTTAATAAATATGACAATTTCACTCATATAAATCTTTATTTCGACGTATATCCATCAATCATTTTTAGTCTCAGACTATTTATTATTCTCTTAACAATTAATTATAATGTGTCAAAATCATTGTTGTTAAAATTTTCTGGAATTGTCTCGATTATGTTGATAATAAGTTTTTAATGACCTGATGGATTTTTCGAAAAAGTAACTAAGATAAAATATTCTTCGGTATTATATTTATTCATCAATGAACTGACATTTTATGCACTATCATTTCCATTGTCATTTACACGTCATTACATTGTTAAATTGTTAAAATTGTTTTTTCCGTTAACCAGCTGTCGTCCCCTTACGAACGGCAGCCCTGAAAAGTCGAAACTTGTGCGAGCCAAGGATTAACAAGGTCTTACCTTTTAACGTGCGATTCCTAGCACTTTCTCGGGCCATCAGATAAAAATCTGAAGTCGCTGAGGATTCGAACCTAGCCGACCAGCAGTCAATGGTTTTGGACGCTTCAGTCTCAACCACTGAGCTACTTGACCCTCTTGTAATTTATAATTCATAAAATAATAGAATAAATATTAAATTGATAAGCTAAAATTATTAATGAATATACGTCGGATAAAAAGTTATATAAGTGATATAGTCATACTTATTATAGTTTATAAGATATTTGAAGATAAACTTTGAAAAAAAAATATCTATATATTTCGTCCCCCTTATCACGTAGGGGCGTATCTGATTTCTGAATATTTTACAGGAGAGGGAAAAAACGAAAATGGATGACAATTTAATCGCCCTGTAGATCTCAATATGGTATATTTCAAAATATAAGTTATTATATACATAACATGGAGAGAAACTTGGGAAAATAGATCACCATATGTTGTCTTTGAGAATCTTCGAATTACCATATACATACAGAGTGTTTCCGAAATTGGAGCGATTAAGAAAATGCGTTGTTATATGGAATGGTAATGGTAATGCCAGTGGACCATTTTCACAAACTCCGGCATCTTTACTCATTCCATGGCGGATACCTGCTCGAACATCTCGACCTTCTTACCTTCTTAATAGTGCCAGTTCCGAAGACTTTGCCTGAGCCTGCAATGAATCCAACATTCGCATAGGAAGTGGAATGAGTCTTCCTCCTCTCCACATTCTGGGCCTAGTGGGTCTGCCTCAACTCTGATGAAAGTCAGATGCCTCCTGAGGCTACATTGGCCGATTAAAACTCCCAACAATAGTCGGAGTCGGCTTATCTTCAGTACCTTGGCCGTTCTTGGCCCGTACGGCCTTGATATCATCCGCTTTGACTGCTTGCAGCCGTCTTTCCCTCTCCACTCTTTTCCTGATGTAACAACGGCCCATTCATTTAGTGCCGTTGTTACTTGTCTCCTTGTTATGCCCAGTTCGGGTTCGGGCCCGTAGTAGCACCTTGCTTGGCTAGTTGGTTCGCCTGCTCGTTGCCTTCAATCCTTACATGGCCCGGGACCCACATAAGTATTATTTCCTTTTCAGTCACAAGACTCTCCAGGGCATCTCTGCACTCCTGAACCAGTTTTGATCTGGTACTGGTTGCATTCAGAGCTCTGATGGCGGCCTGACTGTCCGAGCAGACATATACATATCTCTCTGGACTGGTCCTCACCTCTTCCATTCTGGTTGTCTCCAGGACGGCATACACTTCTGCTTGCAAAACTGTTGTCAGAGAACCTAGCGCATAGGCTCTCTTCTCTCCGTTTTCCAAGTAAACTTGTCCCTCCTCCAGTTAGGACACGTCTGTAGAACAGACCAGGCTTTCCGGGGAAAAGATCACTCGTTCCCTTTTCCCCTCTCTCCTGTCGCTTTCTTCTTTATGCAATTTGGAAGCGACGGCATACCCAGCAGGACTAGGGCCGCCAAGGGGGTCATCCTCATCGCACCGGTTATTCTGCTCCATATAGGATTCTGGGTCTGATTACGGCCGTGTAGATCCCGTAGAGATAATCCTCCCACCACCCGGCGCAAAGTCCATATAGCGACCACCGCCTTCTCTACTCTCCGAACAGCGTGTGGCTCCCAAGTTAGCTTCGAGTCCAGAATCACTCCAAGGTATTTCACCTCTCTAGCCAGCTCTAGGGGTCTTCCACCCATTACTGGTGATCTGAACCCGTTTACATTTCTCCTCTTGGTGAAGAGAATCATCTCTGTTTAAGTCGGATTGCCTGGGCATAGAAACCGTTGGCCGCTAATCTCTCAAGGAGTTCGTCCATGACCAGACACCGTAAGTGAGTAGTATTTTTATGAGGCTTCCACCATAAAAGATGGGAGAAGATTTTGTTTGCGTAGGTGGCTGTGATTCTAAATCAAATTATTGATTTCAATTATAAACTTTTCTAGTTAATCTTCATTGATAATGTCAAAAATAAGGGTAGTTTACTCTTTATAAAAATTCCTAGTTGTTGTTTTCCCCTGTACACTGTTTGGATATTCAGAACTTTGATAACCTTCCCATCAATATATATTTTGAAATGTTTTCTTCTGCCTAGCTTTTTGCTGCACACCGTATAACAGATGACAGTGATATGTAGGAATTGATAGAAATATTTTCTTTTCATTTAAAATACTTCTTCTGACCTTCAACAAACTTTCAAGTTGACCAAGAAATATAAATTTATAAATTATTACAGCATACAGAATAGACAAGAAGAATAAATGTCAATGTGTTTGGCAGATTTCAAAGTAGGGTCATAAAAATATGAGATGAAAAGGCCCCTATGGCTTTTATAAATCGTTCGGATGGAGGTTTATAATAACTTATACTGCCCAAAGTATTATTGGCCTATCGTAAAAAAGTAAGGGTTTGCAGAATATTGTAGGACGGAAAGATGGCTTTTGGTGACATATTCGAAGGGTTTCATATTTACTGATTAAATTGTATATTAATAAAATATGGTATTAGTTCTTTCATCGACAATTCAATTTGGAGAAATTTTTGGTCGCATATAAATATTGGTTATAAAGATCTTAGTGAGTTTCAAACATCTACTTCAAAACTGAATACTTGCTTGGTTGAAGCACGACTTGAAACGTAAATTGGACACATTCCGTTGAATAAAATAACATTTTGAACGGAAGGAATATGTATTGTTTCTTCTTGAGTTCCTGAATGTATTTATTTACAGTTGTGCGTATCTCGCTTTATATACATCCGGTAATAATTCAAAGTCAGCGTTTCTTTGCTTTGAATCGATTAGTTCGAAAATAATAACGTTAGAACAATTGCCAGGTGTTGCAGGTATTTCGACAAAATACTATTTTCCCAAGCTCTATTAGATGAAGATATCTAAATTGTCTATTAAATTTTGTCAGAAATACATTTGTTTGTTAGTCACGAAATCTGTCGACAATATTGTTTGAAATGGAATCTATTATCTGCATTCACAGTGCCCACAAGAATATTATTTGTAATATAGAAATAAAATGATGACACCTCTGTACGATGAGTACATAAATGTTCATAAACATATGAAATATAAAAATCATAAATGATGTCAAGACACGATAGAAAGACTAGCCAATCATTATAATGATGCATCGGCCAGTTCGATACATCACATCTCTTCCTTTGTTTTAAACCTAAATTACGCCTGAACTAGACCAATAAAAATAATCAATAAAAATTAATATGTTCGACAATGATAATAAAACATAGGCAAACATAAGATCTAACCCCTAAACTAAGTATAATATATAATTAACAAACATAAATTTAATAAATTTGCCATTGGTGAATAGAAACATATGAAAACTTAATTCAATTACGCCGGTATGATTTTTAAGTTCGAGAGCAGTGTGTCCATTTTAACAGAATGGTTTGGGTAGAGCCTGAGTTCAAAGAGTAAGTCCCGATATTCAGTCCGTTTCTCCTCCTCTTTTTGGACGATGTTCGTTTCGCCAGGAGCCGAAACCGAAAACGAAAATCGTCTTACTTTGATGGTCGAGGAGGTCTACATCAGGCTTGGCTTGTATTTGCCTGAGAGTGGGGAATGAGTAGTTCCAATATATTCGGCATTTCTCATTCCCCACAACGGATTCAATATCCCCCAGAGCATAAGGCAACACCGGTGTCTCGTGTATACCGTGCGAGTGTCGTTGATGATAATACAACACTTGTAGGGCCGCGTTGTGTCTGTGGGTATAAGCTGAGACCGCATATGTTGGACATGCTGACAGCAAATGCATAAGGGTCTCAGACAAGATCTGTCGGAGTTTGTGCTGATACTTGCCGCGGAGAGAGTTTTTAATTGTGTTTACCTCTTGGGAGCGGCGTTGCTCCACTCCCAAGTAGGTATACGTCTCTCCGGCATCAAGATGATGTAGGATGCTTCCGTCTACGAGCTGGACATTCTCTCCATATTCCTCGCATCGTCCTCTTTTGAGATGAACCGTGGCACATTTGTCAATTCCGAACTTCATTCCGGTAGCACGCGTGTACTCTTGCACCACCTCTTAAGGACTGATGTAGGTCCCTT
This sequence comes from Chrysolina haemoptera, assembly GCA_958298965.1. Classification (NCBI taxonomy): domain Eukaryota; kingdom Metazoa; phylum Arthropoda; class Insecta; order Coleoptera; family Chrysomelidae; genus Chrysolina; species Chrysolina haemoptera. The sequence continues at coordinate 11,084,685 of OY282596.1, read as the reverse complement.
TCTCCAGATGCATACAGCTTTCATACGATATACCGTGTAGTGGGCGAGCACACAGCAGATTCGGCGCGATTTATCGCGCGCGGCAAATCGTGACGTTACCGTTGTGTGGGCCACCAGCCTAACTCGCGGCACTTGGTGGAGAATGGCGCCATTGAGGTGGGTGCTATTGAAAAAAACTTGGAATCAAATATGTGGAGAACAAAATTGCCAACAACTTTGTTATTTACAATTTTTTGGCTCCGACCAATTGTTTTCGATCTACGGCGCGCCAAATTTGGGTGCTGATTTGCAATTTTTAACAAAATCCGATTTTCATCGTGGATTAAGACAAAGATGGCTACCAAACAATTCTGTAATATTTTTGTGCTATAAGAGTAAGGTTTTTTTAGTAAGCAGATTCCCGATTCGATACATTTGATTTTATATAATAAAAGCTATAATTTTTTGAGTGCGCCCCTCGGTGCGCCCTTACATGCTTCGATATAGTCATTTTTTAATTATTATGATCTATATGGTCAACATTTTGCTGACCATAATAGTAAAATTTGCTGACCGTTGAAATGAATCTGATGAACCTCCTCCACGGGGTGGTATAATCTTCCATTTTTTTAAAATCCCTCGCTGATTTTTTCTTCTAATTTGATTTTTTATTTGAAATTTCACCAATAGATGGATCATATGTATGGGCTGTTTCATAATTGAATGATGATCCTAAAAGGCATAATTTTATTTCTGAAAAATTTGTTCAGCCGCCATTCCGCTGCACCCCTAAGAGCAACCCCCCGAAGTCTTCAAAAGACTTCTTCGAGTTGGGAATGACGAGGATATTACCTCTTGACGTGTGGTCCCAAGCACGGTCAGAAATTCACTCTGAAAATGTTCACTCATCCAAATATTACCCAACCGCTCCCACGGCTGATTGGCTTCCAGATTGACATCACTTGACTTGACTACAGATGTCTCCCCGACTTGAATGATTTTGAAATAATGTTGAAATCTGCCAAAAAATCAGTTTTTTCCAAATATCGCTAAAAGTTCTTTGTATTTAATTTTTCAATTCTGGTTGATACATGAAAATAACGAATAGAGATGAATTATTTCCTAGATAACGATTTGTTAATTTTCATAAGTAGCTTTCCTGTTACAATCTTTTGATATATTTAACCAAATATTGATAGCATACTGTTTTTTTGTAAAAAAATATTGTTTTTATAATTTTTCTCTCTTCTCATTGCTTTATTTCGTCTCTTGGCTTTATTTCGTCAGATTCAAAAAATAAAATGTCTTGATTTGTTTCAACCTATGTGATTTTTTTTTGTCTCAATAAAATGCATTTTGTTTGTTAAATCGAAAACTGTCCGACCAACGAACGAAAAAACGTTTTATGAGATTTGTAAACATAAAAGACGTAGACGTATCATTTTTGTATTTCTCATTACAAAAACGACATTATTAAAATTGCATCACCATAATTAAGTTTCTTGAAGATTTTATGGTAGGAGCCCTTCATGTTCTGAAACATCGAAAGAAAGCTATTTTCATATAATCTATAATCAGTATGTGGTACAACATGCTACCTGCCCCACGTGCCACCTTTCAAGCGATTTTTGAATGAGGAAGCACCCTTAATCTGGTAACATTTTATGGCTCTTTGTAGTGGGACAGGTACTATCTAAGATGTTATCTCCCTTTCAAGAAATACAAGTGGTGTTTCCGCCCTGCTGCCAGGAATATATTTTTGTAGGTGCACAGGGCCATCCTTTCATTTCGTATGTCATACTTTTATTGAATGTTATGAAGAGCAGTTCAGAGTGAATGATCAATTCTGGCATGATCATAAAAAAAAATCTGTTGATGAAATAGCAATTTAAAATTAATTTTCATTAAGGACAAAATGAGCAACTCCTGGTAAACGTAAAAATCTTTTTAAACTAGCTTTGCTTTATGATATATTAAAAAATAAAAAAATTATATTTAGTGTATAAAAAGTAAAGAACTTCTGAAAATTTCAGTATTTTCTCAAAAATTTGAGGATTTATTCCAACTTTAATATGTTTGACGCTTCAGCTTAAAGAAAATATTGAAATTTTTGAAAGTTCTCCGTTTTTCATAAACTAAATATTAGTCTTCACTTTTCTACTAAGTGTTTCATAAACAAAAGTTTGTTTTTAAATGGTAAATTATGTACAATTGATATAAACGTCCTTTTAGTAACGAGTATGTTGAACACGAGCGCAGCGTAGTGGAACGAGTATTTAACCTTCGGATGTCTATGGGGACAATTTTCACCCCAATGTATGTTTTTTTTTCAATAAGTTTGGAAATATTATTAATTTTCACCTGTTTATTATTTCATATGAATATATTATCATGCTTATTTTCTTCATACTTAAAAAAAATAGTAAAAAAAATCCCATTATTTCCTAAATAATAATAATAATAAAACAATTGCATTCCAATTCTACTGAGGTATTCCTCAGGGAATTACTGAAGAGAAATAATTTCAATAACATGGAAATTGAAGAATTTCTTTCTCTCACTAATTTGTGTATGAAACAAAACCGTTTCCAGAACAGGAAAAGACGGGTATTAGTAACCCATTGTCCCCCTACCAGGCTAACGTTTTTATGAGCAGGTTCGAAATGGAGTCTAAATAAACGTCAAAGTATTTTCCTAGAAAATAGCTAAGGTGGATGATGTTTTTGCAATATTCGATAACAAAAAAGCGAATATTGAGGACTTTTGTTCTTTTTTAAATAAGGCTGGCGACACACCAATAAATCAAAAACGTTTTAACTAGTTTAGGTAGAAGTTGTTTTTCCTTCACGAATTATATGAAGTGACACACACTGGTACGGCAAAACAGGGAAACACCTTCTATTTGCACTGTTTTGCTGTACAGCAAAACGTTTTGCATGAAACTGTTTTGCTCAGGCGTTTTTGATTTATCGGTGTGTGGTCATGTGTGTGGTCAGTCTTCATTTCTCAAACACGTTTTGCTTTAAGGCCTTTTTGATGCACCAAGCTTTCGTTTCAATATTGAAACTTCTTCAGGGTCCTAAAATGATGGTAAATACAGATTATTTGAAATTTTGATGAAAATACTTACTGTATTATGAGCGAAATCACTAAATTTAAACTAAGTAAAAAAACATAAAAATGTTACAATAAATGGAAAAGAATGGTAGTATATCTTCACACTGACAGTTAACTATGATTGACATCAAGAATAAATGTAGGTTACTACTATTTTGTAGTTTGTTTTAATATATTATACTGGGTGTACAAAAAATATATGTAAATATCAATCTTGGTTTATTCGTAAGAGATACCTGTAGATTTTACTGAGACTTTTTATATCTGTTTTTTTTTTTCATTTTATTAGTGGCTATATTGATTTCAACCATTTCAAGAAATAATCTTTTGGAAATATTTGTTTCTGAATGTAAACCTTGTGCTTTTTCAAATGATATCTTATGGCCAGTTTCAATAGCAAGTTGAGCTAAGGCACATGATTTCTTGGAGTTTTATATCACTTTTGTGAGAGGTGATACGATTATTTAAAATTCTTGATCTTGTACCAACATATTTTAAATCACAGTTGTTACATGGTATGCTGTAGACAACATCAGTCTTTAAACCCATCTTTAGAGCCTTACTATTCAGAAAAACGTACTGTATGTGTTCCGATAGATATATAGTCTAACAAGACTAATCGAGTTTTCCTGAAACTTTAACGACTACAATTTTTTAAGCAGGAAAGTAACTACCCTATCGCTTTCACCGGATACGCCAATGTGAATTGGTAAGATATTTCATATCCGTTTGGGGTTGAAATTCTTCATAGAACCACAACAATAGCAACAGATACAACACATAGATGGTAAAGATTCACAATGATCCAATGCCATAAAAGTCTACCCTTCCAGATGTCCGAATGAATATTTCTGAAACAAAAATGAGAGGTAAAAATACGAAAGGTAACGGAAATACCATGTAGTCGTGCCATTGCCATTCAGACGGTTCAGTTCAGTGCCTGTATTTCAGCACATGTGTCTCACACGTGCTGCTTGCTGTATTTAGTTCGGATGAAATTCCCTGTCCTGTAACCCCACATTGTTACTTTTTGGTAACTATGTTGCACGTTCAATGCTGTACAGATCACCTTCAGCGCCTACCTAAAGAAGTTTTGCCAAAGCATTGCTCGCACCAAATATTACAGATGCAGGAAACCGGCTTTCGCGTATGAAAAGTAAAAGTAATTTATTGATTTATTCATCAACAGTTTGCTCAACAGAAAAAATATGAACGAAGGGAGAACTAAAATGAATCAAAGAAAAGGGCACAAAACCCTATGAACATGGCTTTTAGCGAAATATGATAATTTTTTATTATTTTGTTTGGTTCAAGGCCCAAAACAATTTTGACAAGTTAGAAGAGGATCGTGTGATTAGGAGAGCCGCTAGAGGGCAGCAAAGTTGCATAATTGAAAATGCATCGTTATGCTATTTTTCAGAGAAATATCATAATTTATTTAAATGCGACACCATTTTAATGAAAAAATCTTATGGTCAGTAATGTTCAAACACTAACACTCAATAATTCAAGTAATAACGAGTAGTGAAGGGGATGAAATATAAAAAAAATCGGCATCAAAACACTCAAATCCATAACAATGAATTACGAAGTGTAATAACTTGAATGAAAATATAACACTGGTAACTCGTTCAAAGAGTTACCGAAACATATCGCAGAATTAGAACACTTTTCGTAAAATCAGAAAGAAATTCGTCCATGGAAGTATATGCATTTCATCTCGAAACTGACAAGACTTGAAATTGATAAGAAACTGAGGAATGCAGTCGTATGCATTAACATGAGTTACAGAATAACTATACAGGGTATCCACCATCGAAAAAAATATGGAAATCCTAACTTGTGAAGAGAGTTCAAGAATTCTTGCCGGAGTGTATCAAATAAATGAAATAGTGAAATCGACAATGTAGAAGTACCCTTCTCTCCAAATATTTTCACCATCTGGAAAATATGAGACAAATATCTGACAGAAAACAACTACTTCCCTGACTAATACTACGACGGACATTGAACTACAACAAACAGATATTTGTGCAACGTTCTTCCAAGAAGACCCAATTGCAAATGCTTATTGTAATTAAACAGTAGATTATCCTTCATTTGGCTGACACCAGCAGACGTGTTTCGAGGTTCTTGCCTTATGCCACATGGTGAAAATATTTCGAGAGAAGGATATTTCGATTTTACTATTTGATTCATTTGATACTTTCACTTCTCGGAGTCTTTGCTACCAAAGAGTGTTTTTTGGTATTTCCCCACGGGTGGCGCTGAGACTGACTTTACTATTAGTCGCTACATCATTTGTGGGGAAATATTAGTTATAGGTGCAGTGGAATTTAATTCATTGGGATGAGGCAGGACGACTCTAACGTTGTCTGACCTACCCTGCCACTGACAAGGGACAAGGACCCCGAAACGCGTCTACAGGTGGTCTTCCTCAGCAAAATGAAGGATAATCTACTGTTTAATTACAATAAGCATTTGCAATTGGGTCTTCTTGGAAAAGAGTTGCACAAATATCTGCCAGTTGTAGTTCAATGTCTGTTGTGGTATTAGCCATGGAAGTAATAATAATAATAATACTTCCTCATAAACACTCGTAGAGTGTACCCAAAGGCATAGCCTGTGCGGGTAGAGGACGGCTATTATTATTATTTGCCGTAGTTGTTTTCTGTCAGATGTTAGCCTCATATTTTCTACGTGGTGGAAATATTTGGAGAGAAGGGTACTTCGACTTGTCCATTTTACTATTTCATTTATTTCATACTTTCCGGCAAACATTCTTGAATTCTGTTCACTTCCTAAAGTCTTTGCTATCGAGGAGTGCTTGTTGGTTTTTCCCCATGGGTGGCGCTGCAACTGACTTTATAATTCATTTATAATGTTGTCTGACCCACCCTGTCACTGACGAGAGGCAATAACTTCGAAACGCCTCTCCAGGTGGTCTTCCCCAGCCAAATGAAGAATAATCTACAGTTTGATAATAAGCATTTGCAATTGGGTCTTCTTGGAAAAACGTTGCACAAATATCTATCAGTTGTAGTACAGTGTGCGTCGTGGTATTAGCCAAGGAAGTAGTTGTTTTCTATCAGATGTTTGCCTTATATTTTCCACATGGTGGGATTATTTGAAGAGGAGGGTACTTCGATATTGTCGATTTTACTATTTCAGTAACATCAAATATTACTTTAAAAACATTTTTGAAAATGAACTTCGGATTCCATACCATTCTGATGACGTAGGTATATTGTGAAAAGCCATGTTCACATGATTTTGATTAGGTCTGTCATAACAGCAGTGAAATATAATGTTTACTATTTGCCAAATAGTATTGATTGTTTTCAGAAATATAATCTTATCTGATAGATGTTATACTAACAATATATTGCCATATTATCTATAGTTAATCACTATTCCTATATAGGGGGTCCTCCGAGAACTGCATCAATAAATTTATGGAAAATTATCAGCCGACTTTAAAAATTTCCCTACTTCGAATAAGACCCCCTAAACTGTTCAATTTCGAACAGCGGTTTCCAAGATTTTCCGAATTTTCCAACAAAATTTAAAATTTCCACGATTTTTTTTCGAATTTTTCTCACATTTGTAGATATTTCGCAAAACTTCATGTATAATGTGCTACATCCAAGTTGATTTGTGATAAAATGTGGTAAAATTTCATGATAAAGCCGTGGTCTTATTTATGTCATTAATTTGAGTCTCTATCGTATTTTTGAGACTATTTTATTTGGGCCACGTTGTAGATCTGCTATTCATCAAACCTACTCTCGTCATTGTACACCAGGTTATAAGCCCACGTGCACATGACCACACATTGAAGAACATAAATCTTTCATATAAAATCTTAAGTTTATGTAATTTGAGCAATGTTAATTAAATTCAGTGAGTGAATCTAGGGTCATGTGGGTTGAGAGTTTGAATTAGAAGGGCTTTATGAAAGTGTTGCTTGTTTGTAATAAAATCATTACTGCCATCTTCCGGGTATTTAGTGTTTTCATAAGAGAACATATTGTCTCACTGCGAAGTACATATTTAGGAATATTGGATTTTAAGTAACCGTACTGTTCAAAATTTTCATTGAACACTAATATTTTTCTAAAATTAGCACAGAAAACGTAGGAACCCATTTCACTAAAATGCCTGTGATAAACTAAACCGTGCATACAGGACCGCAACCAGACGTTTCGGGCCTGGGGCAATATCTTTGGGCACAAGTCCCTAAAGATTTCTGAGGGCTGCTCGTAAGGATGCAGCCAAGAAAAAGGTGCAGGAGGGGGGTAGGTATATTAAGAAACCCAAAGACTAGCTCAAGCTATTCATTGGGCAAACACAACTGTGTTGTTCAAACGGAGGTATATGCAATTCTTCAGTGCGTGCAGAAAAACAATCATTGAGCCGCATACCATTGACAGTCAGGCAGCACTTGAGACAATGAGAAGTCAGGAAGTGACATCCCGGCTGTAATGGGTTTGCAAAGTGAAACTGAAAACACTGGAAGACCAGAACAGCGTAAAGCGTAAAGATATGTGGAAGACTTGATCCTGGAAAGCAACAAAAATTACTTGGAAAAAATCCCAGGAAAGAGTACATGAAAGAACCTTGTTACAAAGAAACAACAGACTTATAAGCACTTGACAGATGAACAAAAAGAGTCGTTACCTGGCTCAATATTGGACATGCGCAAGAAAAATTGGCACGTAAGATGGGACAGTATAATGACGACATTAAATACAGGTTATGTAGATGTAAGGCATTTAACCGCAAAAGACAGTTAATATTTGGACAGTCAACCGGCAATTCAGAACTATACAGTTCTCACCCAGTAAAAAAATCATATAAACTTCTACAAGGCACAAAATCAATGGAGTTGATACTGTTATTAAATAATACAGAGGTAAGATACAATAGGCCAAATGTATTAAGTGTCATCGGAGGCTCAGTCAGACTGACCTAAATGGGGTTGAAGTTGGAATAATGGGTGCAGCTGGTGGCCGAAAAGAACCAAATAAGCACTGACCTATCGTATTCCTAGAAAAAGCTTCACAAAATGGAATCTATTCCATCAATAGTCGGAGTGCTGTTTAGATATAAATAGCTCGATTTACAGGTGGGATTTGCCCTGAGTTCAAATCCCCGAATTACACAAGACAAAGATATTTTACGGGGGTACTGTTCAGAAGCAACTACGATATGGGTAGCCAGATGCCAATCCTGATGGTTTCGAGTGCTTACTTGATATACAGCGACTACACGGGGTGGTGCTGTAGGTTTTCCCGAGTGTCCTTACTACTAAAAGGTGAATACTCTGGATACACGTATTTGGGTGTTTATTATTATTACTATTATTTTTCCTGAAAGTATGTTCTAGTCAGGCCCTGTCTCCGAAGCCCCCAAAGATCTGGAGGGCGCGCTGGATCGTTTACCCAGATAACTACTCCCCACGTACGTGGGGTAAGTGCTTACTGGCTCCGAGAATCATGGGCCCTGAGCAGACGCAGTGAACCAAGGATGACGGCCTTCTGCATTCGTCCGGCTAAGATTTTTGCCATATTACGGCAAGCCGGTATGATTCTTAAGTTCGAGAGCAGTATGTCCATCATACCAACAAGGACCCCTATGATAAAAACCACCATTTCAACAGAATGGTTTGGGTACAGCCTGCGGAGTTCAAAGAGTAAGTCTCGATATTTAGTCTGTTTCTCCTCTTCTTTTCGGACGATGTTCGTTTCGCCAGGAGCCGAAAACTCCATGATGAAAATCGTCTTACTTTAGTGGTCGAGGAAGACTACATCAGGCTTATTGGCTGGTATTTGCCTGAGGGTGGGGAATGAGTAGTTTTGAAATAATCGGCACTTTTCATTCTCCATAACGGACTCAATATCCCTCGGAGCATAAGGCTATACCATACGAGTGTCGTAGATGGTAGTACAACACTCGTAGAGCCGCGTTATCCCTGTGGATATAGGCTGAGACCGCATATGCTGGAAATGCTGACAGCAAATACATAAGGGTCTCAGGCGCCCCACGACACGCTCTGCATCTAGTGTCGGGGTTTTTGGATAAGCCAAAGTCTTGAATGTTCTTGAAGAAGACCTCATGCATTGACTTATCCTTGTGCAGCTGCAGAAGGACCTGAGTCTCCGCAGCTTTGATGTGAGCTTTTTGCTGAACTGGTTCCAACTCGGTGACAGAGTTTGGGTTTGCCCGTTCAGTGTCGAATACGAGACCGAGTTCATCAGCTGCCCGGATTGCTGCCTTGAAAAGAAATGTTCCAATCCCTGCTTTTTCATGGTCGCGGACAATGCAGAGAAGGGGATCTGAACTCCTGATGACTTTACAGGCTTCATCCAGCACCATTCTGTTATCTAGACACTCCAAACTCAAAAGTCCCCGGCCTCCCTGTTGTCTGGGGAAGTACAACCGTGGAACGGACGATTCAGGATGCAAGCTCCTATGAAGATGCATCATTTTTCGAGTTTTAACGTCAAGTTGTCGCAGCTCTTCTTGAGTCCATTTCACTACTCCAAAAGAGTAGAGTACAATCGGAACGGCAAGCATATTAGTCGGAACAACTTTGTTCTTTCCCGATAGTTCAGATGACCAGATCTGTCGAAGTTTGTGCTGATACTTGCCGCGGAGAGAGTTTTTAACTGTGTTTACCTCTTGGGAGCGGCGTTGCTCCACTCCCAAGTAGGTATACGTCTTTTCGGCATCAAGATGATGTAGAATGCTTCCGTCTACGAGCTGGACATCCTCTCCGTATCCCTCGCATCGTCCTCTTTTGAGATGAACCGTGGCACATTTGTCAATCTCGAACTCCATTCCGATAGCACGCGTGTACTCTTGCACCACCCTTAAGGACTGATGTAGGTCCCTTTCTCCAGAGGCATACAGTTTGAGGTCATCCATATAAAATAATGGGTGACCTTATGCCTCCGGTTGTTGGGGGTGCCGCAGTTGTATCCACGGATTATCCTGAGTGCAACAGACAATGGCAAAAGTGAGATGCAGAAGAGAAGAGGGCTGAGGGAGTCTCCCTGAAATACGCTCCTTCTGAAGATTACCTGCTCTGTTTGGACTCTGAATGAACAGATCTTATGCTGAATGTTTACCTAAAGAAAAAGAAAATCATTTCGATCGGTTGAAAAATGCAAGTTTCATAAGGCTGCTTCCATCTTAAATGGGTCACACTATATATATCTACAGACACCGCTTCAATCAAGCTATTTTCCCGTAAAAATTAGGCAGATACCTACCTATGATACTAAAAAAAAACGAACAAAACGGATATGCATTCATGCTTGAAAATTTTCAAAAAAAAGCAAGAGTAACAAAAAGCTGGCGGATTAAGTCGTCGCAGAAATCTTTGTCTTTCTAGTAGAGTTGTTCCATGTGAAATATTTAAATATATTGCTCTAGCTCTAAAGCGCTGTTACATATTTATCGTTTTATATTATTGCTCAATTATTCGGAATAAAGTTAATTTACCTCTTCGGATTATATTCCTACTTTCCATTCTTCCCACGATAAGTACAGTTCTTATTTTTAACGAAAAAATTTTGTTTCCATATAATATGAAAATAGTATTTTTCATAATATGTAAGCAAAAATTTTGGAGAAAAATGTCGCACCTCACCATACGTTCACGAATTCAAAAATGCATACATTATAAATTCCAAATGTTTATAGCTTTGCGGAATAATTGGTATGATGTATGAGCGCTTCTTACAGACAAAATTTAGATTAAATATTTTACATTGTAATCACTGTCGTTAATAGTAACTTATGTTTGTTTGGTTGTTTTCCTTTCAACGTTTTCTGTTCAATTAGTTGTGATAAATTGGCCTTTATGCACTTTCACGTTACATTTCAGGATAACGTAAATAAATTCCTAATTTATCTTGTTTGATGTATACATGTGGTTCGGTAATGAAAACCTGAAATTTACTCTTGATACTTGATGGTTTTGTATATAGTTGCTTCATTTTGTATACGTACAGTGTGTCAAATCAAAAGTTACCAGTGGACAATGGAAGAAGATATCAAAATAGAATAGAAGTCTGTCACGTAGCATATAATAATAATAATGCTCCCTCCCTCATAAACACTCGTAGAGTGTATAGTGAATCCAATGATTGATTTTAAATTGCGCGTTCGATCATGTTGAGTGCCGTATCACACTGAATACAGTATCGGAAACTTTTCATCTGTGGTATAGACAGAAATCTACGCGAGCAACAAGGAACACAATGATATGATAATACCACGTAAATAAGTGAGACGCACTACTGCGCGCCTCTCCTACTACCTCGTCCTACGAATTAACAACTCACGTCGATATCCCTTCCTCGACCGAGTAGAGGAGAAATTGTAATGCTCTCTCAACATATAGCAAGGTTTTCTTTACGCTCTCATAAAACCACCATACCACAGGTGAACTTTCCGATACTGTATATTACGGACTATAATCCGACGACGTATGTAGTTAAATGGATATGGATGGTTTTTGAGATTCCTTTGAAGTGGTTCCGGAAAAAGCTATTAGTAAAGAACTTGGTTCAGGTACTTGGCGTTATTTTTTTTAACTAGATTCCTCATAAGACCAATTCTTTGTCTTTCGTAGAAAAGATCCAGACATTAACACATGACCCCGCCTTGTTTGCGGGGTTCATTAACGTTCACCCTGAGCCTGGTAAGGCTTTATTGCCTTTTTAGGGGAAAGAAGTGGTTGAAATCTTTTATGGCCACCTTATCCGGTCTATTCCACACATCCCCCTGGTAGTCCGCTGAGTGAAATTGAATTCCCCCTCAGGTTTTTCCACCAAACACTACACCTCGAGCGTGGTAGGCTTGTCCAACGAATGGGCTGTCTCGATGACACGGGCGCCTGTTGGCCCATAGTAGCTTACCGTGCCACGAGGGGGAACCACTGAAGAATTTTGATGTCTTGGGTATTGTGGTATTAGTTGGGTATTACTAGTCGGGAATTGAAGGAATTATTGAGTATTAGTTGGGAATGAGAGGAATTCGTTGAAAATTATTGGGTATTAGTCGGGAATTAAAGGTATTAGTTACTTGAAAATCAATGGGCATTACTCGGGAATTAGAGGCATAACTCGAGTATTACATGGGTATTACAGGAATAATTCGAAAGTTATAGAACATTGGTGGAAATCAAAATCGTAAAGAGGACAAAATGAAGGTCTTCAAAACAGGAATTGGGAATTTCAGAAATAAAAATGAAGAAATCTGCATTTTCCACAATGAGCTTGTTAAAAGAAACAAGGTGTTCTGCCCTACCAGGACGGTGTTCATTGCCATAATCCTATATAATAGGAATGATTGGGTCAAAAATATATCAGAAGACAACTACTTCCCTGCCTAAACCACGACGAACGTTGAATTACATCTAATGAATTTCTGTGCAGAGTTCCTACAAGGCTGTTTCCGCAATTGATTTCTGGGTTTTGCCCTCATCAAAATAGGGTAGGTCTCTGCAGACAATAACTAATGTCTGCAATAAATGGTTCAATAAAATATCCATTTTAGGGCAAAAGCTAAGACAAAGTCAGGGCAAAACCCAAAAAGCGATCTTTAGTTGGTCCAAATGTTTCAATGAACAGTTCTCTGCAACTGGCAATTGCGGAGACAGCCTTTTAGGAACTCTGCACGGAAATTCATTAGATGTAATTCAACGTCCGTCGTGATATTAGCCAGAAAAGTGGTTGTTTTCTGATGGATTTCTTATCCAATTATTAATAATATTGTACAGAATTATGGCAATTAGCACCGTCTTGGTAAAGCAGGACACCTTGTTTCTTACTTGACAAGCTCATTGAGAAAAATGCAGGTTTCTTTATTTTTATTGGTGGTTTTAGTTAACACTCAAGTTTGTGTATTGCTTTGATTGAGAGGCTGAAGTTGAGATGGCGCTCGTAATTTTGTGAACGCTGCACTACGGCCGCTGTCTGTGTTGTAGGCATTATTTATTGTCTGCTGAGATCTACCCTACACTGATGAAGGCAAGACCCAGAGATATATATGTTGGAATATTGTACCCTGTTTTTTTAAATTATTAAATATTATATCATATATAATAAAATTAAAAATAGAAACCAAACAAAATTATCTTTGAAATAAAATATCATTACGATACCGTATTGCTGTCACATAAAGTATCAGCATTTTTTGTAAAGATTACCATTCTTCTGGTGATATCCACCGGACATTTTTCTCCGTGTAGGTTATTCTGTGAGTTGAAGATTCCAAAGCTTGCCGCTTTCGCATTCGAACTAAAAACAATAGGCGGCAAGCTCCTGATTTAAATGATCAGCACAACTATTATTATATTATAAATCATTTAGTAGGCATACATATAGGAAACTGATATTTCTGCCGATCAAAATAACGCGTTATTTCCGACCATTAATCTCTTGTTTGATATTTTATAATCCTAATAGTGGCATTGATGAACATTAATTTCAGTATAAACATCCGTTTGCCTGGTATGTGTTTCCATTTACAAACTGCGGTTTTTCCAAAAAATTACGGAGCAAATCCTATTTAAAATTGCATGTTATTATTCATTCGTCCTGTCCAACTTTTCGTATACTTGATGACGTAGTACTGAGAAATGTAAAAGAACGCTCATTTTGTTCGAATATGAAGCACTAATAATATTTACTTTATTTACAGAATCTGGCGGGAGTTAAATCATGGGGTCTTACATCTGGCATGTCATTCTAGCCCTATGCATTGTCAAAGAGTTTGAAGCAAACGCCCTCACTTCGTCAGGTTAGTATGAATAGAACAGGAACATTAGACCAGTCTCAAAGAACGAACCATTTGAATCATTGAAACATTTTCAAAAAATATTTTATATTAAAAATAGGAATCCTCTTTTTGAATGAAAAATTATTCAAGCGACATATAAAGAGCAAATTATACGTTTTGTTCATGCTGTGTTAGAGTCATGGTTTAGTCCACAGTACAGTGCCCTTTTTGGTCAATGATTACCAACGTGCTGAATTTCTCGAGTAGATTGCTTTTGATAGCTTTTCTCTGTGCAAAGATTCTCGCTAGTGGAAGCTAACAACAAAAATTGTTTCTATAGGTTTTTTTTTTCATCAAATGATGTCACAATCGGACCTTATTTGAAGTACCGTCTCTCTGGTATAAGATTCTGTGCAGATTCCCAGTAATTGTTTTAGGAGTTATAATCTCCATAGAAAACTTTCTATAATCTATCGTTCCAATAAGTTTTCTTATTCATTGGTTTAAATCGGAACAGGTTCATGAGAGGTTTTTGTGAATTAATCCCCCATTCGTACTAAAGTGTCTGTTGTGGTACATTATATTTTTCTGCAGCTGCAGGACATTCCGTTATTTACAGCTTCAATGGCTTTTTGGAAGGCTACTTCCTTGTATGACTTGCACTATTTTGAATTTTCCTTAGCCTTAAGCATTTTTCATAAATTTTATCTGCAATAATAATTAGAAGGTTATAGGTTTCTAGTTCATCTACAATTCAAATTATTCCAAAAGTTTAATTATTATTAGGCTTTTTGATGAAATTGGTGAAATTCTGAACAGAATCTTCGGAAAATTATAAGCAGTCAACACCTGCTAATGCATCAAATAAGAGGTGAACCAGTTATTGGTAATAGTGCCTTTTGGAAAAAATGTATTATTGTTATTATACAAAAATAATAGAAAAAACTCTCGAAATATCGTTTTTTTTAACTTTTAATTAGTAAGAATATCAAACATATTCATCTACAGCCACGAATTGAGACTTGAATTGATATCAAAAACTTACATGCACTAACAAAAAAGCGATAGCTAACATACTGACATACTGACGCGTAACAAGCGTGTATTTGTTCAGCACGACAACAGTGACACCTGTTTTGATAAAAATGAAGCTTGCTTTGATGTAGAAATCTGCTCATAAAATGAGTTTCTTCTGCATGCTGTCAATAATTGGGTTCTGCCAACTATTGGGTGTTTTACCCTACCTTCATAAGAATTATATCATCTTCAGCTACCCAATGTTACACAATAATACGAAATTTCAATAGATCATTAGTGATGTGTCAAAAGTGTTAGAAACAAACTAAAAAATGGCATATTTTCTCTTATCAATGAATCCTTGTAAACCAAAACATACACTCTTCAAAAATTCTCTTATTTGAAAAGTAATAGAAGAATATTAAGAAATATACTTTTCATCGGAAAAAAATTAATGATCGATTCAAACCACAAATAAGAATCCACATAATAACAAGTGTTTCCAATATTATTGTAATTTGAAATTATATTTCGTCAATTTTACGGCGAATGTTTTTTATAATAGATTTCTATTTTTGAAACCCGTTGAAATGATTGAACGACTCGTGTGCCAAAACCTAAGAATAGGTTTCTACGAAGTACGAATGACAATTAAATCTGATCGATTGAAACGGTTTTTCAATACCAGTATAATTTTTTGTTATAGTAGAAATGGCATTTATCTTCGAACAATGAAAGGACATACATCCTTCATTGAATTGTAGTTAATAGTTATTTTGATGAGTGACACAGCGAATGAGAATTCTTAACAACTAAAACTGGGACGCATCTATCAATACTTCTATAGATATAAATCAAATACATACCATAATCCTACTACCTACAAAACTTAGTGATGAAATACTGGATATAGGAACTGATAATGATAATGATGTCTGCTTGTCAAACTTATGCAGTCTCAGCCTTCATCCACACTGGTATTGCCTTATGCTCCGGGAGATATTGGGTCGTATGCATAAACCTGTAGCAAATGCTTTTACTCGGATTTCTTGAAAGAAACTTATTCAGTTTGTTAAATAATGAGAGAGACAAACCTATAGTATGAGTATTTGCTCGCTTTTATGCATACCACCCACTGAGTCCGTTGTGGAGAATGAGAAGTCCCGAATTTATTGGAACTACTCATTCCCCACACTCATGCAAATACGAGTAAATAAGCCTGATGTAGTCCTCCTCGACCATCAAAGTAGGACGATTTTCGTCATAAAGTTTTCGGTTCCTGGCAAAACGAACATCGTCTGAAAAGGGAAAAAAAACGGACTGAATATCGAGATTTACTCTTTGAACCCTGCAGGCTGTACCCAAACCATTCTGTTAAAATGGTGGTTCTGATTATATGGGTCATTGGTGGAGTCATGGACACGCTGCTCTTCAATCTAAAAATCATACCGGCTTACCGTGATGTGGAAGAAATCTGAGCTGGACGAATGCCTTCTGTCTGCTCAGAGCACGTGACTCTTGGACCCAGTAGTTGCTCACCCCACGGACGTGGGGTGTGGTTATCTGGGCAAATGGCACCAGCGCGCCCTCCGGATGTGTCGAAGCTCTGGAGACAGGGATCGACTGGTATAATCCAAACGGATACAAAAAAAAAACCTTAGGGATTGGGTATCCCATCTCCGTAAACGAGGCTACGTCAGAGCTCCTCCTCAGCCGGTTAACGAAGTGGCCCAAGTGGCAGATGTGCCACGTGTCGTTCTGGCTGTAGAGGAGGCTCACATTACACCAACGATGGAGGGTATCAGAACACGCAGAGCGCATTATAATACCAAGCGCCTGAAGTCACAACAACATGCACGGGTGGATGCGGAGATTAACGATGTTCTTCCGGAAGAGGCTGACATCTGGCAGATCAACTCTGCCTTGTATGACGCCTCGCAAACTTTGTCCGAAATGGGGAGGAGGGATACCACATCTCTGATAAGGAGGCATGAGCGAACATACACAAGATGTAAACCAAGATGAAGTCGGCGAGACAACACGCGTCACAACACTCGTGTGTGGTGGCCAATAGGCCCTTCACGCCCGCAGTGCGGCGATTTGTCGCAAAATTAGGACGAGCTCGCCACATACTGATTCAAGTCGTCGTGTTCAACATCAAACAGCACTGTCTTGATAGGATACGAATCGTGGTTGCTGCGAAGAAGTCACTAGTGAGGCGAGCGAGAAGTTTCGCGGAAAACATGAAGTTCCGCGATAATCCTTCTTGGTCATTTTAAGAGCCTCTACTTGCTGTGGATAACCCGCCGGCCGCTGATCTGGTGGAAACCTTCTGGAAGAGCATCTATGAGTTTCCGCAACCACTCAACGTAGATACTCCAGCCCTTGCGCAGTTCGAAGCTTTCTGCAGGAGGCTTCGTCAGATATGACTTCCGTTCCGATCTCACTCTACTCATTTGGAGTGGTGAAATGTCAACAAGAGCTGCTACAACTCGACGTGAAAACTCAGAAAATCATGCATCTCAATGGGAGCTAGCATCCTAAATCATCCGTTCCATAAAGGTCCGGAACACTAGATGCAGAGCGTGTCGTGGGGCTCCTGAGACCATAATGCGTTTGCTGTCCGCGTGTCAAGCTTATGCGGTCTCAGCTCATATTCATCGGCATAACGTGGTCCTACGAGTGTTGTACTACGATCTACGACACTCGTACGGTATACCAGTGTTGCCTCATGCTCCAAGGAATATTGAGTCCGTTGTGGAGGTTGAGAATTGCCGAATCTATTACCTACCCTCAGGCAACCACCTCCTAGACCATCGAACTAGAACAATTTTTGTTATGGAGTTCTCGGCTCCTGGCGAAAAGAGCAGACTATAATCAAGATTTACTCTTTGAACTCCACAGGTTCTACCCAAGCCATTATGTTAAAATAGTGGTTCTGCTCATAGGAACCCTTGTTGGAATGATGGACACGGTGCACTCTAATCTGAAAATCATACCGGCTCCATGATGCGGCAGAAATCTTAGCCGGACAAATACAGAATGCCGTCATCCGCAGTTCACTACGTCTATTCAGTGACATGATACTCGGACCCAGTTATCACTCACCTCACGGACGTAGGGGCTGACTACCTGGAAATAACATCAGCGCGCCCTCCGTATGTATCGGGGTTCCAGAAACAGGGCCTGACTGGGATAATCCTAACAGATAAAAATGTATGCATTGTCTGTGACCGAGTCGGATACCGTTTAGCAAACAGCTCACAATAAAGCTGCTGAGTCTGAGGTCCTGCAGCTACTCAAGTGGGCTGAAGTCGGATACTGAGTGATTCGTAATAGCCTGTCAGGTTGGTTCAACACACTGGTCTACCGTAGTAGAGTGATGGTTATAGAGGTCCCAGACGCTAAAATGAATAGCGTGTCGTAGGGCTCCCAAGACCATAAATCATTTGCTGTCTGCTCAGACCCATCTAAGACGGAGAGGAGGAATACCGACCTTCTGCTTGGGAGACATGAGTGACTCAAGACACAAGATGGAAGCTGGGTACAAGTCGACGAGACAACACGCATCTTTTATCCAATATGTGTTGGACTACGTGGTGGCCAATAGGCCTTTCACTCCCTCAGTGCGGCAAACTGCTGCTAAATTGAGAAGAGCTCACCACACACAATCAAGGCGTGCTAGCTGTTTACCGTCTTGATTCTGTTGACTGCAAATGAACATAAAGTTTCGCGATAATACTTCTAACTTATTCCAGCCTCCATGTATTGATAACGCGTCGGACACTTATCGGGAACTTTTGGAAGAACATCTATGAGTATCTGCAACCACTCAAAGTAAATACTTCAGCCCTTATGCACTTTGAAGCTTTCTGCAGAAGGCTTCATCAGCCTGAGCACACTATAATAACATCGGAAGAAAGTCGACAGGCTCTCAAAGGCTCGAATAACTTCGCCGCTCCAGGCCCTGATGGGTTCAATAACTATTGATGGAAAAAATGCCCAAGCACCTATCCACATCTGGCAACAATTTTCAACTCATGGCTAGATGAGGAGCAGCAGATTTCAGATTGGTTTGTCGAGGGAAAAACCGAGCTCATCCCCATAAACTGAGATTTTTCTCTGATCCAAAGAACTACAGACGGATAACATGCTTGATTGCATGCTATAAGGTATTTACCCACACCGTATGTATGCGAATATTCTGCGCAATTGAACACCAATTCCTACCTACTTTCGAGGAGCTCTTGCGATGTTCCCTGAACATAATAGTATTTAAATTATCGGATGTGAAAATGCATAATAGCTTGGGAATTCTTTTATGATTATAAAAAAAATTGTTCACTATTATTTGCTTCAGGGTACTCAGACAAAAAAAAAATCGTAAATATACCTGGGTTGCTACGGTGGTGCTAGAAAAAATACACAGCTTACTGGCTGAACATTTTTCCTGCAACGGAATTTGTTTGTATTCCAGAATTTGAGTGGACGACACCATATCTGAAAACACCAAAATTAAGTTAATTTCAAAAGTTGATTCCTACGTTGCGTTGTTCAATTTTGTATTTACACTGTACGTTCCAGTATTTACAATTTTATACACATCCTGTATGGTCCTGTCAAAATTTTAATAAATCCATGTTTTTCTTACCATCATGAAAACAAATTTGAGCAAAACTCAAATATTGACGTCATATCTTTTTTTCAGATGCCCAGTATGTCGATGATAATTATACGAGCGATAATTTTGACAACATAACTACGATATCTAACAACACTTTGGTTCTACAGTGTCCCTACAATATTAATGTGCAATGGAAATATCTGAATGATAGTTGGAAAAACTTACAGGTAATTTGAAATAACCTGACAACAACGTTTTGTGTTTCTAAAATCATTAAAAAGATTGAAAATAAACTTCTTTAGAAGATTGAGCAGAGTACATATTTCCAATTGTTTTTCCAGTGATTCAGAAAATTACGATATGATGAGAAGGATGATAAACAAATAAAACTTCGTGACTGTGATAAATCTCTCCCTTTACTGTTTATTCACGGGCATGATCCTAATTATAGTTTTTCTGATTTACGACGAAACTATAGTAACTGCGTACTCACTACGCAATTGACCAAAGTTTTTATTTTTCAAAACTGATGGAAGTGACAAATAAGGAGGTGCGATCAATGCAGGATGTATATTAGATCAAAAAAAGCAATAATTTAGATTTGAGAAAACCAGTCAATATGTCTGTTCTTGATTCTGATTGGTTTTGTCTGTTACCCACTGTTATCCACTCAGATTTCGTATCGGTTGAAGTCAATTGAATATGTGTTATATAAGGTAATGAAATGAACAAAAATTGAGTATAATCAATGTTGGAGTACCTCAAGAAACAGCTCTTCGGCCCACTTCAATCATTATCTATATACGTTCATGGTTCAACTTACATTTAAAACTGCTTCTTTTCCGAAAAATTGGGAAAACTTGAAACAAAAGGTAACATTTGCAATCCCCATCATGACGAAATATTTCTCATAATGAAGCCTGCCCTTGTTTGAAGTACGATACAACGAACCGTTTTTGAGTTATCAATTGACTCCTTTACCCTTAAAATTGCGAAATTTATTTCCTGGAGCTCCACGCCTTTACTCATACCCTTCATTTATAAGGGTGGAAAAAAATATATTATTATTTATAGTATCCTACTCTGCGGAAGGGTCTTAGGACTACTACCCTTTCTAGCTAAGGTTTTTGTTAAAGGGCCAGAAACCTTCGGACGCCCCAGCATGATAGAAGTTTAACAGCAGAACCCTGCTCGCTGGCTCATGAGGAGTTCATAAGGATAGAGCCTCGCATGTCGAAGTAAGGTCACGAATACTTATCTTACACCATGACTTGGGAGATGTTTTCGAGGTCTAGATCCGCCGTGTTTTGTTAAGTTGAAGCAGGGTCACCTCTGGTAGGATCAGTTTCTCCATTGCGCACATGCGGTCTTGTGAATAGCTTCCAAGAGAGGTTTTCCTGGCCTCCTCTGCTATTTCTAGGAGTCTTTTAGCAGATCTCTCAGCCTTTTTATATTTTCGGTAGTATTTTGAACTGAATAGACCCAGTGCATCCCCAGTGAAAATGCCTCTAGGACCTCAAGATATGTTTATTCTATGGACTTGTTGGTAAACTATTCGGTTTAGGGATATTCTTCCTTCTGGTAATTACTCTGCTCAGTTTTCATGAGATGTTTGGGTACATTTGTAGCATCCAGCACAGATTAGGTTCCAGGTGCGACGCTCAGCTCACCGCCTTCCATCTTTTTTCACTCTTTGCAGTGACATTAAAACAGCTGCCACATTCAAATCTGGGAATTCATGATTTCAGCCACACATTCCATTTGTAGCCAAAACGTAAACAATACCCAATGTAATCCACAGTCTGTTCTGACATCACAGCATTCAATCAATATAAAGGGAACCACAAGTAAAGTAGGTTGGCTTTGGGTTAAAATGAAAACACATCTACTGTCATCGACATCGTGCTGTGCTCTGACAGCATCAATGACATTTTGCTCTAAACGAGCATATTTGTCCCTTTGTCGCATCTGGAACATAATCTGTGCATTCAGGCCGAAACTTAGAGGTATAATGTTTTCCGAAATTCATTGTTGTTAATTATTTCAGAATGACAGCGATAAATTTGAGTTCAGCCCGATAACTCTTCAAGATCAGGGATTGTACGCGTGCTTCAAAAATGAAGATATCTTGGTAAAAAAATTCAATGTCACAGTTTATGAAGCGCCTCATTTCTTGAAGAGAATGCAAAAATTAGTAGTGAGACCAGCTGGTAATATGTTCCGTTTGAACTGCAAAGCTGGGGGATATCCTACACCAAACATAACTTGGTTTAGTAAAAATAAGACACCACCTACGAGGACAATGGGAGACATCAAAACAAACCACTGGTCTCTGACTTTGGAAGAGTCGACACTGGACGATAAAGGAAATTACACATGTCTTGTTTGTAATATTGTAGGCTGCATTAACTTCACTTTTGTAGTAGACGTTGTTGGTAAGTATTCAAAAACATTTTGTGTGATATTTTCAAATATGTTTGTTTCTTCATGAACAGAACGTTTTCCTTCCAAACCCTACATTAAAGAAGGATACCCACAAAACACCACAGTTCTGAAAGATACCAATGCCACTTTTGAATGTCCTCAGGTAATTGTAGACTTGGAACCATTCATTCAGTGGTTCAAAATAGAAAATCAGACAGAAGTGAGCGATGATTTCAGTAAAAGCAACTTGACAGCACAGGTTAAATATTTTTTCAATTATTGGGTATGGTGAAGGCAAAGTTCTATTTTGGTTTTATTATTAGTAGCATAACTGAATACATCCATCAAATTCCAAGATGAAAATAATATGTCTGCTAGTCCTCCTGCAGTGACATTCCAATTTTTTGCCCCCGTTAACTAAACAATTCTAGTAAATACATTATTTTGTATCCAATGGAGAAATAAATGACATCCAAATACGAAATATGCTCTAAGGTGAACTGAAACTCAGGGTCGAATGAAATGCTATTCACTTTGCCCATATATAAGTTCGTTTTCATGTTCTTCATACTTTGACATTATGTAATGCAAGCTGTATTCGAAGATTATTTGAATTACAAAAAGACTTATTAAAAAAAGTTTCAGTTTAACAATTTTTCTATGGATTGACTCATCGAAAAGAAAATTGAAAACTTACAAGACAGGGGCTGGCCAATGGACATGACAAATCAATGTAGACGAGAGAAAGGAAACGAGAAAAAAAATCGACTAAGAAAACTGCGCAGCATATAATCTTTTTTATTATTGATTTGCCAGAAAAAATAATTCTTTATAAAAACCTCTGCTTCATCCCGATGCAAAATTGAGAACTCCAGAGTTGAATTTTTCACGACCCTATACGAGGGAGATTAAAAAACATGCTTTGTTTTTAAAAAAAA
Source organism: Chrysolina haemoptera (assembly GCA_958298965.1). Classification (NCBI taxonomy): domain Eukaryota; kingdom Metazoa; phylum Arthropoda; class Insecta; order Coleoptera; family Chrysomelidae; genus Chrysolina; species Chrysolina haemoptera. Next base: position 11,061,792 of record OY282596.1, on the reverse strand, counting down.
CTAATTACTGTAATTTTCACGGTAGCTACGGTAGCCACGGTAGCCATCTATGACAAATTTAATGTTTCGATTTTTTTTCCGATTTTCTCGTCATCGCCCTTTACGACATAAGGAATACTATGCTAGACGAATGGTATATCCGTTGGGAGGGAGAAAGGACAGAACATCCAGAGAGTGATATTATCATATCTAAGAATATATCATCCATCTAGGATAGTATTCCTTATGTCGTACAGGGCGATAATGAGAAAATGGGGATAAAAATTGAAAAATTAAATTGGTCATAGGTGGCTATGATTTGAATTTCTAGATCAACATTCGAATCTGAACAATATTTCCTAGTGACTCTCAATTCTACCATGAAAAATACAGTTAAGTGAAAAATTCAATTGTGATGTTTGCAATTCAGGTTTGGGATGAAGCAGAGCTTTTATCGAAAATGATTTTTTTCTGAGAAATCAATAATGAAAAAAAATTCCATATCTGATATTTTGCCGTGGAGTAATTATTCTAGCTGATTTATTTTTGTCTTGGAATTTTTTGTCAAGTTATATTAATTGATCTATTTTGTGGTGGATTTCATGGTGTAGCTAGGTGAAACTTGTTTTGTCTACTATTTTCACTAAATTCTATCAGAAGTACCTATGACTTTCTAACATTTTTTTCTATCAACAAAACCCCATTAGAATAACATCCTGAAACAGCAGCATCACTGGTTTATATGAAGCATTGAGTGTTTTGTAATATAGAGTTATTGAGCACTCTGTTTAAAAAAAATATATCCATTTTCAACCAACATGTCAGTGCAGCAAAAATAAGCTATCAGTGTACTTTTTGTCGCCAAGAAATATATTTCAGGATACCTATTCTCAGTTTTTAATTGGGTAAAATATTGATTATTTCGACGATATCAATGCGTGATAGAGTACTGCTCTATAGTCAATATATGTCTAGTAAGTTCAGTTGAGACTAACTTAACTAACATTGTTCTGAGTGTTAATCGATCATCAAAGTACTATATAATTCATTGCTTGAAAAATGAATGTCAACAAATTTTGATATGCTGATAGCGGTTGATAGAAAGAGATGTCGCATAGAAAGTATGTAAATAATGAATAAAAACGCACAGGAAATGATCCAATATTTCAACTGTATATCAAGTGCATTGTACCAAATTTACTCCAAATATATAAAACAATAACCATAATTATCACCCAATTCAAACACACTGTATCTTACGAACGAAGTTATTAGGATCGATTGTTTATTTGAGAAACGAACTTCAGTGTTTGTAATTGACAGTTGCAAAAATGTTCGCCAGAGATTGCATGCTAATGGTGATGGCGCTTAGCTGATGAGGTACTACTGGACTCTGTTTATTTGTTATATACGTTTTATGTTTGGTGATGGTAAATTTTATTTCTAGAGCGATATCACAACACTCCCATATTGAGAACAGGACTTGAGAATACAACGGTTGTTTCGGGGTCAAACGTTACCATAACCTGTGAAGTCGTTTCAGATTTACACCCATCTATTACGTGGACGAAATTTAGAGACGAACCCACTAATTGTTCTCACTCTGAGTTAAGTGATTGTAATGCTACAGTGCTCCAGGTATATAGATATGACTATTGATGGTACCATAAGTTAGATTAAAATTATCAGCTTTATCGTGATTATTTTAGTCTTTAGCGTCAAAATGAGCTATCGGGAAATTGCAATTGCAGCTGGATTTTTTTTTCAGTCGCGTCGGTTATAAACTATTGACGAAAGATATGAAATGAATGTTCAATTGAGTTCTGATGAGAATCGGCGCAAATTTGGCCAACAAGAGCCAAAAAGACGAAGAGAATTGATTATCTACACCTTAATATATTTTTCATTCTATATTACAGTTCTCTATTGCGAAGTTTATGAAATTATTTTCAAAATATTAATTATAAGTATTGTCTCTCGCGTATTAGCTTTTTGTATAAATGTTATAGGTAGGCTGTGTTAATTAGCATGAAACTTGTTCTAATTTTTCATTTCATGTGCATGCAATTTTTGTTCTAATTTTACGTAATTATTTATAGCTAGTCACAGACACTAGGTGACTGCATATCATGTCAACCTCTGTTATATTTCAAAGACTGGTGGGAATGAGGAATTGTGATATTGTGATAATTATCGGTATATGGGGTCGAATCCTATGATAGATAAATACTGTTTCTGGTAAGAAGTCACTATAAGATCACCATGCTAGGAGGGTCGTTGTAATGTGAAACAGATTATTCCATTGAGATTGATAGACAATGCTTCAGTTTGAGTAAAGGTTGTTATGGAATTTCCATTGCCTAAAAATAAAATAATAAAACTTGTTGTTTAGGGTTTCTAATTCACGACGTTTCGACTGTTGTTAATTAGAGTCGTTTTAAAGTGATTCCCACAAAATGAAGAATTGTGGCAAATATTTGTCAGTCAACGACTACTTCCCCTTAAAAACATTCAATCACACTTGAAATTTGAATATCTCGGAACTCGAGAGTAGTAGAGAATTGTAATTTTGGGTTTGTGAATTAAAGCAGAAGGTGCAGCTTTTTTTGATATTATGTCACGTGACATCAGATTTCAAATTATTAATGGTGAAACCTGCATATTTTGACATTTCTATGTTCCTCCCAATGAAACGCGATTCCAACAAACTATCACACTTGTGGTCTAGAACGAATAATTTAAGAACTACTGGTACTTCAATATCCTTTGTCCGACGACTTTTGAAACGAGCAATTGCCAAATTATTCAAGTTTAGGGTCACCATGTATATTTGAGCAATCCTATATTTTTTGTGGTGATTAAAACAATGCAAAGTTATAATAATCATTCATATTTTATTGAAAAACATCGTGGGACAAACGATGTTGAAGTACCTGTAGTTCTTAAATTATTCGTTTCAGAACACAAGTCTTTGTTGGTGTTTTTTTATCGGGAGGAACATAGAAATGTCAAAATATACAGATTGTCCCATTAATAATTTTGAATCTGATATCACGTTAACGAAAACAAAATGCTTCAACAATTGCTTTAATTCACAACACCTAAATTAGAATTCTCTACTACTCTCGAGTTCCGAGATATCCCGTGTCCTAATCGTCGTGGGACAACCTGCATATGCCAGGTTGGATGTTAATGGCATTCAAATAGTAATTATCTTCTTTGGTACAGAAAACTTGACTCGATGTCCATTTTTTTTCTAGATAAAGTTGATTATGTAGATTCTGTAGCTAACAAGTAGAAATTCTATCAATGGAATTGTATTTTTTACAAGTTTGCAGATTCAACATGAAAAAGGGGTTCATCATTTGAGTATTCATAGTAGTGAAAAAAGGGGACTAGCAACGCCAGACATTTATTCGAAATCATACCCTGAAGTATCGTTGTTGCAAAGAAGACTTGTTGTCTGATGTTAACTGTTTACACTTCTCCAATGAGCGGAAAGATATTATTTCTAATATTTTCGATTATTTGCAAGCCGAAAAAGTGGGCGACCTCGGCCGGCAATGGTTTAGGGATGTAAATTAGATAACTATCTTTATAACTAATTTTGTGGAAATTTTAATCGTTTTTTACCTTAGTGTCATCAATATCTTTGCTAACATGTTTGGTGCAAATTCATTGGGAACAACTCCAATACATCATTCCCATCGACAGTCATATGCCTGAGATTATCTTCCGCCAACAAACCATCAGACGCATTGTGCTGGGTTGCTCAACACCAGCAAAGCTAGTACGTTCTCAATTAATGTGCTTCCGAACCAACACCAGTTCTTTGCAAGTTATCCAACCTCTCTTATGATTTGAAGGTATTTCCGTGCAACTGGAAAATTGCAAGAGTAAAACCAGTTCCCAAAAAAGGGAAAAAGTAACCAAGTAACTACAGACCTATCGCACTGCTATCTATTTACTTCAGATCGAGGAAGAAGCCATCAATAACGAGATTATGGAATATCTAGAACGCTCAGGAATTATCAATGATCGACAATATGGTTTCCGGCATCAGAGATCAACTGGTGACTGCTTGCTTATGTCTCACATATTAGACAGCAATATACCGAAATATTTGGTGAAACTGTGGCCGTTGCATTGGATATCTCCAAAGTATTTGATCGCGTTCGGTACCAGTTATGTTTCTTGCTTTCTCTCTACCAATAAATCCTGAGGTATCAATTCTAACACCAACACTTTTCTTCTTCACAGCAATGATTTGTTGGGAGCTACTGCATGTCCATTGCATAGCTTTGTTGATGATAGTACCTTTCATACCGCATTCTCTTCCAAAGCTCCATCAGCAAGTGGAAGCAGATATGAACGGGGAAGAATCGTGAATGAAATATATACGGACTTGGCAACAATCCTAGAATGGGTATCCAGAAACTTGGTAGAATTCAATGCGAATAAAACCCTAGCCATCCTTTCTCTAGAAAGGCCGATCCCACAGTGACCTGCTCATAAGCCCAAAGATATGGTGGAAACGTCATCCACATCCATATCTGACATGATTGCTAAGTAACCAAATATTAAATAACGCCAGAATCACAATTCCCCATTTCAACATAGACTTTGACATTATCCAGGTCGACATTTTGTAGATGCCAGGTGAGTCATATTTGAAATCATGTTTTTTTTTCGTTAGAGGAGTGATGATGGGAATATAAACCAAGAAATGTATGTAATAACAAATGTTACTCATGAAGACGAAGGATGGTATGCCTGTTTCGCCTCGAACAGCCTTGGCACCACCGTATCTAAGGGTTATCTTCACGTTGTAGATGAGGAACCTGGTAAGTTGTAGTTCGTTAAAGTTCAATCATTTTTTAATATTCTTTATTCTTCGATATCAGCGCATATAAAAACTGTATTAGTGTGAATATTCAACCTTTGCTTGTCTCTGAATGTATTTCTTCATTACTGAATAACTCTTATACAAGTACTCTATATATTTTTTTTCTTTTGAAGCACCAGAAGAACTGGAACAATCAAAGCACTTAGGAACAGTTCTCATAGTTATTGGAGTCCTTCCAGTATCGGTCATATTCATCATAGTTTTCATTTGCATTCATTACCGACAGAAAATAAAACGGTAACAAACTACTTGCATGCATATCTCGATTTCTTCACAAACAACTTTGTTAATTTCTAGGGAAAAGAGGGAAAAGATGATTGCCGTTGAAACTGCAAGAGCTGCCATAGTAACCCAGTGGACGAAGAAAGTTATAATAGAAAAAATTTCCAGCGCATCAGAAAACATCACGGAACCTTTGGTATGACCATTGAACATTTATTTCAATTTAATTTAATTTTATAATAGATAATTAGTTTTGTTTTCTCCGCTTAAATAAATATTCAATTAATTATTCTCGACAACATGCTGATAACTTTTTCCGAAAGTTATGTTACGGAACAATTCAATACCTTCGATGATATCTTTCCGAGATGAAAGTATAGCGGCTCCTCTACCATTTTACGCAACTAGTTCTCATCAAAATAAAGAGCTGTGTCACTTTTGATTATTTTCAGTTGATGCCCGTTGTCAAAATCGAAAAACAGAAATCTCAAGCCAATAATTCCGGAGATGGAATGATATCAGAATACGAACTTCCAATGGATTCAGACTGGGAAATACCCAGAGATTTACTATGTCTTGGCAAAAATCTGGGCGAAGGAGCATTCGGTAAAGTGGTGAAAGCTGATGCTATGAACTTATTGAAACCTGGAAGTGCCAATATAGTTGCAGTCAAGATGTTGAAAGGTGAGTAAATTATAAACAAAAACGAACAAGTTGTAATATGATTTTCACTTTGTAGAAGGCCATACAGATAACGAAATGATGGACTTGGTATCAGAAATGGAAATGATGAAAATGATAGGAAAACATATAAATATTATTAATCTCCTAGGATGTTGTACGCAAGGGGGTCCACTTTACGTTGTTGTAGAATATGCACCTCATGGAAACCTTCGCGATTTCTTGAGGCAACACAGACCATCATCAGGGTATGAGTTAGCAGTTGGGGAGAAGAAAGACAAAAAGACCTTGACGCAAAAAGACTTGGTGTCCTTTGCATATCAAGTAGCTAGGGGCATGGAATATTTAGCATCTAGAAGGGTAAAATATTCAAGACTACTTCATCTCAACTCAAACTTATATTCTTTTATTTTTCAGTGCATTCACAGGGATTTAGCTGCTCGAAACGTTTTAGTTAGCGAGGATTATATTTTGAAAATAGCTGATTTCGGTCTGGCTCGGGATATACATTGTAACGACTATTATCGAAAGACAACAGATGGCAGGCTTCCAGTGAAATGGATGGCACCAGAGGCTTTATTCCATAGGGTTTACACAACTCAGTCGGATGTATGGTCTTATGGAATATTGTTATGGGAGATAATGACTCTAGGAGGTAAGATTAAAATTAAATAATTGCAGTAAGATGTCTCAAAAGATATTTAATTTTCCAATCTCAGTTTAAAGTGATACATTCAATTGGATGATTCCATTCGTCTGCGGATAATATCTGAAATTGGGATAGGATTATTAAATATCACTTTTTATATACGGTATTCGGAAGGTTACCCACCAGCTTTTCGAATTGCTGATTATTCTCAATAATGCGAGATGTTTTGCCAGAAAGAAAAAATGAGTCTATAACTTCTATCGATATATGACGCCCCAGTCAATCAAAGTTCTCCATATGTTTGGTGTGAATCTTTCAAATACCGATACCATACTGAAGAGAACCGATTATACCGAAACACCTGTACATAGCTTTTTTTATATCAAGTACATTTTTGACAAGCACGATAGATCCTTCTTTCTGCGAGTTTGTCTGTTTTGGGTGTGTCGAGCTGAAATTTGGTATGGTGAGGTTTTAGTGTATAGCTACTCTTTTATAATTCATTCGTAGTTTTTATGAAACTTTGCGATATAGATATAATTTTCTGATAGACTCGCTGTCTATCAGCATGTGTTTCTACTTTTTCTATGGGTTGAACTGTTCTTGGATATGGCCTTCAATGGATTGGCAATAATTACTTCTTTCGTACAAATCCACGACAAATATAATGTTATACAATGGCTTTTTGGAGCACCCTGTGTAATTTTATTCTGCATGTTTTCATAACAATACGTCAAGTTTTTCTAAATTTATCGTTGTATGAATTGAAATTTGGAGTAATAGTTTTCAGATGCTGCAACCGCAAATATTATCAAAGATTTATTTTTAACGAAGCGTTTATATGAAATTCGAATGAATTATAAAAACATAGGTGTAAAAGAGTTTATACTTAAGTAGCTTTTTTTGCTAAAAACGAAAATTTTGATCCACACAGATTATTTTAGATGAATTTAGCAAATCGTGAATAATTTTTGGTGTAATTGGGTAAACCAAAAATCATCCTGAATTTGTCGAATCTGTTGGAAAAAACAAGCTTGAGATTTGTTCGTATTTCTGTCAAGTTGTTGGATCCCCATTCTAGAATTTTTGCTAATTCAATATTCAAATCATTTACATTCTTGCCCCTTTCTTCTCCGTTTTCAGTGCTTTAGCTTTTTATAAAAGGGGGTCGTTTCTTGAGCCTTCGATGAATAGCTCCAAGAAAAAAAAATTATTGAGCAATTGTGAGGGTTTTTATATTAATGCTCAACTCGTTAAAATTAGTTAATTAATGAAAGCATAACTAATAGAAAAATTTCGGTAAAAATGTTTTGCCAACAGCTTATTGTATATTCATGTATTCGGAAAAAACTGAATTTTCTGATTCTTCAATATTCATATTCTAATAGTTAAAATGAACTTTTTGTTTGAACCGCTGATTCGGGAGTGAAGAAAAATGAAAAACCACTTTGACGCCGTGATTCTGAAAAGGTATCTTTGCAGTTTGTTTGCAACGAAAATCGTATCAGGTTATATGAATGCAGTTATTTTAATTTTTTTTTATTTCAAAAGTATTTCGAGAGATGCCTAGATCCAAATCTTGCAAAATCGGATGGTGGAAAAAATCCCCAGCTTATTCAGCAAGCTTCGAGTATTTTGGTTTATCAGCCAACAGCCACTTATGGGGGTAATCCCCCCCCCCACTAAGCCGATCCATAACCAAAAAACAAGAAATAATATACTAATTCAAAAAATATATTTTTACATTTCAGTTAAATTCCTATCGCTCAAATATTTCACCTAATAATGAAAGTTCCGCCTGTTGAACTAAAAAATAAAATCAGATCTGAAATTGTGGAAAAATAAATGTAAAAACCAAAACTTTCAAAAGTTCCAAACTGTCATGATGATAGAAGAAAAATGAACTTAATTAAAACTTTTTTGTTGTAATGAGTTCTTAAAAAAAATTGGTACCCATTTAATGAGTTTATAAAATCCACTCGTTCATTAAACACTCGTTCCGCTAGGCTTGGCTCGCGCTTAAAATTCTCGTAACTGAAAAGACGTTTAAACTTGTTGCATAATATACAGTATCGGAAAGTTTTTACCTGTGGTATGGTGGTTTCATGAGAACGTAAAGAAAACCTTTCTATATGATGACAGAGCATTCCATTTTCTCCTCTACTCGCTCGAGGAAGGGATATCGAGTTGTTAATTCGTCGGATGAGGTAGTAGGAGAGGCGCGCAGTAGTGCGTCTCTCTTATTTATGTGGTATTATCATATCACTGCGTTCCTTGTTGCTCGTGTATATTTCTGTCTATACCACAGATGGAAAGTTTCCGATACTGTATACTATCAGAACTTTTGATAACTTTGCCCTGTTAGGCCAACCGATAGAGTTTTTTTTTTTCGTTTACATAAAGACGCAAACAACCTATACTACCTTTTGAAAGATAGTTCTCAGATGAAAGCCCCGGTGTTGGCCCCAGCAAAATCTCTTTGTGGAAACTATTGTAACTATAAAATAAATGAATGAAATTCGCCATTCTGACTTTTCTGACGGCAAAATCATTTAAATTTCTTTCAAAATTCAGCTTCCTAGCTAATTTTGACTCGATTGCGAGCATTGCGAAACCATCGAGTCGTGTCTGTCTCCTAGTTGATTGATGGCATTGAATAATAATTACCCTCCTCCTGCCACCACCCCTCCCCCTCCCCACTCCCCCTCCAATAGGCATTAAAGCGATTAAAAACAAGGCCTAAAACAACCATGACTTGGGAACGTTTAGCATATCTTGCCCTTTTACACATCCACCGAGATATTCAATAGAGAAGTATAGAGAAAGTTTGCAAATTCAAAGAGACACTTAATTGACTTTGTCCTCTTGTTGTGATTTTAAAGAATAAAGATTTTGTATGACTAATATTTTGTTCCTATATTGTTTTGTACTGAGATTGTTATTGATTTATTTCTTCAGTTCAGTTTCTTTTTTAAGTATATATCCTCAGATAATGAGTCGTTTTTCAATTCTCAGTTTGATTTGAAATTCATTCTTCAATTTGTGTTAGGAACGATAATTGATACAATATGTACTTTGAAATGTATTTTAATTTTTCCAAAATACGGGTGCACCCCCTGGATATGTTTTACCTCTCCCTCCAGAAAAGTTGCCTACATCCTCCCTTGCACCCATAAATATCTAGTTATACAGATACTAAAAAAAAAAACAATTCAGAAATCATTTATTTACCGGTTGGATATTTCTCTCAGTGTGGTCACTTTGAAGGTTAACCCCCTCTTAACGAAACCATTCATTCATCAAACTCCTGAGAATATTCTCAGAAATACGATGTGGGTTTCAACTGAATTCAGGTCAGAGCCTAAAATAAGACACACGGAACCGAACCGGTAGGAACAGAGTTCGCTGGAAATTTAACTGTGGTTGAAAGAAAAGTAAATATTTTTTGAATTGTGCATCACAGGAAAGAAACCGTGTTGTAAATAAACGAATGATGATGAATGTTCCAGGAATATGCGACCGGAAATTATAACGCTCACATTCAATTGATTTGCTCGATTGAAAACTGTATTCGAAGTATTTCAATTGTTTATTCATATTTTCCGACTGCTTCCTTTGCCAGTTCATTTGACGCAATATGGAACGCTAAAGAATGTCGCGACAATATAGGCATTGAAAATTCGTCATTAAGATTATTTATTAATTGGGTTCCGCTGACTTATCGCTCTAGTTTTGTTTTCAATAGGTCTCATTATTGAAGACCTTGGTTTATTGGAATAATACTATATATAAAAGTGAATCTACCATCTTCCGCTTCCATTCGACTATGATACATCTGAATTATTTTAAATCCGCTCTAATAAACTGAGCGTAAAAATTCGTTAAATTCGAAATGCCGGAATAGTGAAGTAAACTTAACAATTGTTTTGAACATCTATTTCTTCCTTCCTTCATGAAATGTAGTTTAATGATACTATGCAGGCATGTGTCTCGAGTGCGGATATTGAATATTTACAAAAACTCAACGAATACACACATGTGGCTTTTGGTTGAGTCCATATTTACTGGCGTTGCTCAATGCTAATAATTACATAATGTGATATAAAACAACGGTTTATTTCAACAAACTATAAATTGAACTGTTAGGCATGGTCCACCATCATTCCCAGTCAACACAAACATCTCTGTGATACAGTGAACTCTATACACTAGGTACGTATATATATATATATATATATATATATATATATATATAAATATAGAAGAATCCTTTAAATTCGGGTATGCAGTCAACAAGGGTATGGAAAATAAGTGTACTCTTTTTTCTATTCAAGCTTTCGAGTCATTTATTGGCTCTTCATCAGGAACTAAAAGTGAGGTTATCAATCCCTTTCTCTCGCCGTGCTTTATGAAATATCATGTCACAACGGACAACACTCTTGATAAATATTAAAATCGGTGAAACTTTTATACATTATGATTAAAAATGATCATGTTAGATTAAAAACACTGAGAAACAATTTAAAATTCCAACAAGGCTCTTATGGAGGCCATGTTGAATTAAACATGGCATCACATTGTGATACATTTACCTGTCAAGAGGGCACCAAATAGAAGCTAATTAGATTCTAATGTGAGTACCAATTCGCTTGTGATTTGAAACTTGAATGTGAAGCAATATAGGTACTGTTTTCGAGACCATTTTGTGTTGACTGGTACATTTATAATTTTATTTTCTTTACTTATTTCCAAGCTTTCATAGGAATCTAGCTGCCTGTTGTTGTTATCTTGCCTGAATAATCTTGATGAAAAGAAGTCTATGTAATGATTTTGGTGCAAAATATGATGAATGACTGCTTCTTTTTTCGTTCTTCCGTATTTTGAATGTGCTAAGTGTTCTTAATATCTTACTTTAGTAGATCTTTCGTTTGTCCATAATAATTTGCATCGCAGTCCCTACATTCAGTATCGTAAATTCCACACTTTGTGTATTGTTTGGTCCAACTTGAGATATAGGATTGATTCTAGTCCATATTTTTTATTGCAAATTTAAGGATATTTTATATTAACCACAACTATATTCTGCCGCGACTTCGCCATAAAATGAGTTTGACAGTAACATTAAAAAAACTATATTGGAGGGGTTAGTTGGCGCATCAAAAATATACATACACATCAATATACACAATGATTGTTAAAAAAATTGTTGAAATTGTTTTTTCCGTTAACCAGCTGTCGTACTCCTACGAACGACAGCCCTTAGAAGTCAAAACTTGTGTGAGCCAAAGATTTACGAGGTCTTACCTTTTACCGTGCGATTCCTAGCACTCTCTCGGGTCATCAAATGATGAGTCAGGAGAACCTATGCCTAGGTCTGCTATATTATTATATTCAAAACTGTATTGGTATTAGTATCAGTTGATCAATTATCCATGTAATAATATTGTTTAATCTGTATGGATAATAAATCAATCAATGAATAAAATGTTGAGACCACTCGAATTTTCACACATTTTTCACTACTACTTACGAAAACAGCAAAAAATTTATTAAAATAATCAAGTTTTGTTTTGTTCAATTCTGAAATGCCTCTTTTTTAGAGCTGAACGAAATAAATCATCGGAAAAATAGGCGTAGACGGATATACCGTATCAAAAACTGATTTCTGAATGAGTTAACTCACTTCACGAGTAATAGAATGAAAAAATGCGAAATAGTCCCTATCATTCCCAAAATTTGGACGAAAATTCTTATAAATTTAAAATTTTTCAACTGCTCTTTTGCGGATTTTATTCAACCAAATTTATAAAAGACCGTTGTAGTGAGAATTGAAATTCTTGGCGAACCAGGTGTAGCTTGACCCCTTGTACAATTTAAGAATTTTGATAGAGGTGAATTGACCTGATTTTTCAAAATATGGAGATATGATTTTATTTCATCATCGGTTTTCATACTATATCATCTTTGAGTCTTGACACCGAAGTGGTTAGTTGCACATATTCTAAAAAAAAATTCTTTATTGCAGGTACTCCATACCCTTCTGTTCCAAGTGTGGAAAAGCTGTTTCAACTTCTGCGCAATGGCCACAGAATGGAAAAACCTCCTTGCTGTTCATTAGAAATATACATGCTCATGCGGGAATGCTGGAGTTACCAACCAACAGAACGTCCTGTCTTCTCAGAATTAGTTGAAGACTTAGATAGAATTCTGACGATAACTGCGAACGAAGAGTATTTGGACTTAGGTCTTCCACAGCTTGACACACCACCTTCGAGTCAGGAATCCAGTTGTGATGAAGACTTTCCTTTTCCTCAGATAACCTAGTCACTTTATGTTTAGGAATAAACTTTCCAGTGGCGCTTTTTGTGATTATATTAAATTATTTTGGATACTGAAGCAAAACGCAAAATATGTATCAGTATTATGTGAAGTGAACTAGTGGATTCTGGTCATCCTATAATAGACCACGAGTGTCATCCGTTGGGTGTGTAACATATGAAAACGATTAGAAAGTAAAATCATGGGATGGAACACCAGGAAGGAGAATGTATGAAGAAATCAACAAGTTGTGTAAGTTCCTGTTCCCAGTGACAAAATTACTTCAAATTAGTATTGGCATCTAAACCAAGGACCTCGTACACTTGAATTGGTTGCGAACTTGATTCGTGATTTGAAATAATATAACCAATACTACCCCAAGTTTGCAGAACTTTTGAAATTTTCTCAACGAGTCTACAGCGAAATTCAAGTTAATTGCCATTTTGACAATGTTGTGGACTTCGGAAGGGGTTGCAAACTGAGATTTATTGCTGGTGTACCACTCATTTGACCAAAGTGTGAAAACTTTTGGAATAATTGTGAATTACTCTTCCATTTCTACTGGACGCATTTTGTATTTGCATTTGTCAGAATATCTGTTGATAATGAGAGTAATTAATTTTTGCACATTATTTTACCATATGTGGGTAGAAAATCCAGATTTGAGCTCAAGCACAATTGTAGTCCTATAATATAAAACGTACATTTTGAGGCAACCAACTCACATTTCAGTAACAACATATAATGGCAGCGTCAGCAGCCCCCCGAACTTAGGCCCATTTTGATATCTTGCGTCACGTTGAAGATAAAAAAAAAATATTGTAAACACTTCAGAATCCGATTTCGATACGTTATAACAAATTTCAATTAATTTTAATGGATCAACTCTTCTAGTTAGACATTATTTGAAACATTTACCAGTTGAGTTGAGTATTTAGCAGTTGAAAATGAATAATGCATTTCATTTCCAGAAACTTCAAAACTGGGGCTATAAGATTGGCCATGACTCACTTACAACTGGAACACACAACTGAAGGAAAACTTGATTCCCTCATGTATCTCCGCAGTTTAGATGTATTATTTTCTAGTGTATTATCTTAAACAATATGAACCATATTGATGTGAGGCAGCTTTATCCTCAACACAGTATGTGAAAGAGTCTTGTTTAAAACATGACTGTTCCATTATCGACTCTTCTCAAAACATAGATTCGTAATAGATATTTCTATTGTGGATAGAAAGATAATGATTTGCTTTCCATCGTGAGATATACGTTTTTTTACATTTTGTTATTATTTATTATAAACCTAATTATAAGAACGCGGACTTCGGATAAAGCTTCATTTTGTAGAGTATAAACTAGTAATAATGTTTAACTAGGTGTCTAAAAGTAATGTGAAACTGATCTCTCGTACAATAGTGTTTTGTTTTTCACTATTCGAAAGGCAATACATATGATTTATGCTTTAAATTACTTCTAAGAGATATACATCATTCATGAGTTTCATATTATAGTACCAGTGCATGTGTTGATATTTGTGTTTTTAGAGTTAAAATTTTCCCAAAGATTTTCAATTGTCAGAACGAAACTCAAAATTTAATATAAGGCTGTACATTATAATGGTAATTGATCATGACAATAAATTCTCATTAACTCATTCAAACTGATTTTTATTAAATGTTGCTAATATGTTCTGGATAACAATATCTCATTAACGGTGAGAGCCTACATAGTGACAGAAATTACTACAAATAATGATTAAAGTAGAGGTTATACCTACCTATTTTTTTGAAAAGATTGTGTAAACCCAAAAATGAAAAGAAAAAAGTTAGTGCTTTTTTAAATTTTTCTGAAAAGATGATCCTACTTACTTTCCAGTATGTTGCCCATATACAGTATCGGAAAGTTTTCATCTTGGGTATGGTGGTTTCATGAGAGCGTAAAAAATAGCTTCTATGTGTTGAGAGAGCATTTCAATTTCTCCTCGAATAACTCGAGGAAGGGATATCGACGTGCGCTGTGTGCGGTGTGACGCATTGCTACGTGATCTCTCTTGCATATGTGGTATTATCATATCACTGCGTTCTTTGTTGCTGGCGAAAATTTCTGTCCATATCCCAGATAAATTGTTTCCGATACTGTATGTATACTGAGTGTTCGCAGAAGGTGGCTCACCCTTAGCACAGATTAGGTTCCAAATGCGACAGAGGCACGAAAAGGCTCGTTTTAGAGAGAGATGAAAGTGACTCCGATTTGAAGGTCCACATCGTACCTTCTCCGAATCATGTGAGCATAAAATTTGATGAGCATTTATTGAACATATTTACAACACTGGCGCACCCAGGGGGGCACGGAGGCACAGGCTCCCCCAAACTCCTACAGTCCAACCACTATGTCCTGTGCACAGCTTTGCGTACGATAGTACCCTTCATAAGGTTTTGTTAATGTTATGTTAATATGTGTGAACAGTGTATGGCTTAGCTTTCAGAGATACCACTAAATTTATATTTTTTTCACAGAATAACCAACTATTGAATATGTATGGAAATCAACACCCGTTAAAAATTAACATACAGCTTACAGAATTACCCCTAATGTCAGTATCAACGTCGCCATTATCCATGTAATGTAAATGTTTTTTCGTTGTGTTGAGAGTTTATGTAAGAGCCAACCAAAACTCAATCTAGATCGAATACACAGATTAGGATCCAATATACATAACATAAACATGAAGTTAGTGACATTAATATAACTAATGTCTGAATGTTTCTCGGGAATGTATCTTTGTCCATTATTCTCGTTCTTATCTCCCCTGGAAATGAGTCTGCAGCCTTTAAGAAATACAATTGAATGGCAATACGGTTATGAAACAATTGAACTTTTGATTAAAGATATGTATTTCTCAATTTGCAAAGGACTCAACTCAATTCGAAATCTGCGAAATAAAAAAAAATATTAGTAACTTTCAAGGAATCTTGAAAATTGTATAATGGTTCTACAAAACAGTTGTGAATGACGTGAACCATTATTCAAAGAATCATACTTCTGACCAGTTTTCTAAGTTATATATCTTCAGGTTCCTCGAATATGTTTCCACTCCATTCTTTCACCTTTCCTTCGACCTTCGTTTTTTCCACTGTTATAAGCTGTGATTATTTCTGGGAACCTTCGGTTTCTTTTCGATGAAACGTTTTTCATAGAGCTCCTTATCCACTTGTTTTTCCGAAATTCTTCGAATAAAATCTCAAATTCTGGATTTGAAGGCGCATCTTTTCTTCTATTTTTGTTTAATTTTTTTACCATGAAACCATAAAGTTCTTATGACATCGCCATGATGAAATCTTGATTATTTTCAGCAGCTACAGAATTATTTAGGCTTTCTCTCAGGCCTCCCAGTCATAGACGTGAAATTCACAATAAATTCTATAGCAGGATTTCAATTCGAACATCTTAATTCATTATTCGTCTCATAATGAATATTGATCAAGAATGAACAGCATTGCCTCAGTAGTTTTTTATAGAAGCAGATATAACGCGGGGTTTGCGCCAATTGACACATTTGTACCTAGTAATTTCACATGGTGATATATAACCAATTACAGAAAATTAAATGGTGTACTTGTCTGTCATCTAGAAACGCACATGCCTCATGAAGAGGGGTCTAATAAGGATCGAAACTTGTATGTTTGTTATGCAACAATAGGAAACGCTCATTCCTGCGCACTGATGTATAAATGCCGCATGGCAAACTCTAGTATTCGTTTATAAAATATTATGGAATTCAGTCAAAGTATATTACAGTTAAATCAACGTTGAGTTTAAGATATTTCAGTAGCTATATCAATTATAGAGAGATTCGACTCTATGGGAAAATACAAACTCAAACCAGCACCTCAGTAATTCTTGTAGTTCTGAGAAAACTATAGAACGAAACTCACATGGACTTATCAAAAGAAGAGGAAATTATTACAGGAATTAAATTCTTTGGTAAAATCTTCAAACGGTCCGACATCAACTGCGGCAGCTTCAGAATTGTAACGTTCGGAAATTTCAACCAAAGAAGACCACGGCAGGTTCGGAAACCAAACAGAACAGGAGAATATTATCAGGCTACGAAGTCGTATCATAATAATCAAATAAATCATGATTTTGTTGAAAAAAATTACTTACTGTTGGGAATTTGGAAAAAGTATAAAGAATAAAAGTTGTATACAATTTTATGATTTTATAAGCTTTCATTTAGTATGATAAACATTCTCTCTGTGGCGCATCGAGAAAAACCCAAAAAGGGGCTTTCTCTGTCCGTCTCCCCCTCCGGATCACGTCCTACAAGTCAGGATTTTTAGTATGTTTACTCCCTAAGCACTTTGAAAAAGTTTCTGAAGGAATAGCTCAGGTCCCTTCTCAAGCACTCTACACCTCGATTATTGACTGGACTATAATGAAATAGTGTGCAAAACACTGCCACGACCATATTCCCGTGTTTTTGATAATGAAATCATATCATAGTTCTAGGAAATAATTTAAGGTGCTGGTATAATATTCGATAGTCGCAAAGATGGAAAAAAGAATCTCTGCTTTTTTATATTATTCTCAAACAATATTTGTCTGGAAATAATAGCGAAACATTAATAATTGAGTTTTTTATACGGTGAATGCACGTTTATTATGTGTTTACATGTAATAACTGGATTATTACCGGAGTCTCCCATTCATTTGAGAGATGTATCAGATTAAAGAGTGATTCTGCAAGCGCGGTATTAATGAGATTCTCCACGAATACTCAGTTTAATGGTCCTGAGGATTCTGGGTAGAGGCGGTATATTTCAGACTAACTGAATTGGTATAACTGACTTGACTCGGAAGGGCAACTTAATTTTGACTATTAACTGAAAATTCACAGGAATGGAAAGTAAAATGTGATTTCATATTATATAGAATATACTAGCGGACCCAGCAGGGGTTGTCCCACCCACTCATTGTGTATGGTTCATTCATTATAATACAATAACTCGTATGGATTCAAAGGAAGCGCCGCGGTCCACGTGGACTTAATTGACGTGCGGCAAAATGTAAAATATTTGGCTGTAGAGTTATAAATCATCATTTAAATGAAGTTTTGGCATATCGAACAAAATTGTCGGTGAGGCTTTGAAAAGAGATATTAATGCGTACATTTTTGATTCTCCAATTTATATTGGTTTTGTTGGACCCATTTTATGGCGAAGTCGCGGATAGAAGTTAGTTGTATTATGAAAAATCCATTCATATGCAATAAAAAAGCGTCGAGAAGTTTTTTCTAGAAAGTACAATCGCCTGGCCTGGTTACTTAATTTTCGAATATTTCACTCAAGGGTCTTTTTTGTACCATCTGGAAGTTTCCGAGGCCTCTATTATGGTTTATTCCACGGTTCTCTCGAATTTTCCAGACCCTTCCAAATGCGTCGAGAACATTCTAGAGTTGTCTCTCTAAATTCTAAATTTCGAGATTGTTGCAACGTTTCCCTCGTGACCCAACCTTCGAGTGTCTTCTCAGTAAGAACGTTCCAGAACTAGTACGCAGCGCCTTCAATAGAGGGACAACTCTCTACAACACATTGTTCTTTGCACAGAGCAGGTTGGCTTGAGCAGACAGAAGCGACCGTTGAGCATGTTTCAGTCATAGAAATTACAATATACAGAGTGTATTTTAAATGATGTCACATTTTAAGAAAAAAAAGTTTATATAAACGTGTGTCCTAACTTGCTTCGTTTCCGAGTAACGGGGTATCAACTGCGACGCCACTGGAATCAAAATTAGAAATCTAATTTCATGAAAAGAAGCCTCTTGCTGCTACTAACAAACACACAAAGTTTAATAGAATCGGCGTAAGGAATTTTGAGTAATTCATGAAAAATCGATTTTTCATTCAACTTTTGACACCTCGTAACTCGGAAACGAAGCAAGTTAGGACACTCGTTCACATGAACTTATTTTTCTCCAAATTTGACAAGGAATCACCACCTGAAATTAATGACATCATTTAAGATACACCCTGTATATTATATAATTTGTATGGTTTCACCTAGCACAGCAGTGCAGACGCATCCAAAGAGCTCCGGAACGGTGTTGCCAACATTGTAAACATTACATAATTGTATCATATTAACGTGCATTTAATGTTGCTCACAACAATACATAAATGTATCATATCAGCTGGCCTTTAATGTTGCTCACAACAATACGTAAATGTATCATAGTAGCTTGGTAATATTTGGGATGGAGTACTCTTTCAAAATGACCAATAAATGTTTTTGGGCACATGGCGGGTTCAAGATCATATGCCAAAGCTATCATATCGTAGAAATAATCCATAATATTCTCGTGTTCATCTTGTTTCCTAGTGTGTAATCTGAATCTTCAAATTCTTAACGGGTCGAGATCCTGAAATTCTTTCTCAAAATCTGTTTTCTACGAAAAAATCCGAATTTACGCTGCTCTGCATAGAAATCCGCAAAAGTGAAAAATTCTCAAGGCGTCTGTCCAAGCATTCATCCATGCGCACCGCTCGTATTTTTTCAAAAATTCATGTGGATCATCCGTCCTTGGATCGAATTTCCCGGGACTAACAAATTTTGGCAACGTCGGAGCTCTTTCAGCGGCCATTGCCTCTGCCAGGGTTGAGTTCATTTTGAAGATCAAAATTATCCAACGGGACTAGAGGGAGGTTAAATGAATATATATATACATATATAAATATATATATGTATATATATATATATATATATTTACTATCTATCAAGGAACTCATAGGCCTTATGGATTATCTACCTCAAATCTGATTCGCGAATATAACACACTCAGCTGTTCTATGCTATTTTCAAAAAAATTAAATGAACTCTTCGGTACCACTACAACTCGCTGTTCACGTGATATAGGTCAGAATCCGAACAAATGTTGACAGTGGTCAGGAATAAATGAGATACAATTACATATAAACGCATTCAAGAAAGATATCCATTTTCACGATCTCCGCAGAATTGCCTGGCCTGTACCGGAAATAATTCTTTTTATTTTCGAAGGCAAAAAAAATCATAATTGAGTAAATAAAATACTGGATGAAAAAAACATAAAATAGATACGGCGCATCCACCACTTTGTCGTGACTGGGGGTTATTCACGACTGGCTAGGAAATTCGGCTCAGAGAAATAAAATTATACCTCGTAGAAAACAAACAAATATAAATTTTATTGGCAAATATAAACAAATAACAAAGATCAGAAACAATTAAATATGGACTTACTCCTTAATTATTCACCAGTTTCAGTCTTTATCTTGCCTTAAACCATTTTGCTGATTCTTCAAATAGTAAAATCATTAGCTTCGAAAGTCGACGAACCTTGTTTTATAATTATTGCGGACTGTAATGAATATTCACTTCCTTTGCAATATCGAATTTAAAATAAATTATTTGTTCTGATAAAATTTACTTTGTGAAAACTTTCGTGACAATATATTAAAATCTCTGAAAAATTATGTTGTGTTACTGTCTAATCACGTGACTAACTCATAAGTCACTTCCAGGATTCCTGGAGGAAAAAAAATGGAAATCGATGTGGTTGCTATTGTAATATGTCAGAATAAGAGAATTCCATTGTTCGAAAGTTGTTGGTGTGAAATTTTCTCTGTAACAACTAAATGAAGACGTCATAGATATATAACAATAAAGTGGGTAAGGCAATTTTGACTATGTACCTTACGTTGTTTTCCTAACAAAATGCCATGCCAATGTTAATGACGACAAACGATGTGAGCATCATCATAATATTCACACAGACAGATCGCTAACTTTTCAGCGGTGTTCCATAGAAGAAAAAACGAATTCTTCTACACGTTTTCACAATATTTTTAATAGTATGAATAACAAGGATCACCACTGGATGTTCCAGAAATTCCGGATATATTTTCTTTTATAGTTCATTGCCACCCGCTTCGTATTCGGGAAGGAATCACTTTCTTTTAAGGGTTCTTGATGCGCCCCTCTGAAGAAAACTCCCGTTGAGCTTTATGTTACCACTTCAATAATACAGTGTATGTTGCAGTTGAACAAATATGTGCCTATGGCACTCGCTTTGGATTTTATGCTAATATAAAACGTAACAAATGACCCTGTTAGAAGTAGTGTGAATGCTAACGCAGACAGTAAGGGATCAAATTTAAGAGGCTCTTTCGCAAACTTCAATATCAGTATAATGCTATGAATTTTAAATTCGAAGTTGCACTTCATTTATACGCTCAAATATTCGTCGGTGTTTGTGTTGGATAAATTCTTTAAACAGGCCTTCCATTCCAATGATATAATTATTTGTAGATAGAAGGGGCTAATGTTAGAATCATGTAAGTGATCAATATATATGTTTGTTTAAAATTTTAGACAATACTCTGAATTGATTACTTTTATTGCGGGCTTCTATTGCCTGGATTGTTTCTATGAGCACAGAAACAGAAACAATCGTGACAAAGGAAGTCCGCAATAAAATTACTCAAAGTTTGATTATATTGATGATTTTCTGGTCGGAAGTGTAGGTACTTGAATCACATACATCTTTTTCTGATGCTTGTTTGGATTGCTCACCGTCCGATGGTTTCCACAACTTTTATAGAATAATTGTACTAACATTTTTAACACTGAAATAAGACTTTATACAGAACTTTTTTGGAAAAGTTATGTTGCGAACAGTTATAGAACAAGTTTATAACGGTTTCTAAATTATTTCATAAACAGCTTTTTTATCTCGCCTAACAACATTAAGATAGCATTTCTGTTATTTAAATGCTGACAATAATTTAATTTTTTGAGTAATGAAATATATGAATATATTGTTTGGTGCTACTAAACAAAGAACAAAAAGTAGTTTGGCAGGACTGAAAGGTGATATTTCGTGTATATAAAGTAACGATTTTCAAGTGCCAGAGGTTTATGATAATTTTCCATTTTAAAGGATAGAGTTCAAATATATAATGTGTAATGTATCTCATAATAATATTGTATTGATTACTAAAATAATTTCACAACAACTTTCTGATTTTCATTTTATAATTTGAACAGGAATTTCAAAAAAAAAACAAGTTGAGAATACAAAAAACATTGCTTTCATATCACCATGATAATGCTTATAAAACAATTTGGTACTGCAAGCAAGGTTATAACAAATGTGTGATTCAGATGAAACATTTTATAGAACTAATGAAACCTTCATCGAGTGTAAGTGGTGGTGTGGAAATGAAACATACTCTATTTAATTATAATGCATACAAACAGATGAACCTCTTGCATGCGTACAGTTTAGATATATAAAGATATATTAAATGCATTAACCTCAGAAACAGTTTTTGCACTTGTTTAATTGTTTTAAAATGTATTACAGTTTGTGGATTCCATATCACACTTGAATATTCCAATTTGGAACGAAGGTATGTGTCGTATAATGTAATACAAGTTTTCCATAATGTTTTTTTTATTTTTTTTTTGTTCTGTAAATAAAAATTTCTTGAAAAAATTACCCCAAGATATTTCATTACCCTAACTACCTCTATTGTAACTTCATTGAGAGAATATTGCTTTACATTTTGATCATTGATCATCGGCATTTAACAAGACATTCATGCTGTGTTCAGTTATATCACGGCAAATAATAATAATAGCCGTCGTCTACCCGAAAAGGCTATGCCTTTGCGTACACTCTACGAGTGTTTACGAGGGAGTATTATTATTATTATTATTATATCATTCACAAAAATTGTAAACAATATTATACCCAGTATAGACCCTTGTGGTACCCCTGAATTTTTAAAGAAAGGATTTTATTAGAACTTGTTGAATTTGACTTATTTTGTACGATTTTTAAGATAGGATTCCAGAAATGTTTTCTTGAAATGCATATAACTTCAGTTTTTGTGATAGAACATAGTGATTAACTCCGTCGAATGCCTCAAACATATCATTACACATTTCTTTTGTATTTCATGTGCGACGAAGTTATTGAAAACAGACAGACTCGTGACTGTAGATTTTTTTTTAACAAAATTATGTTGTTCGTTAATCGGAACCGTTTTTTGAATGATCCAGATGGCGACAAGAGTTATAGCACGATAGTTTTTCATTTAACTGGTATTACAAGATTTATGAGTCGCTCTGATTCGTCCGGTTTTGATTTCGTCTAGAAAAACTCTATTTTCCCAAAGATATATTGAAAATAATTTGCAAAGTTATACAATGTATATCTGAATATCCTTTGGTATGTAGGTTGGTGGCTTTTAAATCCAACTGATATATAACTATCTCGAAAAAATTTCGTCCATGAAAAGAAGTGTTCAAAAGTTGTATCCCAATATTGTCATTCTCAGCTTTGGCTCTTGCGGATGTATAATTTTTTTTGTGACAAATTTACCTTTCTTTATTATATATTTTTTTTTCTGGATTCACTGAAGAAGTATTTTTTGGAAAAGGGAAAATTTCAGATTTGGTAGATTTCTCCACTGGCTCTGTATATTAAGAGTAAAGAAAAACGGTTTATATCCAACGATCCTGAAGTAAATTTGGAAAATCAGCAGTTCTCAATGAATATCATTATTATATCGAATTCGTATTCATTAGAATAGTAATCCGTATTCCAGCCTTTACTTTCTGTTCACCACTAGGCTATAATTTTGAAGTTGGACAATTCAAATTAGGGAGGGTGACTGACCAATGGTTTATTCAGATCTACCGACGTGATCTTTTCGATTATAAGGCGGATTAAACGTTTGGCTTCACGCAACCCCTCGACGATCATTTTTGAGTCTTTTAATTATTCACCCCTTTTTCGGTAAACTTCAACTCTGTATAGCTAATTTATTACAATTAAAAGAATTTTCCAAAGTTTCGAATGGTTCGAGTTGGCTCAGTGCATAAATCTCCCTGAATGTATCGAATATCAATTTATTGAAGAAACAGGGTGGATCTGGATTGGATAGAGCACAATTCTTCATTTTCCTGAAATGACCGTTTCAGAGGAATACTTCAAGATTTATCTTATTTTGATGATAACGTTATGACAAGATGATGAAGGTATCCATATAGTATTCATCATAGGTACCGGATAAACAGTCTCATTGCTATTGCTTCTGTCACTTCTGTTATCGATATTGAGATTGTGAAAAATTCTGAATGGCCAAAAGAATACAACATTAAGAAACTGTTAATGTCTTCAACAGAAATTACAGAAAGCATTAGTTATTTGTTTATGGAGAAGCGTAGAAAACACTGGAACGCAATCTGCGTTGTATAATAAAAAAAAAGTATTATAAAACAGTTAGAGCTGTGCCAAGCAATGACAAAAAGTGCTTCGAGCACTAAGCACTAAGCACTCTCGAAAAGTGCTACGAAATCTTCAGCAATAAACGTGCCTTTATTTATGAAATGCTCGCGATTACTAAACACTAAGCACTTCTGATACTGTTAAATACTTTGGTAAGTGAAACTCAATTGAGCAAGTAAGATTTCCGAAAAATTATTGATTACATCGTGACATGTTTAGCTACATTGTAGCTTTTCAAAGCGGTTATTGTATATACCGCTTGAAAAAGTTACAGTGAATATAAAGTAACACAACTGTAACACTGCACAAGGAATTTCTTGAGAACTATTCACCTCATCTATTTCCAATAAAATTCAAATTATTCAACAAAGACAAACACTATAGAAAACGACGGAGAAATTTCACCAACAGAAGAAAAACCGCTGTCAAGAGGTATAAAAATATACGGGCTCTTATGGCTCTCATTACAGACGAACCGTTCTGCAGGCCTGGTGATGATTGTGTTCGATTGGAAAGTCCTCCCAAGAAGGAGGGGTTAATCAGCCTCACCATGTTTGTTGGGATGTCTACATTTAGCAGTTCAACGATGAGTCCTTCAACCCAGACAGTGCAGAAGGGTTTTTTCATATCCAACAGAGCCATGATTGTGTTGAGACCGTGATGGAAGGCATTTTTCACCCCGCGAACATTTTTGGGAAGTCATATTATGATTTGCTCGGAAGCCGAACTGCTCATCATGAATCATTTGAGTCTCCTCCCAAGGCTCAATAACCGCCACGAAATTGTCTTGTCCACTACTTTTGCTGCTAACACGCTTAGCAAGGAGATGTGGCGATGTTTTCGTATTTGTGACCATACTTACCAGGTTTCAGAATAGAGATATGGAGAACGTATGGGAATAGATGATTCTAGTTTCTTTTGTGGCTTCTGAATAGTGTATGAAGGTTTGAATTTGTATATGGAATATTTTTCTCCTACTTTGTGAGGCCATTCGGTTTTCCGTTTTCTTACTCACCTATGAAAGAAACCAAAGAAGCAATCCTGCTTTGGACACCCAATAAACTGCTTGCCTCTGATCATTTTGGAATGGATACTCAGCAAGCTGAGAAAGTTGAATCACACTGTAACAAACCAAACTCGTCCACGATGTAACAGAGTTTACTGATTCTGCATTTCTATTAGTTTTGTATGTAAATGCAGCGGGATGTTTCTTGCTTTTGGGTTGAAATATCCGTAGATTGAATTGAATTAACAATCAGAGTGTTAATGAAAATTAATTTGCATTTGCGATGAAATTTTATCGAATAATTTCCTCTTGGGTTTATGCATATACATGAAATAACATTTTTATGAAAAATTGTTCGGTCCTCAACATTTTTAGCTTAACCCAATTATGTAAAATTGGTCCAATGGGTAATTCATCAATGTGACGTAACCATTTTTCCAACGAATTTGCAATTGAAACTTCGACGATTTTTAAAGTGGAAAATTCTAATACCCACCACTATAAACGAAATATACAGGGTGTCCCAGAATAAAGGGGACAAACTCCGAGGGTAGAATCCTCACTTCATTTTAAGGCTGAAAGTTCCAATAAACATATACCCTAAAATGAGTATTCAACAGTTACAGGGTGTTGAAAGTGACACAAAAAAATATATTTTCCAGAATTACTTTTCTCAATGAAATTTGGTATGTCACTTAACAGCATCCGGTTTGTAACTCTAAACAGGGGCGTACGGCAGGTGGGTACCCCTATTCACCCCTCCCCAACTTTCACGCCACTGGATTAATATCGATTTCGTCTTCTTTTTCTTAATCCCCAATATTTCCTATACAGGAAAGGAATACGTTTCGTTTCACAAATATCAACGGTTTTCGAGATATTTGAAGTTGAATAAGAGCGTGCGTATCAAAATCTTCACTATTTTTGAAAGGAATGTGAAGGTAACTATTTATAACATTATAACCAACATATTTCATACCTTGCAATGACTATAAACTGAAATATATATCAAGTGCTTCATGATATCGGGGACATTCCAAATAAAGATTGTTCTCATGTTCATGCAAATAAGTGCTTTTCTCCACTTCTAATCACTTCTAAATCTTGTCGACTTCGAGAAAAATTGCTATATTACGAAAATGAACTTCTATCTCTAGCTCTGAATGTCCAAAAACGTATGAGATGCTCCAATTTAGAATGAGAAAGAATTTAAATGAGGAAGGAATGAGAAAGACTGTACTGAGCCCTTATGCTACCGCATTCAGAGCTAGATTTGCCAAGCTGTATACAGATTCATGTTCATAAAATTTCCTCAACCTTTCAGATAACTGATCCATTCCTGCCAATATACTGGGACGATATATGGATAGAATTAATTGCTCAGATAATTTATCAAAATCTCTTCTGCACGTTCATATATAATATATCATATATAACATATATGAACGTTCAGGATTATATTGAATATATCGTATTCAAGAGCACGAAAGATATAAATTCAGCTCTTTCGTTGCCTTCCCTGACGGGAGTTCTTCGGGGTGGGGCGCTCATTTAATTTAGAAACACCTTTCGCATCCTAAGCACAAGTGAGAAATTGCGTTAGGATTAATTCAATTTGTTAATTTGTTGCATTTCTTATATGTCCAATTCCAGGTAGTTGATTAAAGTTTAAATTGTATTCGGATGCGTTGCACTGGCATGATTGATGATTCCCCTTAGGCTGGCGACACACCAAGAAATCAAAAATGTTTTAACGCAAATTGTTTTTGACTAATTTAGGTAGAAGTTGTTTTTATTCTACCGTTAGCGCTTCCATCGATAACCATTTATCTTCCCTTCGATGACATGCGGAACATCAATTTTTCGTGCTTCTTTCTTCCAAGAACGGGATAGATTTGGAACTCACTGCCTGAGGAGGTGTTCCCTGAAACACAGAGCCTGAAGAAATTCAAGAAAACCAATTCCATATACCTATTTTTCCTCGGATCTCACGATGTTCTCTGAAAATTACAGTATGTTTTTTTTCGCGAGAACCAGAACGTGAAGAAAAAGTAAATTTTGATTTGGTTTGTTTTTCTTCTTCCTTTTGGGCGATCATCATTCCATCTGGGGCGAAAAACTCAGGAAAACACAGGTGTCTCATCTAAACCATACCGATGTGTCAGATAATATAATATTACTCTAACTTACCTTTGTTGATACATTTATCAAATGTCATCCAACGGCCGTCCAGGTAGCACAGGTAGGTATTAGCCAGGACAGAAGTTGCTTTTTGGTGGTTTTGAGTGGTTTTTAAAACTTATATGATAAATCTAGAGAAACTCATATTCTATTTTTTGTTTCAATAATGAACAACAGGGTTATTTCGGGGTGACGATTGAAGTTCTAATCATTCAGAAAATATTTTTATTGAGTTTTATTGCTAGCTCTTCACAAAATGTTTATATTGAAATGCATTCCATTTGATTACATCATGGTTTATTGATTATATACCGGGAACCCTTGTATACGACCTGCTATCACAATTTTATCTGCAAAAAAAATAATCATTGGATATTATTGTTATACGATACATTGATGTAATTTTTGTTGTCCAATATTATAATGATTAGCGGAATATGACGCTTGATGTATGTAATGAATGTAAAAACGAGTGGATAATCAAAGTACTTTTTTGGGATGGAGTTTGAGTGGGAACTGGAAACAGTATTGGATAACAGGCAATGCAACTATTTATCATTATCCAGTGATTGAACAGATTGATGAAGATATTAGTGTTTCTATGATATAAAGTACTGCTCACAATATTCATCCTTTGATATCGGTAAACAATAAGAAATTAAATTAAAAAAAATATGGAGAGATTTATTCTATTGAACTGTTGTAGAAAATCAGATATTGTGAGATTATTCGAAAGAGGCTAGTGAAACCAATAACAATTTTTGAAGATGTTTTTGTATTCCCTTATACAGATCAAGGATGAAGAGTATTTTTTTATTAGAATTCCCATTTTCATTTATATTATGAAATTGTTTAGGTCCAGGTTCCAAATCCTGGTAGATCATTTCCATTCAATTCATAATTTGTATACAAATTCCAGTCAGTTTCACAGTACAGTAATGTAATGTTGAGCTACGGAGCTCTGCCACGATATCCATTACAAATGACTTTGATTAATTTTAGCTAAATTTTTATTATTAGTGCAATTACTCTTCAAGATATAATACTCATTCAAGTGATTCTTGTATTTTCACGAAATGAGTATTGAGATACTAGGATATTATTCTTTAGATCCATTGAAATTTGGCTTGGGAATAATAACAGGGGCTGCTTGCAGTTATCTGATCCCCGGCCTTTTCTCATCTCTACTTCTATGTTGAAACCTGTTTTTTTTATTTATCTGATGAGAAATGTAGATTATTATTATTATTATAATTATTATTGAATATCTTTCAAGAAAATAATACAAATCTGACGAGAACAAACATATCAATGACGTATTGGAAAAACTCTAGTTACAGACGACTACCATAAAATTATTGATAAACAAAAAACTAATTACCATATTGTCATTTTGCTCAGTTGTTTCGGTTGTGGAATTCTGAAGATGTTTCTTCTTATAGACGTGGAATGTTGTTTGTGTGACGATCCACAGCACAAAGAGAATAATCATCAAAATCCAGATATAGGCGAAAAATATTCTGGCAAGTTTCCTGAATCGCTTTCCTTTGCAGCACTTCATTCTTTGATTTTCTTGTTCTTCTGCTATATCGGAAAAGCCGGATGAAAAGTCGTCTAAATCGTAGTCGTCGTAGTATTGGGAATGTGTCATTTTTTTGTATGTTTACCCAACTGTGCAGTGGTACTGTTGAAAGAAGGCAAGTAACTAACTTTTGTTGCTTGACAGAAATGGGAGTAACCTAGTGATGTCTTTGTTGCTCCCCCTACAATAGTCGCTACAACTTACATCACACTTCCTGTGAATTGAAGAAATTATTTTTTCGACCTATCTATAACAGCCAAGTAGGCGAATATTTATTTACGCTACAAATAAAAGTAATCATAAAATCTAGGATTTCATAGCAATAGATAAAATATATGCTTTTGAAAAAGGAGTAATCGATATCAAGGTGTATATGGGAATAATAATGGCTGGTAATTTGCTGAAGCAATAACTAAATCCCAATTTTTAGTCTGAGATTATAGAAATTGCAAAGGATGACGTTCATGTGTTTGCTATATAAAACCTTAGTGCAGGTGAGAACTGGAAAAATATTGTTTGTAGTTAAATCAAAATCTGTTCACTCCAAGAATCAGTCAGAATAAATGTAAAAAGGCCTTATTATTCACTCTGAATCATTTTCCAATCTGGATATATTAGTATGTACAGTTCGGCAAACATAGCTGAAAGTATGAAATTCCTACTCCTTGCGCGAATGTTTGATGTTAAGTGCCTCATCACTGGATATACTACGAACTGTAATAGTCCGTCGTATGACAAATTCGCTTTATGGGCGTGCATATTTTCACAGTTTCGGCTATGTTTGCCGAACTGTAATAAGAAATATGATAAAAAATACTACAGAATTTCGGAAAACATTGAACCAGACTCAAAAATAAACGTGTCCAAAACTTTCACCTACTGAATATTGAAAAATGATCCCAACTTCAATATGTTCAGAAATCTTTATTGAAATTTAATGTTTCCATACATATAGCAGATATTTTGTTGAAAAATCAGTCGAAGAATATTTAAAATGTTGACTGTCTGGAGTAATATACCGTTCTACCAATATAGCTGAACATGTGAAATTGTCATTTATTGCGCGAACGCTCATGTTGAGTCCTTATCACTGGATATATTACGGACTATAGTCCGTTGTTCGACGAATGCGCATTATAAGCGTGCATGTTATCCATGCAATTATTTCAGGAGAGATCCATTTATCAATGAGTCAACTGAAGTTCCTAATAGAGATTACGTATACCAACTTCCAGGACAAACTGATTTCAACTTATGCATTTGTTTTTCTGAGTGTTCGTTCCTCTGCAGCCTTTCGCAGTTTTTTATAGAAAGATAACTCATGAACAGAAATTTGTTAAATATCTTGATATATTCATTAACTCTTACCATATCCCCACTAACCTATTTATTTAATTAAATGTAATACATAGAAATAAAAATTCATTAAAAAATACAATTCTCATTAATGTTCAACGAAGAATCCATTGGTTTATTGTTCCTGTAATTCAAAGAAGGTTATAGAGAAACTGATAATGATTTTTTGGAAGGTACCAAGTTATTATTTTTTATAACTGATATGTATCTCGTTGGTAAATTGGGAACATAAAATATTTGATCCAGTGGATGCGATGAAGGAATTCTACCCATTACGGAAGATGCATTGCCCCTTTGAATAGCTATACTAATTCTTTGAATCAAAAATGACGTTGAACGTTTGTCTTTTGTTGCGTGGCCTAATTTCATGAATAAAAGACAGAGATTCATGGCCGAAGACACCAAAAGTTTCGACAGCTATTGGATGAAAAAGATAAGTAGGTTCAAGATTTTGATATTTCTTCCTTTTAGATTCTTCGCTGGATATTGCTGCAGCACCTGCGGAGAAGTGTTTGCTAAATGAGACGCTGCAGCTGTGTCAGCAAAAGTGAAGTCCCACACCACAGGTTTGACACATTTCCAAGGTATCAACGTCATACCATCAGGACGTTTACCATCATCTCGGCTAGTGCCAAGAGGTTCTAACACAGCTGGAATACCTGCCGATACCATAGAACTTTTAATGATAGTATTGACTTGATAATGTCTGGATAAACGACCTGCACTTTTATAACAGCTCAAACCATGAGTTCCTTTTTGGTTCACTTCACTACTACATATCATTTATGAGGAATACAAACATCTAAACTCAGTCACAGTCCAGTAGATATCCTGAAAGGCTGGTCATCTAAAAGAGTTCTGAGAGAAGCCACAGATAAAGCGTTCCGCCAAGCTCCAGATTCTTCAATACCGACAGCTTTCAGGCAAGCCTTTTCTGATTCAGACTTAGACGAATCAAGTAAATTTTTTGAGATTATATTCAAAAGTGGAAGGTCCCAGAATTTCTGAATATGTCTCGTAGCAGGTGGTAAATCTAGCTTGGTTTGTAATAACCAAAGAGAAACAGCTTCATCATGAAATTCCACCCTATAGGAAAAAGTGAAAGAAAGAATAGAATTGATAGGACTGAATACAATACTCTTGAAAGCTAAAAGGCAGGTAAAGCTAGGGAAGAAGCCAAACGGAGCCCCAGACCAACAAGATTTACAGGAAGTATTGCCTGTAACCAAGAATCTTCATTGAAATAATTATCAGCAACCTTTTCCAAAGTATGACGCATTAAAATGTCGAAATCTTTAGAGGCAGTAGTTGTTTTCTGTTGCCCACAAACGTTAGATAAAGATCGGATTTTTTGTACAACGTCGAAATCTTTCAACATTTTTGTATGATTTACACAATGGCAATGAGAAGTTTCGATATTTTGATTAGGTATGAAATCAAAATCAATGGAATTCATAAGCAGCCTGGTTGATTCCGGAGCTATTTCTACAACACATGATCATACCAATAGTTTGAGAACAGCACATGCATTTTTAGGGCTTTGATTCAACAAATGGATTTTTATCTTCTCAGTGTTTTTTCAAACTCAACCCACTCGTGAAAAAACGTATTCTGTAGGTAGATAGTAAGTATATGGATATTTTCTTGTGCTTATTACTCATATTCAGATAAAATTATCACAATAAATCGAATCATTCGGTAACGTGTGTTATTAAACTTTCATTCACATGATAAGCGGAACATTATTGTCACATTTAATTTCACGAAAATGTAATTAAAATGATTTATTAATGAATCATGTAGTATGATGCCTAGTCATTCATAGTCATTATTATGGCTTAAAATGTACAAAAAATCTTTTATTTTGAAAAGGAAACATTCTCGATTGAAAAGAAATACCTTCCGAATGGTCATTCCACGTTTGATTTCATTCATATACATTATTCAGGGTGTATCTTAAGTAATGTCATTAATTTCAGGTGGTGATTCCTTGTCAGATTTTATAAAAAAAAGTTCATATAAACGTGTGTCCTAAATTGCTTCGTTTCCAAGTAACGGGGTGTCAAAAAAATTTAAAAAAATCGGTTTTTCATGTATTACTCAGAATTCTTTATGCGGATTCTGAATCAACTTCGTATGTTTGTTAGCACTAACAAGGAGCTTTTTTTCACGATATTATATTTTGAATTTAAATTCCAGTGGCGTCGCAGTTGATTCCCGGTTACTCGGAAACGAAGCAAGTTAGGACACACGTTTATGGGAACTTTTTTTCTTAAATTTTTTTCTGCAATTGAAGACATGATTTAAGATACACCCTATATACTTTCAAACTCAATTGAATAAAAGCACGTCTTTAGAAATTTTCTTCATTATATTATTTTTATTCATGCTTCTGAAAACTCATGTTGTACCTAATTTTATTTATTCAAGTTCAAAATTGCCATATCAAAATTCAAAGTCCTTTCATAGACATATCACTAGGTATACTTACCTTACCATTTGAAGAAAACATGGTTGGGGTCCGGTATCGGTTTTGAATGAACACACTGTATAATATCATGACACAAATTCACAACGACAAGTTAATGCGTCATTCTGTGGTATTACCTATACCCGTCAATGGGAAAAAAATCGACCACTGTGCTATCTATTTGTTATTCATCGAAGGACCCAGGGATTAGGATGGAAAACCGGAGGTTGAATGAACTGATTTTCTCTTGCGCTGTGAAGGAAATTAGGGTTAGTTTTGGGACTAGCCGTTTGTCTAATTTAATGACAGAAGCTCTTGTTCAGCATACCCAATGAAGGCCAGCATCAAGCTCCACACGGGTTACATGGTACACATGTAACATAGTTGAATTTGTAATAGGCGTGTCACGAAACCAACTATAATATACTCTCCAATCTCAACGCTACCAGTTTGTCTAATTGGCGAAACCGAAATGGATAGTAGTTCCAAATGATCTTATTCGAAATCTACACCCGGAAAAAAGAAACAAGGATGACGATTTCACCATGGTCTTATCTTCTCGGGTTGAAGAAGGTTGAAACATAAAAATCATTTTTATTGAAACAGGAATAGGTTAAAACTGGGATTATTGAATTGAGTATAATAATAAGTACGATTTTTGAGATACATTTTATTTCATGCTTATGAAATTTGGTACATATTTAGCACAGCGCTTTCAACTACAGTTATATAGTATATGATTTACAATATTATATAATTATAAAATAATAAAAAAGGTGTTAATTCCTCATAAATGAAAGTTTTAGAGAATATATATTATCCATGAATAAAAAATAAATCAATAATATCCCCCGAAGAAAACTTGTGGGAGTATTTGACCCATCCCATTCGAAGAAAACTAGTTTAAAATATATGCAAAAATATGTGCAAAAGATATAAATTTAAGTCTATCACTAAATCACTCAAGAATTCATAAATAAAACTAAGTAATTTTCTGTCAGTTCTATACAATCGCGTGTTGTTTATTCTGTATTACTCATTCTGTTACTGGTGTAATCTGTATCACTCCGTATGTTTCTGTTTTTTTTTTTGTGTGTGATCTGTATCACTCCGTTTGTTTATGTTTCTTTCAGCTTGCATTCACCAAACGTTGGGTTGACGTGTTTTTCTCGATGAAGGAACACTTTCACTATCCTACCGACTGCGCCAATTGAAGTTGCTGATTTAATAAGGAGAAGTACTTTTCAGGCAAGCACCCTCTTTATTTTTTCTTCCATTGTAAAACCTCTGACAACTTTTCTTTTTTGGAGCAAGCACGGCCACATCAAGTGGCTGTGTAAAATGGGTCGATTTCAGCGTCACGAAACAAAATTTTACATAATTTTCTTCATAAAACTCCATCAATTCTGATGACAGATGGCTGCAGAGGGTGTCGCCAATGACAAACCTTGGTGTTGGTTGTTTTTGTAAAGGGGAAGGACAATATAAAAGAACCATTCTTCAAGTTGTGGCTGGTCGAAATAACCAGATTTGTTCCCTACTTCCTTAGCGAGCTCCTGTCAGATCATTTTGCAACCGTGTGTGGTATATATAGATGTTTACTATTTTAAACTATAAAAGGTGGTAGTGAGGAGTCTGTTCCACTAGCTGCAAATATTATAGATGCACAAATTGTCGAAAACTCAGTAATTCTTTCTAGATGACGAGTTGCTTTTCTTACTATAACCTTTTTCCTCTCAGGGTCAGCCACAAATTAGGTTTTGTCGTAATTCACGGTGGATCCCGGTTCAATATCCAATAAAAGTTATTTATAACAATATCCCCAAACTTTTTCGATGTGTGTCTACTCAACTTTTCGCATTCACTTGTCGAAATAATGTATTAAGGAAAATATGGACGCATTTCACCGTAACTATGCAACGAAAATTAGTATTTGTCGATCTCATTCTTGATGTTAGTCACCCTGTATAGGTTCAACAACAGTTTCAACAGTTAATAAAATCATTATATATAATAAAACTAAGTTGATAAAATGTACGTGCCGCTAAAACTAAAAAAGGAGTCCCGGCACGATAAAGGGACTTAGGTACATAGTGTAATAGCCCTTTATCCCCCTTCGAACAAAAAAGTTTCCGTTTTAACCTAAAGGGCGTGTTTGTAAAGATAAAATATATATTATTTTTTATTCATAAGTTGAAATCTGCTACCAGCGCCTTCGCCATAAAATCGTACTATTAAGCGTAGTTTTTGAAAAGCCGGCCATCATGGAGAGGGCGTGATGAGGAAACGCTCTGGAAATCTCTAGAATGTAAAAAATAAATTTGTAGAATATACGAAGAAAAATTCCGGAAATTTCGAGATAACCGTGGAATAAGCTAGAACAGTCTCCGTAATATCCTTAAACATACTGGAAATACAATCAAGTATTTAAAAGTTTGGTCACAGGGTATAGAGGGCGAGGTGCTGTAATTTTCTGGAATATTCCAGAATATAAAAAAGACATTTGTATAATAGAAGGAAGAAAATCCTAGAATGTTCTTGAAGCTTTTGGAACGTTCTAGAAAATTCGAAATCTCTGTGGAATAAACTAGAACAGGGTTTTCGTTATGTTTTATAACATACTGAAAAGACCCTCAAGTGCATTTTTCGAAAGTTTGGTTATCAGGAAGAGGGCGTGGGAAAGAAACTTCATGGAAAAATCTAAAAGATATAAATGAAATTTCTAGAATATGAGAAAGAAAAGTCAAGAATATTTTCAAAGCTTCTAGATACTTCTAGAAATATCAAGATCTTTGTTGGATAAGCTAGCACATAGCCTGCGTAATAATGTTCTAGAACATATTGAAAATACAACCGAGTAAGTTTTTAAAAGTTCGGTAACCAGGGAGAGGGCGTAACTTTCTGGAATATTTTAGAATATGAAAAAGACATTCCCATAATATAGGAAAGAAAATTCCAGAATATTATTGTAGCTTCTGGAAAGTTCTAGAAAATTCGAGATCTTTGTGGAATGAACTAGAACAGAGCTTTCATAATGTATTTAAGATACTGAAAAGACCCTTGGATATAGTTTTTGAAGAGTCGGCCATCAGGGAGAAGGCGTGGTGAAGAAACGTTCTGGAAATCTCCAGGAAATAAAAAATTCAAAAATATATAGAATATACGGAAGAAAGTTCTAGAATGTTCTAGAAAAGTTATAAAAATTTGGAAATATCTGAGGAATAAGCGTAATGTTCTAGAATGTACTGAAAAGACACTCAAGTAAAGTTCTCGAAAGTTCGTTGAACAGGATGAAGAGCACGGTAATGAAACTTTCTAGGTACTTAATTTATGGAAAATTAAATGAAAATCTGGAATATTTTCGAGATTTCTATAAATTTCTAGAAAATTTGTGGAAATCGTGAAATGAACCAGAGTAGTGTATTCGGAAGGTTCTAGAACGTATCGGAAAAAACACTCAAGTGAAATTGTCCAAGATCATACAGTTTTTACCCGGGCAACGCCGGGTGTTACAGCTAGTAAATTTATATTACTCATATTCCATTCATCCAGTGGGAAAGTTCACGTCAGCTACATATTTCTTCTTCACTCGGTGATTCAAACCACTCTTTTTTACAATACATATAGGTAAACAATTTTCTCAACACTTGATTAGTAACCAGGGCACATTTTTTCATACTCGTTCCAGAATAACTTTCTGCAGTCAACTCCCAGTTATAAATAATGTATTTTGGGAGACATTGTTCTTCAGCCAGGGTTTTATTAACTGGTAAATTTCATAAGGTCATAACTCATAAGGAGTTTTCTACGTGTTACCCATATATTAAGCCAGAATATCTTACTTGTCTCCAAGCAAACGATATACGTGAGAAATTACAGTGTGCCAGAAAACGTAAACATTTTCCGCAGCACGATTAGAAAAGTATGCTTTTTATAGTACCCACTTCGAAATGTAATTCCTAACACTTGCGAACATTAAATTACTTGAATTACGTTTTCGTACAAGTCTTAATTGCGATTTTCATGGTTTCAACTGAAATTACACCGTGGCTCAATAATTATTCATGGAGTAGTGTGGTTAATTTCATATGTGGCTTCAAATAATTGAAAGTGCTATTTGTAGGATATCTAGTATTTTCTTTCAGGAATAAACTCAACAAAAAATTATATGGATCCAATAGGAACAAAACGGAATGTGTCTCCAGATCAAGTTTATACTGTAAAGCCTCGAAACATATCTCACAATTATTGAGTTCAAAATAACTCGACGCAACTGTTGAAAATGCACTCAACTCTGTTTAACCAACTTATTTCCACGGTAAAATATCTGATTCATTTCAAGAAACTAATTCACAAAAACTAATGTGAATGCAACTCAAACGGTATTACCACAAGGATGAATTTATTCCCCTGGTCAGATTCTGAGAACAAGCCAGCGACAATAGTGGCAATTATCTCATATGGGCTGGCTGACGCACGGATCCTCAGGTTATGTTCGAAGTCTATTACTGGTAGTATATACACAACACGTTCTGCAGCTTCAGTTTCTAGAGGGTCTGCATCACTCCTCCGGTGACCCCTTCATGTAATGTGAAAGTTGACAACAGCAATCGCCTGGTGACAAAGTAATTGAGCTCTGGTTCACTAAGAGTCTTGCTGAAGAAACATATGACTTTTTCCTGCCCCTTTTGGATCTGAGACTGGACAGCTCCTAATCCGATGTTGCTTGCGTTTGTGTTCAAAATTAATGTTTTGTTTGGGGGTAGCTCAAAACAAAATTGTTGATCAATGCTCCTGAACGAGTCTTGACATGCATTCTTTGAACCACTGGAACTGTGTTTGCCCTCCCGTGAGGCTGGCCAATGATTTAGCGATGAACTGATGTTAGGAAACCTCAGTACATATCGGCGATAGTTAGTGCAAAAACCTAGACTACTACAAAGCCGGTGTATAACTCTAAGAAACTCTAAGAAAGTCATTCACGGTTTTCTGTTCGTATATAGCCAGAAATGACGTTGAAAACATATCCTTAATATTTTTAGAGTAGATGTTATTTCGTTGGGCTTAGTTTCAGTTGGGAGCTTGTTGATTGAAACACATGTGGTGTTAAAAATAGTTTGGTGTTGGTAATAAATTTCAGTATATTTATATTATCATGGTCAATTTGATTCCAACTGTAACCTGAATGATAGTTGGGCATGAATGCTATAATATTACATGCGAAAATAACTGAATTAGTGGACGAGAACGAATCAATCTTAGACTAGACTCACCAGTCTCCGACTAGTGAGTCATAACTGATATCTACATGTTATTACATCAAAAAGGTATACTTATTGAATATATTAGTATATTTCCAAGGAGTCTTCATACTCGTTATTATAAATTCTTTACCCAAAATCAAAGGCCAGATAAAAATATCAAACAGAAACCAATGAAAAAAGCATTTTTAACAATATGATGGAATAATATCGATGAAACAATTGAGTCATTAGATCAGAAATATGATATGTGTCATTTTTTTTATTCAATTCCATTCTTATATTCATTTAACTCTTTTAGAAAATTGCATATGAATTTTGAGGAAAAAGTTGTTTCTACCTGATGTCAAGTATTGTTTGGGGTACCATATAATGATAAGTCAAGTGGAATGCATTCTGGTTTCTATCCAGAGGTGTACTGTGGAATTCTATCGTATGTCTCTGTCTCTCCCATGTATTCAACCATTATGTCCTTTCACTCTTCCTGTCGACAAAAGAATTCCATGGCACACGGAGTCCCACCCCTGTTACTGAAAGGGCATTCGCTTCAGTACTTCTGTCTGAATGAACTATCATATAAAGCCCAGTGCAGATTGAGTGTGATACTCCTGAACGATTCATCAAAAAATTGTGCGTATGTTTATCGATTTGTCGCTTTTGATGTCGTCGACCACATGTGGTCCTATTCAATAAATCAAAACTAATAGAAATCGGTAAATCACCGTTGGTAATAAAATCCTCTCACTGAATTGAAAATCCGATGCATCCATACACATTTATTCATATATTTCAGTTCTAACTAGCATCATCATCACAATTTGTATAATAGATTTCTCCATGATTAGTCAGCTGATCCCATGTACCATTTTTGTTTCCCTAATAGTACTACATACTAGTACAGTACAAATATCCACTGATTCTATTGAAATATTCTTTCCAGAATGAAGTGAACGGTTGTTAACATTGTCCTACTATGTTGGGTATCTCTTTCTGCTCATTGTCTTTTGAACAAATCAACGAACGCTATAGGTAAATTTCTTTGGGGGTCAGTTCAGGTTCATACAAACCCACGAGGAAATGAACCGCAAGTTCAGGTATTCTAAAAAAATAGAGTTAAAGAGATGTTGAAGAGAACCTGATAAACGGTTTTCAAAAAAAAAACTAAAACTTGATTTGTAGGGATTTTTTTGAGTTTCCTCAAAAACTATATGTCTGATTCCAGTTCAAATATCATTGTCAAAGTGACAGATAATCACGATATTTTTCACATTTCCTCACAATTTAAAAAGAAATCGATAACAATAAGGGAATAATGGGAAAATGAAATATTAATATATTAATACATTGATTGATGAAGTATCAATCATCTGGAATAATGGATATTTCACATGTGGAATTGGGCGTAATTCACGAAAGGCAATAAGTTGATAGTGGTAATCTAAACAGGCGATCCCTACATATCATGATGTAATTTTATTCTAACTGAATCTGAAGGTATATGGTGTTACCATGTTTCTGTAATAACAGCGATATCAAACTGATGTTCATAAAAAATATTCCTAAGGTCATCAAAACCCGTAAACAGTGATATTACATTTTAAAGTGGCAACTTTGAAGTGCATTGATGCAAGAGTTCCCTGCAAACTTATTTCATAAGATAATACAAGATGAATATATTGATGAATATCAATGGACCAATGGAATATTATAATTATTAAAAATTACTACGATACAATGAAACACCAAGCCCCACCAAAAGACTCCATAGCGCACCGACCAGTCCCGACCCTCACACCACCTTCATTAAATGTTATGTTATGTTATGAAGACAATGCAAAAACCGAGAACAGCCCATAATCCACAGAATCCCCCAGTGGAAAACATACAAAAGCGCCTCACTACTCTTTCAGTGAACATGCATTTCTATAGAATGAATCGTCGATCATGTTAGTAATGAAAATTAAATCAAACTGACATATGAAGTATGATAATGAAAATATAAAAATAATCAACAACAATTTTTGAGTAACATTATGATATTTATATTTTTATATTTCGAAAAAAAAAAACATTACAGCACGTACATAGATCAACGTTTTACCTTTCTTTTGATACCAAATTCATTTCAATTGGATAAAGACTGCTTCAAATTTCAATGGAAGAGAAATACCATTGCAGCTACATCGATTGTCTGTGAACAGCATCGTGACGTGCTGCCGCAGACGTAAGTTCATATAATTAAACGTCCTCTAGAAGCTTGTTCTTGTTTGAAATCGATACGACCAACCGTTTTTGAGTTATCGACTTTTCCACCGAAAAATCCATACCAAATATGATCGCGCTCATGTCCTCCTAATAATAAGTTTAAAAAAACAGTAATTCTGACCCTCCACATAATATTCAGAAGGATATGTTGGCTGACGTAAAGTTTCTGTGGAAACATTTTATACAGGAAGATAAACTGGAAAAGTAATGTTGGGGAAGAATCGTCATATAAAAGAACTGAAAGGAAACAGCACAGAAATACAATTAAAATTATCAGTGCAATATATCTGAAATTGCATAGCACGAACTGGGGAAGATATGAGAAAAACTCACATGTCATCCCCTCAAAATATAGTCCTTATTTAAGCTTATTGCGATACCATTACGTTCCCAACTGAAGATTGGAGTGATAATAAAACATAATTGATCCTTTTTTTTAGACTGAATTTTATTCGAGTTTTTTGGATTTGAGGTATCGCAAAAACTATGTGAAACAGAAGAAAATACTGTGTTTATTTGAAAGTTTAATACAATGATGTAAATTTATTACTTTTATTGCAGACTTCCATTGTCCGGATTGCCCACAGTACATACACACCTTTGATAACGATAGAGTATATTGAACCGCCTGAATCGTCGTGATCATGAAAACAATCCAGACAATGGAAGTCCGCAATAAAAGTGATTAGAGGAAAATATTTCTCGTCGTTGACAGTGATAGTGCTCTAATAATAATAATATTGATTTATTCTATTCACTGTAGTGAAGGGAATTAAATCATTTCCTCAGTAGTTTTTATTTCAATGAAGGCATTTGTATTGGTTGTGGTCTGTGGCTATGACTGTGGTTATATAGACTGGTGAGGTCGGTGAAGTTCCCGAAGTAAATTTTTTCTTTATGCTCTGAAGCAAACGAATTTGATATCATGTGAAATAATGATAGATTCAACATGTAGAATTAGGCGTATTGGACCATAATTTCATAAAATGGAAATGGATTATAAATATAACAGCCTTTGGCAAATTTCCTATTACTACTTAAGGAGTATTTGCATTACTTCCCGTTCGATGCTCGCCGACAAAACTCCCAAACTTTTTACGGAAATTTACGAAAGCCTGGATTATTTATAGTCTGCTTTCATTTTATGGAAGTTCTTTCTTTTAATGTTCTGATTCCCACGAAAAGGGAAATCTTGAGCAGTTGTGCGCTGTTTGAGACTAGCGAAGGTATAAGCCTGCCAAGGGACTCTATTATCAGAACAAACGTTTTTTTAGAAAAGTTCCAATTGATTAGGTACTCCTCGTTCTCCAAAACGGATTCAATATCCCCCGGAGCGTAGGGCAACAATGGTATCTCATTTTTACCTAACGGGTGTCAAAGGTGGTAATATAACACTAGTAGTGCCGCGTTATGTCTATGGATATAGGCTGGAATCGCATACATGCTGGACTTGCTGCCAGCAAATGCATTATGGTCTCAGGCGCCCCGCGGCTGGCTCTGCATCTAGTACCATGGACCTCTATGCTCATCACGTGACTACAAAAGACCAAAGTGTTGGAGACACCATCCCTGCAGACCATCAGAAATCATTTGGTCTTCGACTTCCGCTCACCTGACCTTGGAAAGGCATAGGTAAAGTTTTCGGATAAGTAAAGGTCTTTCGCGGTCTTGTGCAGATACAGAAAAACTGCATTTTCTGCGGTTTGTATTTTGGCTTTTTGCCGAGCGGATTCCAACTCGGTAACAGAGTTAGGGTCTCGTCGTTTGGTGTCGAAAATGAGATCAAGTACATCAGCCGGTTGGGCTACTGTCTTGAAGAGCAGTGCTCCAATGCCTGCATTCGAATGGTCACGGACCATGCAGAGAAAGGTTTCAAAATTTTTGATGACTCTGCAGGCTTCGTTCAGGACCATTATGTTGTGAAGACACTCCAGACTCAAAAGTACTGCGCCTTTAGCACCTGGACCAGTAAAATTATTTGTGGCCTCAAGAGCATCACGAACTTCTTCCGGGGTTATTGGAGAGCCTCAAACTGCGCCAGGGCTGGAGTGTCTAAATTCAGTCGTTGCGGATGTTCATAAAAAATATCCTTCCATAACGATTCCACCTGATCATCGGTCGGCAGATTCTCCACAACGAGTGGAGGGTTTCGGAATGAGTTAGAAGGGTTTCCGCGGAATTTTGAGCTCTCCTCGATGCTTCTCACTCGCCTCACCAGTGACTTTTTCGTAGCCACTGGCATTCGTATCCTATGAAGGCAGTGATGTTTGGTGATCAACAGCACTCCTTAATTCAGTGGGTCATGGGCTCGTCTTAGTTTTGCCTTATCATTATTATTATTATTTCTATAATCAAATAAACTTCAAATTTTAACAAAATAGTCATTATCATGCGCAAAAAAGCATCGTTCGTGAGCTATAAGCGAAAACTCCGAATCACAGAAGTGAGCTCACCTCTAATGATGTGGCAAAGTTGAAGATCAGATTCAGTGACCTAAAATACATATGATACCTTGAAGAAAATTACTCCATGTTAGACTGTCGTCCATTTCAACAACTGCTCTATCTAGTATACCTACAGTGTTTACAGAGGTGGTGCTGTAGGTTTTCCGGGTTTTCCTGCAGCTGAAAAAGTGAATACGCCACCAAAAATCAGTAAGTCGCCCTGGAGCGCTACGGCAAATAATAATAATAGCTGTCCTCTACCCGCACAGGCTATGCCTTTGGGTACACTCTATGAGTGTTTATGAGGAAGTATCATTATTTATTATTATTTTAGTATTTATATACC
Source organism: Chrysolina haemoptera (assembly GCA_958298965.1). NCBI lineage: Eukaryota > Metazoa > Arthropoda > Insecta > Coleoptera > Chrysomelidae > Chrysolina > Chrysolina haemoptera. The sequence continues at coordinate 11,018,784 of OY282596.1, read as the reverse complement.
GAACGGTATCCCATGACCTGTATACTGTATTGATGTTATTTTTTTTCTGAAATAAAATAATAATATCGTTCATTTTGCATACATGGTCCAATAATAACATTTTTTATACAAATGTCGAAAAAGCCCTCTTTTTTTGTATGGTTTGTATATGTGTCAAGTATTACAATATTTCACTATCAACATACCATTTCATTATTAAACGGAAAGGCATAAAAAAATAATATATAATATATATATATATATATCTATATATATATAAATAAATGTAAAATGTTGCTAGAGGGCAAATGTCGGTAAAGATCAAAGGGATTCCAGTGGGCTACGCGGGCAGGCTCTGCCTGAACCAGTGCGAACATGTGTCAGTTTTGAATATTTTTGTGGAACGATACGTTGTTTACGTGGTATGTTTGTATTTTGTTTGCGTTTTTTCGCTATTTGAGTTTGTTTTTGTTTTTCACAGCGGACTGAGAGTCTTCAAAATGGATAAGGAAGAGGATACGGAAAATACCCAAGAGGATAGCCAGATGTCCACTGAATGCGCCATATAACCTAACAACAAACATCGTCGAACATTTTCGGATGACGAACAAGACCTCTCAGCAAGCCGACACATGTGCCCAGTTGGGTGGAGTCGAATTTCAGTCCGCGGAAAAGCCGCCGCAAGCCGCGGCATTTTGTGCCGGCGGCAAGGCCGCAAATGCCGCCGGGCTAGTCCAGTTTGGTGGAGTTCCGCCTTAAGATTTCAATAATTTCACCGCGTCATAAATTTGTTCACTACTTTTATACCGAGGGAAAAAATCATTGTTAACTATAAGTGAAACAAACACACATAAACTATTCACCTATGGGAAAGTATCATTAACTCATATGAAAGGATGATATGTTTATTTGCAAGACAGGTACACCAAGAATATCGTTTCGATATTTGTTACATTTCAAATAAGTAACATAATATTCCAGTTTGCCGGAAAAAGATTTTCAGTCATGTGTTATGATATATAGAAAGCAATCCTTTGTCGTGTACCTCTTTGCAAGTCTCTTTGGATATATGCACACTCGCTGTTTTGCTTTGACTTCATCTCGAATAACTCGGTTGAAAAAACGTATAATCCGGTTTGGGGAAATCCATATTGGAAAACAAAAATAGAACATTAAGAGTGAAACTGGACAATGAACGAGGTTATCGACAAAATATTCCCTAGTTTCTGTAATAAAGGAAGTTATTCGATATGTTAATATGTACTCCATTTTATTTTGCTAAAAACCTCCAAAAAATCCCGTGTTGACCTAACAAAAAAGTCCATAAACATACGGTTCCAAAATGAACTGGTAATATTATCTTAAACTCGCTGGCAAATCAATCTTTGTGAAGGACAGGTCTATTAGAGAAGAAATGTTTTTCATGATTGGATGGAACTCACCAGGAGCTATAGCACCTAATGGTGCTTACTACGAACTTAGCTGTAAGGACTGCGAGAGGAGGTATGTGGGTCAAACTAGAAGGACCATGAAGGTGCGGTTCAAACTGAACATTGCTCATATCAGATTTTTGAGATCAGAAGCATCGGGCATGTTTTGTTTCACGACCACCGATTTGATAACACAGGTTTGAAATTTCTTGGACGGGTTCATGACAATAATCTTCTCGATGCATTCGAGAGTCGATAAATTGCAAAGTGTAGAACTAGTACAGGCCTGTCGTTTTAATTTTTTTAGCAAGCGGTATCAAGGTTAAGTTTTCTACGTTGAAAAAGCCAATTTTTCGATATTTTTTCCCGAAAAGTATCTTCAGTCTTTCGACAGAAACTCAAAGAGAAGTAAAACAAAAGTCGCTCTGGAAGTACACAGCAAAGAAAACTGGAATATGTCCTCTATCAGCACAGGCTATGCCTTTGAGTAAACTCATGTGTATGTTTCTGATAATCATCATTTATTTATTTATTTTTACTCTGATTTTTCCTTTCATCATAAATAAAGTTTTTGCTTTCAGAACAGTCGTCCTCATGATTCATGATGTTGGCAGAAATCTGGAATCCACCTCATTCCTCAATTCTCAAATGATCATCGTTAAATTATGCACCCTGTGGAACTTGCGCATATTGCAATATTTATTCTGGAGAACATTGATCTTCCGCTATAACATTTCAGCCCCTAAAATTTGTCAGTGCTTATTTAACCTTCCCTATCCAAGACTTACACCCTTGTGCCATAATAAGAGTTATTATTCTTAGGCATACATACTGTATCTTGTACGCTAAAGAACCATGACGTGCCTAGGCATCTAATGTCACGTAAACTAACAATTCAAATTTGTTTTTCTGTGATAAATATACTACCCTTTCCACTCCGAGCTTGTCTCTGCCCTAATTAATTCATCGCCAAGAAAGATTACACACTTTAGTGAAAAATGGTTGTTGGAAAATGTGATGGATATTAAAGGGTTTGACTGGAAGTAGCTTGGAAAATATACCGACAGTACTGCTGCTAGTGTTTTTCTGGACTGTTTTTATGAAATAACTCATTTTTTTTATTACAACAAATCACAACAATTTCACTATTCCACAAAGTGAAAAATTTGAGGGAAATATCTGCCAACCAACCAACTATTCCACCCTACGAACAGTGAATTACTTCTGACATTTATCTGTGAAATGTTCCTCTACGAGGATACTATTTCAAGTCTTAATTATTGCAATCAAGCAAATATTTATTTTGAACTTTCCCTCACAATTTTCGAATTTTGATTCCATGCATTAATCTCTCCTGGGGTATGTGTTACCGAGAAGTGCTTCTTAAAATTGTTTTCTTTTGTTTTTTGAAATTGTTTTTTTGTTAAACATGTCATTTGTTGTTTACAATATTTCAATAGAGTTCGTAGCATTAATTAATTGTTATTATTTATAGAAAGTTTGATTTTTTGAAGAAAAACTAATTTTTTTATATAGTGTTTCGGGTGATTTCACCTTCCAAAACTTGCCACTAATAATCGTAAATATTATCAATTTTTTTATGGAAACGAATTAAAATTTTTCGCTCATCCACAGATATAGAAAAGAATCAAAAGACAAACTGAAACCTCCTCCAATAGATATGTATTCCATATTTGATAAAATAATACAATTTGGGAATTTCAATATGCTGCATTACCTCAGCTAGACCATTATGTACACTCCACTTCCCTTTTAAGTATAATATAATAACTGCAAGATATATGGGCCACATAAAAAGGGCAATTTGTTATATCCACCCTATTCTTCTCTTGGCAATTCTTCCACTCCATATAAAAATTACAAATAAGCGTATTTACATCCTGCCAAAAATAAGTATGTAAATCACGAAGGCGTTACGCATAAAGTATCTTGTTAAAAACATTTCTTACATTGAATGAAGCCAATATTCAAATTCAATGATTTGAATACAGTCCATTATTCAAAATGATGTGGAGAGTTCGTGATTTTCTTTTCGAGCTGATCTTGTATTGAAGATGTTTGATTGGATGGCTTGAGTGGAGGAATACCTGATAGCGCACTACAACTGTCAGTTGTGAGGATGAAACGATTTCAGGGTTCATTTTCCAACTTGCTAGTGTGAGTAAACTCCTGAGTTCGGAGAACATCGTGAGAGCCGAGGGAAAGTAAGTGTGAATTGGTGTTCTTGAATTTCTGAAAGCTGTATGCCTCAGGGAACACCATCCGAGGCAGCAAGTTCCAAAGTTTCGCCGATCGTTGGACCGGGTTATAACAACGAGGGTGATTTAAAATTCAAATTAGTTACTAAAAAAGCAATAGAGTTGAGAGTGGAAGTCAATAACAATATCATTGACATAACTGCATTATACAGACCACCGTCTACAGATACAAATTAGTTACGGGCAACTATAGGATTATTTACAAACAAAACAATTAGATGGAGTTACAGTTTCTATTTTTGTTGGTGACCTCTATATATATATATTTTGAAACAATCTGAATGAGTTGGGATTTTACTCAGTCATTAATGAGCCAACTAGAGTACAAGATGAAAACGGGTTGAAAAGGGGAAAATTCTCCATGAAGATGGAAAAATGTGATTTTTTGTATTTATATCCAAACAGACCTATTGGTCTAATTACTATGGATATGTGTTCTGGGTAGGCCTTGTTACTAACTCCATACGCCACCTTAGGAGCAGCACTATTAATTTTTACGCAACAGTGAATCGTGGAAGATCATTCCCAGTCGGCGACAAAGTCCAATCATTCCGATTTTTACATCCGAAAAATGAAAAAAACCTTGGTCCTCCTGGAAATCGAGCCCGCGACCTTTCGCTCACGAGCTCCGGCACTAACCACTGCGCCAACCAACACTTCCATTTTTTTGGCATATCTAACAGAAAACAACTACTTCCCCGGCTGAAGCCACGGTGGACATTGAACTACATCTGATAGATGTTGTGAAAAAACTCTAACTGAAAAGAAATCTGAAAGTGAAAATTAGCATTTTCATTCAGATTGTTAATTTTTTGTATCTCTAGTTTCCATTGAAAATTCGTTAAATGAATTAGATAGGGATGTTATTCAAAAATATGTCTCACAGAAATCGTTCATTTCATTGAAGCAAGGTTGGCTTCTCTCGTATTCAATCCCCAATACATTTTTGTCGACGAAAATCTATTTCGCTTCTCCAAGCTCATCAGGGGGATTGAAAGAATTGGAACGCAGGCTCCTCAGAAGAAATTGTACACATCAAGGAATGGAAATGATAGAAATATTTCTTCTGTGGAAACCCTTAGAAAGCTATTTTTTGACATAAACCTGTCATGGGTATTAAATTTTTATTTTTGTTCAAACAACATGAGCAGGATGTTCATAAAATCTGTTGTGAAATCATCTGCGACTGAAAGACAAACTTTTTCGCTATTTAAAAAACACATTTTTCATTTTTCAGGTAGAGCCTTTTAACAATCTCTATCAGATGTCGTTCAATATCCAGCGTGGCTTTAGCTGGGGAAGTAGTTATCCTTCTCAACATGAATACTTCCTAACAGGTTATCTTGAACGATGGAAAATTGCGACTTGCTGCAGATGATTCCTCAACAGATTTTATAAACATCCTCTGTTCATATTTTCGAATAAAAATCAAAATACAATGCCCAAGACAGATTTATGTCAAAAAATAACGTTCAAAGTGTTTCCGAAGAAGATATATTTCCATCATTTTCATCATTGACGTGTATAATTGCTTCTGAAGAGCCTGCTCTCCAATTCTTCCAATTTCCCTTATGAGGTTGGCAAGCGAAATAGAATTTCGTCGACAAAAATGTATTGTGGATTGAATGGGAGAGAAGCCAACCTTGCTTCAATGAAATGAACGATTTCTGTGAGTAATATATTGAGAGTCACTAAGAAATATTTTTGCCCCATATTTGCAATACCATCGATTCAAACACCATTAAGAGAGATCTGCGATAAGTGCAACTTATATAAGAAGTCCCGGTTCGTAAAGGCAACACAAAAACAAACGAACCAGTACAGCCTACTTTGTGACTTCGTTATGTGAGAGGTTAATCAAAGAACTTTTGACGAATTGGGTCGAGGTACAGCATCCAAACATGTATGCTTCAAGTCTGGTAAATCTGGTTTCGCCAACATTTGAGCCATGCTTTATTAGCAACCAACCCACGAAGACAAGGTTGTACAATAGTAGTGACTCCAAAATCTTCATTCACCGAGTTGCTTGCTAATGAAGCATGGCTCAAATGTTGGAGAAACTAAGAGACCAATGAATATCCATATCGGTGAACACCAGAAAAATACCCAACGAGGAGAAACAACTAAATTAGCAATAGCAGATCATGTTATATCAACAAATAGTGTGGAGCCGGAGTTATTCATGGAAAAAAGCACTGGTTTAAAAGAAACTTTGAAGAGTTGGCACACATTCTGAGTAATGACGTGTTTAGTCAACTAAGCATAGAGATTTGTTATTTGCGGACCAGTTGCAATTCAACATTACACGCAAAATACCAACTTCAAGCGCCAATAATAAACCAATTGAGATTGGTTTACCTGTAAAGTCCAACTTAAGTAGTAGCACTGTTACCTGTCTCATGATGCAAATGAGCTATTTGAGATGATAAATGATGAATGATAAAACATTAAGTTGGTTTTGGTTTTGAGAGATATTGATTATAGGACGTCAGTATCATGCGCAGTTGATGAGAAGTAATCACTTCAAGTTTAGATTCATTCACTTTCTTCCAATTGCGCATGATCATGACATCCCAGGACCCAGGTCCCAGGTTTATTCTCAACCACTTTCAAACAAACATCACTACTGATGTTTTTTAGCGAAACGCACTTTGAGTAGAGTGATTAGGTGTGTTGTTGAAGTGGATACATATTCCTCAAATTGTATTTACATACCCAAAGCCTTGTCTGCTTATTCTCTTCTGGTGATCCAAGCGTTAGGAAACTATTAGCTACCAATATCGGGGCACAAAACTTGATTTATTTCGTGCTGTTCACTTCAACTCCAATCAATTCAAATTTATTGGATTTCAATCAGTTTGATTCAACCAGAATAAGCACAGGCAATATTATTACCATGAAAGTACAGAATAGTTCAAATATGTACACTACAATATATGCTGTATCTAATGCTGAATTTATACATGATCTGGTTTAATATGCTTTCTATATAGAACATTACGGAAATTCGTAATTGGAAGGAGTTTCATTTGCAAATCGAATTTGTTTGTGGTCTTATTGATCGATTCAAAAAAAAATCTCATCTTCACCGTTAGGTCTATCTGATTCTATGGTATGATTTATTACCATGGTGGAGCAAGTGGGAAATAATATTTTGATACACATGTACGCGATACTTATTTGCATATACCCACTCCAGAGTCCACCAGGGAGGGAGCCAAGGAGAGGGGACTTTCTGGAATAAACCAATGACCAGACACTCCGGAATATTTCAGAAAATATGGAAAAGATACTCAAGAGAAGTTTTCGAAAATTCTATAAAAGTCACTTAACTGGAGTTCTCGATAGTTCTTATACAATTTTAAAGAAACTGTGTTATGTCACTTGCTTCAGTTTGTTTTGAGGGGACAGAGGAATAAGAAAGCATGAGATGAATAGGGTCCAATAGGTTTTTTTATTTTTTCCACCATTGGGGGTAGTCTGTTCCTATGGATGAGACAAGTGAGACAGTTAAATATTTCTATCTTCAGAAATCACTATTTTTATATGAGGGGTGAGACGCAAAAAATTCTCACGAAATCGAAGATCAGTTTTTTTAATCATTCATTTAGACCAAGAATTTATGGAATCATTCTAGAGTATGGTTAGTTTAGGGAATCCCTGCCAAAAATGTAACATGATATCTCAAAATAATATATAGACTAATTATGAAAATTTATAAGGATCTACGTGAAAAGTCTGTAACCTACACGTACGTTACCCTGGCACATACATTTTTTGGAAGGTTTTATAAGTAAATGTTATTTATAAGCATACCCGAGTACATGTAATACGAGTTTGTATCATCCTTTTGATCAGATTGTAGATTTTTGAACACATTTTTGTGTTAGTCAAAATATAGCAGCAATATCTTGATGATTTCTTCTGTCTAATCCAAAATAAAAATATTTTTTGTCATCACACATGTACGCTTTTCTGAGGTCGCTTACGTCATTTAAGAGCAAACAATACCCTTGATGAAACGAGAATCGGTTTTGAGCGTTCAGTTTTTGCGAAAATTTTGTTGCAACATAATCATTCGTTTGTGAGAATTCGGGAATCTAACTAATTTTTGGTTTTGATGATTTTGAAGAAAATTTTTTTTTTATGGTTTGACAAATGACAAAATTACGCAATTTCCCGAATTCTTAAGGAGATTATAGACTTAAAAGAAGAAAAAAAAATGTATAATATCATTAGTTTTGACGCAAAACCGATTCTACGATTAGAAGCTATCTACCTTATTGCCGCTCCCAGCTACGTAGTTTTATTACGGACAAGTGCTTCGTTACCTCCACTATAGCTATTGAAAAATATATCCCCATACACCCAACATGTGCGGCCCAATGATAAAATTTGACTCTCATGATGACGCGCTGATGTTGCCTCTTAAGTTAGATTAGCTGGCAAAATCAAAATACCAAAATTTTTTGGGGGTTAGCTTCGTTGAGAGCTGTCGAGTTGTCGAGTTGTCTGCCATCCATGATTATTTGTATTATCGATAAATTGGTGATCAATTTAGAAGTAGTAGTTTAATTGAGTCATTATCATTATAAACTGGATCTGATTATTTCCTAACATATGAGGAGCGATCAAGGAAATAAATAGAAATGCCATTCAGAGCAAATCGTGTGATATTGTCGTGATAATGCAAACTGGAAATAATGAGACACATAATTCACTCTGCACGTGCTTTCTATGAACACCTTGAAATCTGTTGAATCTAAACGGAAGACTACCTACACACACGTACCGTGAATAGATCAAAACAAGAATTAAAAACTACTTGCATCCCCCCATGAACTGATGATAATTCGGGGCTTCTGTTATGGAGGATCCCTGCCGTAAACTGAAAGAACTTTTGTCAAACGGTAGAAAGTTGCTAGGTACCCAAATTGAATGTATAATGGTAATACTTGACAGATGCTACATACTATATTTCAGATCCGTGTGATCCCTAGCACGGTCGAGAATTTCTACTGAAAAATGCCTGTCAAAGTATGTCAGTCATACGTTAAAACAGCAAACGCTCACACGGTTGCTTGGTTTTTTGATTCTCGACGTTACTTACGAAGACTGAAAATTATTCATTAGTCTACTTTTAACTCTTGGTATATTGGCGATTGATCAATATTTGTTATCCTCAGGTGTGATTTTTGGTCCGAACACTCTCTGATGTGTTGCTGGACTTGAAGAAACTTCCGACTATTTGTTTATTTCATAGTTTATTCTACTTCCCCTGATACACCTGTTATATATGGTAGGAAGACATGTCCTGGTTGTTGATTATTGCCACTCCTTTGTTGTGCGTTTCAAAAACTTCTCTCGGAGTTTATCTGGATACTTGTTCTGTTTATGTATCTCCTTATATTGGCGAGTTCTGTCTCTGGAATTTTTTGCTATAACATAAGGTCCTTGCTCCCTGAAAAAATATTTTGGCGATGTATGAAAGTGTTGTCAACATATGTGAGACATAGATTCAACTTGTGTTTGGCATCCTTGATACATACTTGTTCATTTCTCTGGAATATCCAGTATTTTAATTGCAAGTCGACGACGTTAACAAAAGTGTAGGACCTTCTTTTATTTCGTTCGCTTTGTTCCATTCGCTGTTTCGTATGTTGCGTATGTTTCGTATGTTCCGTATGTTTTGTATACTACTAAGTGCTTCCGAGCACTAAGCACTACGCCTTTTCATGAAGTGCTTAGATTACTAAGCACTTAGTACCGATTTAAGAACGTGCTCGTAAGCACAGTGCTCACGAGCACAAAAGGACTTGCAAGTGCTTAGGCAAGCACTAAGCACAGTGCTCAGCACGGCTCTGCGGCATATCATATACCATAGTATATGCCATATCATATACCATATCATGTACTATATCACATACCATAACATATACTATATCATATACCATGATAAAAATATTGTTTCGAAACACAGTGACATATTCTGAGCGTTACTTTTACTTGAATAATGAATTCTAAATTTTACCTATAATTCAACTGGGATATAATATGTCAGCTGTCAAATAACGATGCTGATGTCGGGAGAATTTTGGGACATGGGATTTATTCTTGGCTAACAAATGATGCGCGCAACTTTCACCCGCTCAGGTGATTCTGTAAAGGTCCATTGAGGTTCCAGAGTCGAATGATAGGTACATATCTTGTTAATATTCTTATATTTTCAATATAATGAGTTGAAGGAACTGCGATCAATATTTCAAAATAAGTTTTCCGCTTTTGAGGGTAAGTACTATTCTTTATTCCGAGCACATATAAATTTCAGCAGAATCAGCATACATTTACGTGACAATCATCTTCCGGGAATTGACCTATAAAAAAGCAAAGGAGAAGGATGCTGAATGCCTAGCTTGATAAGTACAGAGCAAAACGTTTTTTTGTTTTTAATATTTACTGCATGTAATACTAGGTTTTTATCACTGGAACAAGCTGGAGGTGTGAGGGGCTTTGTTTAGATTTTTATGGCGCCTCGGAGACACATAGTAAAATAATTTATCATAAAAACGATCGGTGCAGAACAAAGGCAAGGGTGTTCTGTGGAAACAGGGTCGATGAGTCTTCTAACAGTAGCGGAACGAGAAGGCATGGAATGCAATATCAAAGCAGATCTTATTTACTTTACTAACGAAGTGAATCGGTCCCGATGAGAATGAATATTCACTTGAATTTATTTGCAAAAATGAGATAATGATAAAGAAACCATATTTGGCAAAAAAACTGCATAAGTTCGATAAACAGAAGGAATCAGATGTAATTACCTTTTATGAAATTCCATTCCATAACCTTATTGAACTGAAGAATTTCAACCCACTTTAACCTCAAAATCGACTGAAAGTTATAGTACCAACAAGGGACAATAACATCCAAATCCCAACTTCTCAATCTGAAAGTTAGTTTTAATAGATTCCGATTCGATATTTCATACGACAAAATCTATAATTATCATAACTGAAATCATCATCATCTCTCATGCGTGTTGAAATCAATAGCTCCCATAAAATTTCCCACTCTGAATTAGTGAGTTCAGTGTTGACCATCCTTGAATCAGTTTGTGAACTACCTATACTGTTTAAATCATTTGTGTTATTTAAAATCTATACCGGGTGACAACGAGATCACTTTCGGGCTACAATTTTTTATTTTTCCACTGTGTAATATGAAACTTGGTATGGTTAACATTTGATGTAATATTTCTGACTCAAAGATAAATTTCTGTAACTTCCGGTTTCACCGGAAATGACAACAACTTTCGAAATTTAAATGGGACATCCTTTTTAAATCAAATTTCAACTTTCAATCTAGAGTTCCATGCGACCATCCTAAAATGGATACACCATTAGATAGACATTCAAAAAGTCCACTCAGACACCAACTAATCTTATTTTTCAAGGTCAAAAATAAAAAAAAATTATCAGAGAATATTTTAGAAGAAAATCTGACTACGCCACTAGATTCACGATATTTTCAAGTGGTTTATATTCGAATTTCGTTGAAATGCGTCATTCAATAAAAAAGTTAGAAGGAAATTATATTTGAGGAATATGCCGTTTAATCAACCCACAACCTTAATTTCAAAACTTTTATCAGAACATTGACTACACCACTGGATTCATGATGTCTCGAAATATCTCTGACTATAATTTCATCGGAGTATATTGATAATTGAAAAAATAAAAAATTATGAGATAAAATGAAATATTTCTGAAATTCTATTGACAGATTTCGAAGATTTCATGATTTTGCCCAGTGATATATCGAGACCTCCTGAATACAGTGGTGTATTCCGAATTTTGATAAAAGTTCTGAAATTGAATTGGTGGGTTGAATAAACGGCATATTTTTCAACATAATTAACATATGAACCATTTGAAAATGTCGTGAATCCAGTGGTGTAGTTAGATTTTTTCTAAAGAAATCGCTAGTACTATTAGATTTTTGACATTGAAAAATAAGATTAGTTGGACCTGGAAATGGAGATTTATTCATGAAATTTGGTGTCCTTGAGGACCTTTTGAATGTCTACTGTCATACAAACCTATAACAATGGAAGCATTCATTATTATGTTGCGCATCTCATCTTCTCACCTTCCCTATATAAAGAAGTTCAAAGGACACATTTCCTGTTGAAAATAAAAGGAGGAAAATGACCTTCTAGTCGTTTCCTTATGTCCTACGCTTATGATGTCAATCCTGCACATTCTCTAACAGCCCTTGTGAGCTGTGCTGATCGTGCTCTATCACAACCAGAGGTTAATGAGACTGTAACGAGACGCACACAAGTTTGTCACTTTTTTTATGGGTTTACAAATAGGCGCCGGTCGGTGGTATGCATGGCGTTCGGTATACGGGAACGTAATTAGATTTTCATCGAAGCTGCAGAGGAAAGACACGTTAACTTTTTTTCTACTGGCCCTCATTGAACAGAGCACCATAACCATTAATTGCTTATGCTAAAAAATAATAAGCAATAACGAAAAAATGTCCCAGATATTAACGTTAAATTAAACAAACAACAGGTAAATAATTTTTTGAACTATAAGCATATGTGCATACATATGTGTATCAAGCATCAGGAAAATACTATCATTCGATAATTGCATGAACTATCGAATAAAATTAGACTATTGTACTGTGTCCAATTGATTGATTTCGTGCTATTCCTCCTCTGAGCTGAACAAAAAATCTATCGATTTCTATGTTTTTTCTCAAATTTATGTAGTCTCGAATGATCTTTACGCATACTGGATTAGTAATGAGAAATGATCTATTTGTATGTGTTTTAGAATCTGGAATCTCCGTCCGACAAGCTGTAGATACGCCTATTATTAATGCTACCTAAAACAATAAGATAACTAACAATCAAAAAATTTGAAAATTCAGTTTTGTAACATCCGTGGACTACTGAACAAAAACATCAATGATGTCCACCACCACCTACAGACGAAAATACCTCATATTCTCGTTCTAACAGAAACACAACAAGGTCCACATGCTTTGTCCTGGTTGCGAACTCCATCCTCAGTTCAAATTCAAAGGTGGTTTTTGTCTTTACACTAGTACTAATCTGTCGTGCCAACGCGAAGAAAGTTTGGAGCCGAAAGACTTTAACGTGATGTGGTTCAAGCTGGCTAATACCGAAGAGACTGAATTCCTCTGCTGCCTTTACTTACCTCCTAATGTCCTATAGCGACCACTTTGAGTTTTTATCACTAAAATCAGGCTTCATCTAGTAATGGTTTCTTCTATACTCAGTATACCTTAACTTGATATCTATCACGTATGTGGCATGGTTGAACTCAGAGAAATATAGGTTTTCAATTTTTGATATAAAAATATAGCCGTTCAATTAAAAAAAATATCGATGACGTCATATCATGTTAGGTGGTGAGGGAAAGAATGAACTTTTTGGAAAGAAAGGTGGGAAACTAAAATACAAAATCGACTTGTCCGAGCTTTACCTCCAAACATGATCAACTCGTAAGATAATGGAGCGTTTCCACACTTTATGAACGAACTGTATTGTTGTGATATTATTGTTATGTTATTTTGTTGTATGTTATGTTTGTTTTTATTTTAATTTATGTCTAGTGTTTGTGTTGTCTGGGTGTTGTGAAATTGATTTATTATATAGACAATACAGAATTAATTTTTATTATGTAAATAACTTTTTGACAATGCTCTAACTCAAACCTTTATTTTACCTGCTTTACCTTTCATTTTTAGCTCATCGGGTGAAACAAAAAAACTCCTGGTCTCAGTTGAATTCTGGAACATGAACTGCCCTGTATATAATTCGAAAATATGCAATTTTAAGAAATATCAAAAAAATAACAGTCAAATTTTTTATAAATTTGTAATGCTGAAAGTTTTGTATGGAAATACAAATACGAAATAGATCTTTTCTAGAACTGAAACTCTTATTTTTATTATTGTAAAAGAACCATGAAATGCTTCCTAACTAAAAAATCTATAATCTGCTATCCTCTATAATGTTTAAACAAATTAAACTACCTGCCCTCTATCTACTACTGAAATTGTGTCTATTTTATAAATGCCAACAAAGTCCAAGAGATGGCACCATTATCAAAAGTGAGGTTATCGTAAAATGTAAATACTGTTCATTTTATTCATAAAACATTAAGTTTCTAGTTTAATTTCAGCAATATTATTGTATTTTTGTATAATGCTACAGTTAGGTAATTTCATTGTTTATTTAGATTATTAATTATTTCATAACTCTGTTTTTCTTTCCTCGCGAAACAAGTACAACAGTACTTATCGCAATTCAACTTTGTTCACATTGTTTTGTATATGAATAAAGTTTATTATTATTATTATTTTTCAATATAATCGAAGATATAAAACAGGCAAAGTATTGGGTATTTTGGAGCTGTTCATTTTCCATAAAATTCATTTCATTTCATCTTTTCACAACAGTATACAATAGAACCAGCCTAACGTTAGACGTGAAAACGTGCTGCACACTTGTCGGCCAACGGATTATAGTCCGTAATATATCCAGTGATAAGACACTCAACATGATCGAACGCGCTATTTAAAATCTATCGCTAAATTGGTTTCACTGTACGAGCTTGCAGAGGTGTTGCGAATATGTGAATTATAAACAAAACCTCAAAAATTTATAACCCAACATTTGAAAAGTTAATTTGAATAGTTTTTGATGCGAATTTGTAAAACTCATGAATGAAACTCAACTTTATTCCGTTCAAACTTTTACTGTAATACCTGTAATAACCCAAATTGAGGAGAATTCCTCATATAATAGAATCTATCCAGTATGTGTCATCGGTTGTGGTCTGTTTCATAGTTCAGAGAAAACTTGGTCAATTTGTTACACGCTAGCAAAAAATGTTGAACGTTCATCCAAATTTTTTATTGAGATGTCTGAGCACAAGAAGTGGAGTTGTGTCTCCCGCTTCCCCCAGAGGGTGCGGGGTCTTTTTGGGGCGTGCGATTCGGGAAACGGGAAAAGCCAGCGCCGCAGTTGTCGCTCAGTCGCTGTTTCTGCTTCCACTATAACGGCAGTAACGGCATTCTGCCGCCAGTCTCTCGTACAGCGCGTGAATAAAAACTCCGTTGCGGGATTTCGGGTTCACTATCATCACCTGCCAGCTGATTCAAACCCCCACGTGTCCACCCACACTAGCCACAAGTGAAGTGCCGGAGTTTTCCCTGAGAATTTGCGGTTCTTCTCGAATTTTTTCGGTAAGATTCTTTTTAGGTTAGGGCTTCATATTTTTATTTGGAGATTCGGATCGCAAGTTTCATCGTTGGAAATGTATATTATGAAATTATTGGTATACGCAGAGAAATATTCAATGGAAAAATATTGAATACCTAATATCCAGTTCCCACCATCTCGCTGAAAATAGCTTAAAAATTCTGTAATATATCATATATAACCACTTAATAAAAAATGCACCAAGGAATTCAGATTGTCTTCACAAAATTGACCAAAAAAATTTTGAACCTGACGTGTTCTAATGGTTTCAAAGTCAGGAAGTGAATCGTAGTTTTTGTCAACCAAATTAGCTTCCATCAGTTATGTGAAGTGAAGTGTTCTGTTTTGTGTCTCAACCGACTCAACCCAATGGTTTCAGTGGAATTTTTGTTATTTCCTCGAACTGAAAGAAAAACTCCCAAATTTATGTTTCAACTATCTGATAGGGAAGTTCTACGAATTTCCACACACCAGTTAATGCTTGTTCTTTGAGGTTTTGCAGTCGAAACAGTGCAGAAGTGAAGTTATCAACGTTGAGGAAATTACTCATTTCGGAGGTAGAAATACGGTGTCCATAAAACTTTTCAACTCGAATTCATTCTAGTTCGAAGTAGGTATGCATCCAGATTTTTTTGTAAGTATGTACCATATGGAAAAAAAGTTTATTATTGGAGTATTGGAAAAAAGATTCTGGGGAAAAGTTTGTGCATGTCCGATAACCTAAAAATCGATTTTGACGCACGTCACGTGATCGCTGGTATGGCAGCAAATCGAAAAAAATTACTATGAAAAGGCAAAAAGTGGGGTAAAATGGCAAGATTGGCAGGTTATCGGACATGCACAAACTTTTCTCAAGAATCTTTTTTCCAATACTCTGATAATAAACTTTTTCCCATATGGTACATACTTTTTGTCGGTCACTGTACATATAATTTTTGACGTAGATTGATTTTCCATTGCAAAGATTATATCAACAACCCAGTTTGTATTTGTCGACTTTGAATAATGCGATTTTGAAATTTAGAGTCACATATCAAATGTCAACAAATTGAAACACTTAGACCTGAGAAATACACAGTAGGTATATTATCAAAGATCCATAACCGTTTTTTGTCAAAAGAAACTCAATTGAAATAATCAAATTGAAAGTTAAAGGAATAAAAGCCCAATATCTGTATCATGGTTCGCAACAAAACTTGACACTAACGCTTATTTTGAACTTCAAAACTCAGCTTACCAGATAATGGGTCTAATGAATAAACCTTAAGCAAATGCTTTTACTTAGATTTCTTGAAACAGACCTATCTATTTTATTAACTAATGAGAGAGACAAACCTATAGTAAAAGCTTTTGCTAGTTTTTATTCATAACACCCAATGGGTCTAATGAATAAACCATAAGCAATTGCTTTTACTTAGATTTCTTGAAACAGATCTATCTTTTTTGTTAATTAATGAGAGAGACAAACCTATAGTGAAAGCTTTTGCTAGGTTTTATTCATATCACCCAATGTTTCAATTTGGGTAAACAAATTTCAAAAACTTCAGAACCGAACACGAGGAAAAAAATAACTTGCACTGCACTGTTTGAAACCTTTGGTGTGTTGCTGAATATACTGGAGGTTTATCACAACACTAAACCGCTATTTTTCACACCTCGACACGTGTTTCAATCACCAAGTGATCATCTTCAAGGAAAAGATTAAAAAAATAAAATCTTGTAAAAAAGAACCAATTCTAGTTTTGCAATGATAAGCTGATTTCACCATATTTCAGCAGATTTTAGCATTGTTCAAGTTTTTCTTGTTTTCTTTTTCTGTAAGAATTTATTGTTCGTGATAGATAAAAATATGTTTCATTAAGAGGCAACATCAGCGCGTCATCACAAAAGTCAAATTTTATCATTGCGCCTCACATGTTGGGTGTATGGAGAAATATTTTTCAAGAGCGATAGGGGAGGTAACGAAGCACTTGTCCGTAAAAAACTACGTAGCTGGGAGCGCCAATAAGGTAGATAGCTTTTAATCGTAGAATCGGTTTTGTGTCCAAACTAATGATTTTATACAATTTTTTTTCTTCTTCTTAGTCTATAATCTCCTTGAGAATTCGGGAATCTGCCTATTTTTTTCATTTGTCAAACCATAAAAAAAAAATTCTTCGAAATCGTCATAACCAAAAAGATTCCCGAATTCTCACAAACGAATTGAATCATTTGTTCCAACAAAATTTTCGCATAAAAATAAAACTGGACGCTCAAAACCGATTCCGGTTTCAACAAGGGTATTGTTTGCTCTTAAGAGCTGTAGACAACGTGTTAGTTTTCATTTCGTAAATATTGTTGTATGAAAGTATCGCTGGTATGGTCGTTACTGTTGTTTATTTTCGAAAAACTGTATGTTCCAACCATTCCAGGGTTCGCTCAGATCGCTCATATTATCATTGAATGATCCATCTTTACAGCAGTTGAACATGCTAAGGATCCAAAATTAATAAAATACCGAAACGATTCCTCTTAAGAAAAATTCTCACCTATATCACCACGATGAGGGTCAAGTAGCTCAGTAGTTGAGACTGTCGCGTTCAAAACTATTGACTGCTGGTCGGCTAGGTTCGAATCCTAGCGACTACAAAATTTTATCTGATGGCCCGAGAAAGTGCTAGGTAATCGCACGTTAAAAGGTAAGACCTCGTTAATCCTTAGCTCGCACAAGTTTCGACTTTTGAGGGATGCCGTTCGTAAGGGGACGACAGCTGGTTAACGGAAAAACAATTTTAACAACAACAACAACAATTTTAACCACTTATATATATATATATATATATATATATATATATAGAGGAAGGGTAGTCGTTGCTGACTAGTTAGGTATGGAACTAGTAAATAGTGGGGCTTTGCAGCAAAATCAAAGAGTACTACTTTAAAGTTTGTCCAAGCTTTCGGAAATTTAATAAATCATTTCCATCATCAGGGATAATCTTTGTTGAGATTGTGAGACGCGATGTTATTCAACAATAAGTGACACATTGTGCAAGATGAAAGTTGATATAAAACATGTAAAATTGGTAGGATGTCTTAAAATTTTTTCATAAAATACGTTACATTTAAAATTGTTAAAAATTTTTTTTTTTTTTTTTTATTTTTGACCACACCAGGCCAAAGCAATGCTCTAGGTTAGGAGAAGACAGAAGACAGAAATGTTAACTGTCTGTCTTCTCCTAACCTAGAGCATTGCTTTGGCCTGGTGTGGTCAAAAATAAAAAAAAAAAAAAATTTTTAACAATTTTAAATGTAACGTATTTTATGAAAAAATTTTAAGACATCCTACCAATTTTACATGTTTTATATCAACTTTCATCTTGCACAATGTGTCACTTATTGTTGAATAACATCGCGTCTCACAATCTCAACAAAGATTATCCCTGATGATGGAAATGATTTATTAAATTTCCGAAAGCTTGGACAAACTTTAAAGTAGTACTCTTTGATTTTGCTGCAAAGCCCCACTATTTACTAGTTCCATATATATATATATATATATATAGGTTTTAATCCGCCGTGGTAAATTAACTTTTTTCAGTTTCTTTCTCAACATATGACTGACGTGAATTATTTCCACGAAATTGATTTGTCATTGAAGACATGTTGAAAAGCTAATGTCTATGAATAGTATCAGAGCAGGTATGAAAATTATTTTATGGGATGAAATGTCTTTTTACAGATGAACTCACTCACGAAAATCAAAAATTTGAATGAATATTTTAGAATAATTTATTTTTAATTTTTCCCTGCTAAGATTTGATTTTGTGTTGTATATGTTCAAGAATTACCATTTTTTCATTGCTCATATTATATCTTGTTTTACCGTTTTTTTAGGTTTCGTCAAAAAAAAAAAAATGTTGAGAGCAAACGTTATGGTCGGCCTCCAATTCCTCCAAACATTATTTTTATATTATTTATTATATTGGTCATTAGGTGTCTGTTGAGTAGAACTTTTAGTGGTCTAGCTCGCTTCATAGATATACGTGAATAAACAAAAATTATTCAGATATTAAATTATGCATGAAATATTTTTATTCACTTCAGGTTTATAGATTAGGTATCAACTGGATTTGGTAGAAAGATAATTGGGTACCAGATCGGGAGTTCACTCTGTGCCAAATAATAATATTTTCTGAATGTAAAACCCAGCTTCTGAAACTATTTTTATCATCTCGTCAAAATGTGAGTTTTTAAATATATCATTAACTCATATAATATACAGAGTATCTCAAAAACTAAAGTCAAGTCGGTAAGTGGGTAATAGACCATTTAATGACACAAGTGAGAGTATTTTTCATTTTCGAATAATTGCCTTTTATTGAAATATTCTTATAAATTACTTCCATAGGTTGATGTTCCGTATCTTACATCAATATAAATAATTCGTGATTCAGTTCTTTCAAATATTGTAAAGGAATGTATCTGAGATCGTATTTTCATAGTCATGATAATGTTCCAAAAATTGAATTACTTATTGCAACAACATTGTACATAATCAAACTGGATAGTTGCCGAAAAACAAATTCACCTTCGGTAAAAACTTTTGAATTATGTTCTTGATAATTTCTTTCATTTAGAATAAAAATATTGTGATTTCGTGACATATTGTGGCAAAGAGTACGTGAGCTCCTTCGCATATCGACACTTTTCGCTAGTTTCTCTTCCGAAGACAGAAGTGTGAAAATCTAGTTTTTGAGAAGCACTCTTGGAAATGGACCTCACCTGGTTCTCCTATGAGAGGGTTCTGCTGATGTGGATACCAAGCATTAAGCAGAGAAAAGACATGCTTGGGTTTCATTCGCATTGAATTCCACCAAATTGTTGAATCCCCATTCTAGAATTTTGATTGAGTCAGTATTTATTCCATTCACGATTCTTTTCCGTTAATTTCTGCATTCACTAGCTTTTATCGGAGCTTTGGAAGAGAAAGCGGTTTGAAGGGCACTATCATCTGCAAAGCTGTTCACTGGACATGAGGTAGCTCCCAACAAATCATTGATGTGAAGAAAGAACAGTGTTGGTGCTAGAATGGATCCCTGCCGAATACCAGAATTCGTTGGTGGAGTAATGATATTCTATCGACCACCACGCGGAGAACTACATCCAATGAATTTTCGTGCAGAGCTCCTACAAGGCTATCTTCGCAATTGCTAGTTGCATGAAAAATGTTATTTGAAACATTTGGACCACAAATAGATCGATTTCTGGGTTCTTGCCCTCGTCAGTATAGGGCAGATCTCTGCAGACAATAACTAATGTCTGCAACAAATGGTCCAATTATCAATCCATGTATAGGCAAAAGCTGAGACACCACCCGTGGTCCAAATGTTTCAATTAACATTTTTCATGCAACTGGATACATTGGATGTAATTCAACGTTCGTCGTGATATTAGCCAGGAAAGTAGTTGTTTTCTGATGGATTTTTGACCAAAATATATTCCTATATTGAATAGGAAAATTGCAGTGAGCATCCTGGTATGGCAAGACATCTAGTTTCTAACTTGAGCTCATGGTTAAATAATAGATTCCTTTCTGTTAAGTAACATTTTTGTTTTACGTGGAAATGCTCAGTACCAAATTTCCATTTGATAAATTCATATGTTGATCTACTTCACTCCTTGATCAGCTATGGGACTGCAATATGGAGTGACTCAGTTAACTCTAACTAGATTTTCAGGCTACAGAAAAGAGCAATGAGAATATTAGCGGAGATTGGAAATAGAGAACAACGTCAACCAATATTCAATGGACTAGATATTTTCCACCACTTTCCTATATTCACTTAATTTAAAATCTGACTGAAATTATTTCTAGAGGGCAGAAGACTCTTAAGTTTCGAGGCTTCATCATCATAATACGTGGTCCACTATTGCAAATGATTTTATTGTTCCTCTATACAGATTACTCAAATAAGAAAAGAATTCAATGAATGTTGAACTGTACAGTAAATGTCCCTACCATATTAGATTTATAAAATATTCGTAAAATGTGAAGTAGGTTTTCTCAAAAATAATGTTAGGAAAATCCTACTTGGGCATTGCTTTTACTCTATTGATGAATACAATTGAACACCATTGCTATCATTTTCTTTATCTTTGTTGTGTAACTTTTTTTTTACGTTTTTCTATGACCATAATTATAATGATAAATAATAAAAATAATAAAAATGTTTATTTGTTTTGAACAGGACATCGTTATACACACTGATATACATTATATAATAAATGTTGGAGTCAAGTAGTTGACTAAAAAAAGAAGGAAGAAAAATTCACAAAAACTTTTCACCTAAGAGATTTGATATGCTCTGAGCTTCTTTTTGAATACAAGAATAAATGGAGACTCTTTAAAAGTTTCAGAGGCAGTGTATTGTATTATTTCAGTACCTTCTACAATAAAAATAGTATTGGGGAGATGAGTCCTAGGAAAATGAAATTGTTGGGCAGTAACAGAATTGCTCTTATTGGATATTTATGAACTTGGTGTTTATACATACAAAATTTTTGAAGGTGATATGGAAGCAAGATGCATATACATTTGAAAACGAAAATACTCGCCATTTCATAAAGGCATTGGGAAATAGAGGGCCACTATTATGTACTGATAGCTGCAATATTTGTATATCTGTTGACTTGCAATATAATTCTCATCCCCCAGTTTTGTAGTTTCTGAAAGCATATACCTTGTTTTGACCAAATGAATATAGTAGACTATGACACATTAATCAAAATGAGGTTTTATTATACAGTTGTAAAGTTTAAATTCGGGAGTTGGGTTGAAAAGTTGAATCATAACCATCGACAGTATCAATATCGTTGACATGAACCAAAATCAAAATTTGTCCAATATTACTTTCCTGAAGTACTCCAAAAACAGTTTCACGATGATATGACAGACACTCATTTATTTAAGTTACTTGCTTTGTTTTGTCAAATTGTCAGTTTGTCTTTGCAGTACTGTTCCTCCAATACCAGCAATTTGCAGTTTTTCCCAATGATATTTGGCGATAAATTGTTTCCAAAATCTCATTTAGGAATACTGTAACAACATACTGACCGTTATCAATAGTGTTCAATAGTGCCATCGAAACTATTCGTTTAACTCATATGATAATAATAATTAAAGAAACTTATTAGGTATGTGGTTCAGTATGTGTTTTGCTCTCATAATTTATTGTAACTCCTGGAGACGTTTCAGTATAAATTGAATAAACCATTTACAATATTTCGTGCTACTTATGTACAAAATATAAAATTTGATGTTGATGTATTGCAGTTGTCAATATTCGTTTTCGAGTATCAACTGAGATTTTGTCAAAACTTTCCTGAATATGATTTATGCCTTCCTCCCTCGAGACCTCATCTTGGGACCGGTAACGATGACAACTGATGGAAATCCTGAAGAAAAAACACGATGCAAATGTAATAATGAGCCTCTTAGCTTCTAAATCACAATTATAAGTCGTTCAGGTACCCAAAGAAATTGTAATTAAGATTTCTTTAATTATGAACTTCTTAGGGTTTATTTCGTGTGCAATATTAACAATCTGAAGAGTCATTACTTAGTATAAAATAAAACGAAAAAATGTTTTCCTGTATTCTGATGAACATGAAATACCTGATAGGAGCTTCTACGTTGAATATTTGAAAAGTAAATGGGAAAACTTGGAACAAATGTAGGTCTCTTGCAGACTGAACATTATTTATTCACGAACTGATTTGACGGTGTCTTCAATTCATGAAATTTGCTGGGAACAGACTTGAGAGTTCGGAATTTCAGTAGAATTCTATTACCGAAAATAGAACTGAACGGATTATTCATGTAGTTGTAGAATGAAATGCATATGGGTTTCTGCGATAATTACCGCCTGAACGATTTTATCACTACTACAGTCAGATTCGACAGATTATCTACTCGAAACTAGAACTGCAATTGAAAACCAACAATCTTACATGTGATGTCATTAAATCAACCGCAAACCAGATCAAATTGGATAAGTTAATATTTCTGCTTGTCTGATTAGGTCTCATCCACCAACACAAGTTAACTGTACCCAGAGATTTAGCCTATGCGAGTGACGGGCAGCTATTATTATTTGCCATGGTACCCCAGGCCGACTCTTTCCAGCTGCAGGAAAACCCAGAAAACCTTCAGCACCACTTCTTGTGATCAGTGCGCTTACAAGCAACTCATATCACACTTATGTTAAAAAAAACAATGAACATATATTTGGGTTAGGTACACATTGCTCTCAGAAAATTTACTCTCAGAAAATTTCGTCTTACAATTTACTCTTGAACAAGTTGCCGAGGAAGTGGCGCGAGGAAAAAAATACATACACTTTGTGACGAGTAGATCTTTAATCTGTTCTAACCTGAATGAACTAACCTAATGTGGACACTTGGGCGCGGAAAAGTTGAACAAATAAATTTTTGAGGAGCAATTTTTTTCTGTTCTAACTAGAACAAACTAACCTTATGTAAACCCAGGTACAAATACTACTGTTGTGGTGACTGACGTAAATTTCATTGGCATTGTCAATACACTTCTCTTCAGTATACATTTTATTTCAAGGTACTTGTTCAAATTATTCAGTCCACTCTTTCTTGTGTACCGTCACAACAACGAGACCCTTTTTCATTTACTAAGTACAATTCACTGCATGAATTGAATCCCCGAGTGAAAGGGAACTACATGAGAGCAGATGATTTGAGAAGAAATTGCCTGAGTGCAAATAACCGGAGAGCACTTTGTCCAAGGCGATATTGGGAGGCCAAAATGATCGAAAAGGATATTTTGTAGGAGTAAATGACCTGCGTCCATTTGTGTTACTATCAACAATATAGGCTACTTTGATAAGCGGTTGTAGAAAAATGATTGTATCTGGCATATTCAGGAAACGGGTGAAAACACCTGAGCTAGGTTGGCCACAGGTGACGTTCATGCAAGTTGTTTCCCAAATCATTAACTATACGTGCTTAATATTTGTGGATGTTTCAGTTAGTTTGAATTTCACTTCATAGGAAATATGTGTTACAAAATACAAACTATGACCGATCTGATCCAGTATCTAGAATTGTGAAATTATACTTTCCGTGTGAATGATTCATTATCAGGGGTAATATAATAAGTGGTATGATTATTACCGATAATTTTTTGGAATATTAATGAATTGCAATCCCAAAGCTGAAAATACAACGAGTCCGCAGGACGAGTTGTATTTTCTTGCATTGGGATTGCCAATGAATTGATATTCCAAAAAATTATAGGTTTTTAATCATACCACGAATTGTATTTAGGACGACAATATATCGATTTGAAATAAAGAAAAATCGTGTCACCTGGTAATTGATGCTTTACTTCTAGCCGTATTCAACGGAATACTCTTTTCCACGGCCTCATCTGTGATACCAATGGACATTTGTCCCCAACGATCGCTCATATTGATAAATAAAAATAACTAGTCAAAACACATAAATTTGACGTTTATAATTTGAATAATTTTCACTTGACATATGGTAAAACAAAAACTAAGCAGGTTTATCACCGTGAAAATACAGCGACAAGCTATATTTTCACTGTAGTTCTGATTCTATTGGCTGAATTTCAAAATTTGAAATCCACTGATTGGTTGTTAAGCAAGGAAATATATTGTCCTACATATCACATTGCTCATAATAATATTATTGTGCGGAAAAGAGATGCATAATACTTTGTGTCTTTTTTTGGGCTATTCAACGGAAAACTTCTTCTTTAATGTGGTTTGTTGACTTGTATGATGGCATGAAGATATTACAAAGAAATGAACTCGCAGTGGTATTTACGTGGCTCGTACTCAAGGGGTGCGCTAATCACTTTCTTAATAGTGTTATTTATAAACTTACACTCTTCTTCATTGTGTCAACTAGTCACTTGTCTAAAAATATCTTACAAATTTACATTAGTCGAAAGCCGTTCCCCGTTACAAACACTTTTAAAGTTATGAAGCAGATATTCTAATCCGCATAACGAGCTACTATGGTGGCCTACATAGGCGTACTCCACAGAATCTACGGACATGTTCGATATTCAGACTCTTTCGTGTTTGGTGATCACTGAAAGAATTTGTTTGATATATTTTTTTTTTGTAAACGTAAATAATACTTTCAATAATCTTATATACAGGGTGAACTACCACCCCTTACCAAAAATCATATGGGGTAATAGCCTATCATGTAGAAACACACCTGTGAAATTTCAGAGGATTCCAAGATCATCTTTATAAATATTTCATTCATCAGTGCTAGCAGTGCTGGCTTGGAGTACATGCCGGCCACCCGAGGTGGTGCTGTAGGTTTTCCGGATTTTTCTCCAGCTGAAAAGTGAATACGCCACCAAAAATCAGTAAGTCGCCCTGGAGCGCCACGGCAAATAATAATAATAGCCGTCCCCTACCCGCACAGGCTATGCCTTTGGGTGCACTCTACGAGTGTTTATGAGGGAGTGTTATTATTATTATCAACCTTTCAAAACACGCCAGTGAATGGACGTGTCTCTCCGCCTGAGTATGAATTTCTGATCTACAATATCTGTGGTTCCACGCGAATCAACAACTGCAGAGTGTCAGTTTCAGTTCATTACTTACCGTGTTTACCAAAGGAAAAATAATTTATTTTATTTATTCATTTATGTTAATCGATCGTTCAAAAGGCATGAATGGATTGGATCAAATATGAATTTTGCTCCGAAAAACATTGGATTCGCGTATACGGAAAGTTCGTGCGACACCAATATTATTCGTTTGAATTGTTTCATGTAATGTGTTGTGTTCTTAAAAAATTATTCATTTTGCAACCTTCCATTGGTTGATAAAACTTCATTTCAAATGACCAGCTTCAGCTTGATGAAGGAAAACGAGCAGAAGAAAAGTGATTCTGCATTTCCACCTTCAAGTGGCGGCGCTTTCCCCACACTTACAAAAGGTTATTATTTTATCCAGATTTCCAAATTTATCTTTATCTTCTATTCCTTTTGGTGGAGAGAGCAAATTGTATAATTCTCAGTGAGTCTTCATATTTCACCCTGTTTACCAACTCCAA
Organism: Chrysolina haemoptera; assembly: GCA_958298965.1. NCBI lineage: Eukaryota > Metazoa > Arthropoda > Insecta > Coleoptera > Chrysomelidae > Chrysolina > Chrysolina haemoptera. Next base: position 10,992,676 of record OY282596.1, on the reverse strand, counting down.
CTGAAGCGGCTCTCCCCTAAAACTATTTTGATTTGCAGGTAGTGGAATAAAATTTGGAGGATTTGTATGAAACCTAAAAAAAAATGTTTAAAATTGTTTTTTCCGTTAACCTGCTGTCGTCCTCCTACGAACGACAGCCCTCAAAAGTCGAAACTTGTGCGAGCTAAGGATTAACGAGGTCTTACCTTTCAACGTGCGATTCCTATCACGATCCGAGGAGAATAGATCTCGAAAGAAGGTCGTTCGTTAGTCTCCATCCAAACCATAACTTCGCATAGCGTTGCTTGGCTCGAGTTATCGATGACCCACTCGCTCTACCGTTCGAGCTATCCTCTCGGTAATCCTGTTGAATACGAACAGAATGGTAGATAACAGCTCTTATTTAAGTTGAGAGTAAGTTTGTTGAATTGAAGCCATTTAGCTCTGATAGGAAAGTCATTTTCAATATTTTCTCGGAGTTCATACCAAGTGTTTGCTTTATATGTAACAACAGTATCATCTCCGAAACTAATGATTTCCCCCTAACTACCTATTTTAAATAAACTATTTATATAAAGAATAAAGAGAACTGGTCGCAGAACAGACCCTTGTGAGACACCGTATGTTATTTTCCTAGGGCTACTATATACCTCATCAATTCGCACCTGTTGAGTTCGTCCTGACAAATAATCTAAAATATTGTCGACGTTTCCTTTAATCCCATAATATTTCAATTTACTTAGCATTTTCTGGTGACTGACTGTATCGAAGGCTTTCAAGAGGTCCAGAAAAATACTAATTGTTAGCAATGATTTACCTAGAGACTCATACATTGAGACTCAGATATATGATCCCCATTTCTGTTTTCAATAATTTCAATACTTGTTTCAATTTGGATGTTTCCACTCACCTCATTTATACACTCCCAGAGGGCTTTTGAACTATTTTGATTTTTTTCTATTAATTTTCTACAGTAATGTTTTTTTGCATTTTTTATTTCTCTATTCAATAGGTTCCTACAATTTTTATACTGTTCTTATATCTCAATAGTATTCGGAAACTTTGTGGTTAATGAATAAAGATTGCTTTTTTCATCGATAAGATTTAGCAGAGATTTATTCAACCATTTCTTTTTGAATAAGTTGTGTTTTTTCGTAGTTTGTGCAGTTCTTGTGTGTTTTTCAATGTAGTGCTTCGGTTTATAAATTGTGTTTTCTGCCATAATGTTTACATCATTTTGTTGATATACACATTCCCAGTTCTCTATAGCCAAGTCAGATCTCAATTTGTTGTAATCAGTATACTTTTTACAATCTTTTTTTTTTGTTGGAGTGTCATCGATTTTGAAGGTAAGTGCAATCGGGTCATGACGAGTAATGTAATATCGAAAAATGAGTGATTTAATATTTATTTGATCTGTAGGCATCTTACTATAAACAAAAAAATGATCCAAACAGGAGTCACTAGGTATCCTCGTTGGATCATTTATGTAGGAAATATACCCAAAACAGCTCATGATGTTTTTATATTCTTCTATGTAGTCATCGTGCCCTAACAAATTTATGTTCATATCACCAGTGAAAATATCCAATTCATGTTTTTCAGATTTTTCTAAGTATTTCAAAAGTTCTTTATTGAAAATCTTGGGACAAGTACTTGGTGAACGATATACTGAAGTAATTGATATTTTTTGCTTTGTCGTGATAGTATTTATTTTTCATAGCTGTCAAATTTCCTGATTTGAATAAACATTTTTTGAGCTCCTACATAAGTTCTTGTATTTATGATATTGTTCAACAATTGTTGCACAAAAATTATGCTTGCATTACGCCAACGACACCAATAAACCCACAATTTCATTCAATACTTATCATATGCTTCAACATGTTACATCTTGTCATACTCCATGTATTATGTATCACTTTAATGGTTAACTTGGGAGACAGAAATGATTTTCTGATGCTGAAATGCTTCTTAGCAGCGGAATTTATTAGCCGGCACGCCCATTCAACCATAGTCTCTCTGAAATTACTTTTTTTGAAGGGTGTGAGACGTGAGTTATATGAAAGGAAGTTTGTACTGGTGTGAACGGAATTTGAAAGTTGGCGTTGTTGACTGTTTGTAATGTAATATTAATCTTATAGAAAATACTCATTGGAATTTTGGTATGATGTCGGCGAGTATAGAATAATAACAAATTACTATTGAACAATCGTCTCATATTTCGATTCAGTATTTTCAGATTCAAATGTACATAAAACTATGAATGTAGCTTTTATTAAAATATACTGTGGAACGAATATGTTTGGTAAATATTTCATGAGCTCGATGTTGATGGCTTTTTTCATGACTTTCGAAAGGACACATAGTAGTGCGATAGATTGTTAGGGATACAGTTCGACAAACATAGCTGAACATGTGAAATTGCGAGTACCTGCGTTCACTTCAAATATTACGGACCATAGTTCATTGTGCGACATGTGCGCATCATGTTTTCGCGGTTTCCGCTATGTGAGTAGAACTGTACCCAAAAGACTCTGTAGTGTCTGACTTGTTTTAAATACCACCCCCAAACCAGAGCTGTGCCGAGCACTGACAAAAAGGGCTTCGAGCACTAAGCTCCAAGCACTCTTGAAAAGTGCTCTGAAATCTCGAGCACTAAGCACTTTTGTTTATAAAATGCTCGCGATTACTAACCACTTTCAAAAAGTAATTCCAGTCAGGGAGCACTAAGCACTTTTCAGACTACTTATATACTTAAGTTACTAAAACTTAATCAAACACGTAAAATTTTCACTGATAATAATACATCGCGATATGTACACTATCGCTTTTTCAAGCAGTTATTATATTAACCGCTTGGAAAACTACAGTGTAGCGAAACATGTCCCGATGTAATATCATTTGATGAAATCTTATCGTGTTTCAGTAACTCACGTTTCTAACAGTCTAAGAAGTTATTTTTTCTACTCACCTAATATCTAAAATGGTATTCAGCGTATCAATTAATTACATATTCGTAATCTATATTTAAAGAATTTTTTAAAAAAATATTACCATAGTAACTCCATTTTTTTAAATACAGCGCTAGGGTTACTGTTCGATTTCAGTGGTTAAAAACCATGAGAGAGTAGGTCGTTCATGAACTGTCAATTGAAACTGCTACGATAAAAAAGAAATCAACTTAAAAACATACAATTTTGTGGTTTTAATATGAATTTAAAAAAAATTATGGTGTATGTAAAGCATTTATGAACTCCTCGAGACAATTGTTTTTTAAACAGTCGTTCCGCAACACTGCACTCGTGAATAAAATACTCGTTACTGAAAAGGACGTTTATAACTCTGCTAACATAATATATTATTTTGAAATAAAATTGCTGCAACAATTTGGTTCCAATAAAATAGGAATATTGATTAAATGTTTGGTTTTGCGGTTTTCTTGACATCGTTTTTTGACTGTTTAAGCTCGCAGAGTTTGAAAAAAAACCAACATATTTGGTCTTCGATACATGAAGGTAGTTTGAAAAGAAGAAGTAATATTTAGTTATTTTGAACTTATTTTTTTAGACAAGAAAAGTACTATTTTGTATTATACTATTTTTTCAAGACAGTAATTTTCCAAACGCAGTACTTATCGTAGAAAATGGATTTTTTGGTAGGGCCTGTAGGGGGTGCCGCCGGGTGCCATCTGCCGCGACTTCATGTTTCGACAAAATTCATTTATATGGAAAGGCTTAGTGCTTAATAATCCCGAAAAGTGCTCGCGAGCCCTTGTCACAGCCAGGGTTTTGACAAAATCCAATTTTTTAAATTTAGTACACGCTGGTGTGAAGAAAATGAGAAAATTTTGTCATTCTCATTGAAATACAAATGTTTCAGAATGTTCAAGCTATTCATATGATAATAATTTGATATTTTCATACAGCTAGGAAAATATTAAAAAAAAATAGCCAATTTTCTCTCATTATCTTTTCAAACTTTGTATATGTGTATAAAATTCAATTCTAAGCAACTTTTTGAAATAGCTTTTTTTGATATCTTGCCATTTTACCCCACTTTTTGCCTTTTCATAGTAATTTTTTTCAATTTGCCGCCATACCAGCGATCACGTGACATGTGTCAGAATCGATTTTTAGGTTATCGGACATGCACAAACTTTTCCCAAGAATCTTTTTCCGAATACTCTATAAATAAACTTTTTTCCCATATGGTACATACTTTTTGGCGGTCACTGTATAATTGAGAATTAAAACAATAATTAGGAAAGTGTGAAAGTTGAGTAATGCGAAATCTTCATGATCTTTCTACGGAACGCCGAGCCTTTCTTCCGAAGACAACTCGTGGCACGATTTCTAATAAAATTCATTTATTGCAGCCGCGGAAACCAAGAACGTCGTTTTGCTATCGCGGTTCATTGAAATCCTCCTAAGTTTTTTCTTTCTATTTCCAGGAACTATTCCATATCGATTCAGCTGATTATACAGCTGGAGAGATCCACAATTTATTAGCTCATTCGCCTGAAGTAAAACACAACAATGTCACGGGAGGATAATATAATTATCTTCAATTATATGCGATTTCCACTTGCGCCTGTGGTGAATGATTGGTATGCCACATTTCCTTTGATTATTTCTTTGTAATATATGTTGATTTTCGAGCAAACATGGAATATATAATATTAAAATTAGGTCTGTAGTGCTACAGTAATTGTTATGCGTTTGTGCCAAAATCCACCGTTTACAGTCTCCCTCTATATTTCTGGAAACTTCCCAGAAACGTCTTTTCTCTGCGACATTAGAGTAGTTTTACTCACTGTATAGGAATGTTTTTCCTCCAAAACTTAAAGAATGTAGTAATTCTATAACTGAAAAGAAAAAATCAATCGGATAAATGATTCCTTGAATTATGTCTAGTTTCCATTGAAAATTCATTGAAGAAATTAGATAGGGAGAATGTTAATAAAAAATATCACTCACAGATATCATTCAGTTCATTGAAGCAAGGTTCGCTTCTCACGCATTCAATCCCCAATACATTTTGGCCGAAGAATATCTATTTCGCTCCTCAGAAGCAATTATACACATCAAGGATTGAAATGATGGAAATATTTCTTCTGCAGTAACATTTTCCATAACATCTTCAATTCATAAATTTTGATAAAAAAATCATAATTTTTGACTCCAAAAACCCCCACATACCATTACTAATCGAATCGAACAATAATGATAAATCTTGTCCGCCATCTTGCAGCCGCCATCTTTATTTCATGAATTTTGACGAATAATTCAAAATCTTCGACCTATAAAACACCCACGTTCCAATTTTTAATCTAATCTGACCATAATCACAAATTTCGCTCGCCATCTTGGAGTCGCCATCTTGGATTATCAAATTTTCACAAAAAATGCATAATCTCTGACCCCTACATCCCTCACATAACAATTTTGTATAGAATAGGACCATTATCACAAATCTCGTTCGCTATCTTGGAGCCACCATTTTTTATTCCCTATAACAAAAATGTCATATTGCATTGTCACCAGATTTATGAACACAAGCCAAATTTCAAATAATTCGGACGTCTGGAAGTGGTGAAAATCACGTTCGAAGATTCCGTTACATACATACATACATATATAGTTAGACAGATAGATATATAGATAAATAGATTCAGGTGAAGCTAATATAAACGTGTTGAAAATCATCTACTCGTCATAATTTCTTGAATCTGGAAACTTCGGACCTGGTGAACGAATTGATAACATTCTCTTCTTCTTATAGAACGGAATGTTTTGAGTGTGCCACATATTTCTGCTTGTCAAACGGCTTGTGAATAAACGAATATCTCACACATAAATCAAGAAAAAGCAGTCATAAACATAGCACAATATTTATTTCCAGTTCGCATACTTCGTGAAATAAGAAAATTGCCAAATATATGTTTACACAGACCATGTAGAAGTTACCTCGCGTGGAATGAGTAACATGATGGAATTCGAAAACATGGAGACATACATTGTTTTCGAGAACTCTCAGGCTATTTAATTCTTCTCCAAACACCGATTATATAGAAGAGATGTTTTAGAATATATTTAATCGTTGATCAACCAATGTTAATATTCAGGATTATCATCTGGTGTTGTATAATATATATATATATATATATGTTGCATCTAGAAAAAAAAGATAAACTGGAAAATTGGGGCCGGAAAAAATTGCAAAAGTTATAAACAATCAAGTAAAGAAAACGAATGGTTTGGTTATTTGCAAATACTTCAAAAACTATTTGAGAAAAAGATTCCTGGCCTCTTTTCTTCTCTTTTTGACTGGCACTATTACTTGTTCCCTTTCTATCCTTTCCTTTTTGGCTTTGGTCTTTTGTTTTTTCTTTTTTTTTTTTGGATTATTTATTGATACAATATTCTTTCCATTTCAAAGATGATACAGCATAAGGAACTTTTTCGCTTGTTCTGTTTGTTTTTGTCAGTTGAGCTGCTCTTGGCCAATGAACATTGGAACATCCTGATTGTTGTTAGCTGAATTTTCTTTCCGCCTATTCACTTATTTTAGTTACTAAGAAATTTATCTCACCATCGAGTCTTATATTTTCCACAGTATTCACTACCTCCTTACCTTCTTCCGAAGAATTATTTCGATTGTCGATTATCAGTTCAACAGTCTCTCTGCCAAGTATGATTTCATCATTTCCTCTTTCAACTTCGTTTTCTTTACTTTCTGCATGAGGCAGAAGAGGTACAATGGTTTCATCTGGGTTATTCTGAGAACTGTTTTTATAAGGTACGTTTTCAAGTACAGGTACAGGATCAAAATATTCATCTTTAGTCTCACATTGCACATTTTCCGTTGCAGGTAATAGTTCTATTTCTTTGCAGGGGACATATTATACACATTGCTTTCCAGGCAGATTTTTGAGATATGACTTTCTAGTTGTGTTATTTTTTCATCAATATTGAAAAACACAATGTCTTCCATGGCAGTAGGAGCAATACATAGGGGTGCGTCATCAGCCAGATTTTCATATACTCAGCCATCAATCACGAAGGGTAAATTGTCCAAAAGGTCTTGGATGAAACTCAGTTCATCATTCACATTTATATTCGGATCATTTGCTTCCTCGTGAATCGATTTATCTCACGTGTGGATCTTCTTACACTTATTCCAGATGTTGCAACAGAGATCATCGAAGGGCAACTTAGCAGATCTATGGAACCTAAAAGTCCCTGAATCTATTTCTGGGAGCATGGATTCTATAACCATGATGGCTGTTAATTCATCCTTGTGTGTTATAACCTTTGGGTCCTGATGTACATTTCTTGGGACTTGCAGATGTTTCACTTATTTGTTTTCTTCGATTAAATATACATTTTGAGTAGTCCACAGCACTGGGATCAAACGAATATATTCCACAAGCTCGGAATCCATTTCTTATAGTTTCAGATTTCGTTGCCTCCTGGAAAACCTTCTGGAAAAGCGGAGCAAATGACGATTTCGTTATCAAGGAATGGGTTTCCTCCTTGTGTGATAACACAACTTTTGACCATGCAGACTTGAAAATAGACACATCGCATGGTTGCAAGATTTGAGTAGCATTTGGAAGTAGGCAAAATAATAAAAAAAAAATTCGTTCTACAGAGTCTTGATTGTTTTTGGTACTTCTGAATTTTCTCAACTTCCTGTCCCTTTCCCTAATTGAAACCTTTATATTTCCAGTAATCCATGGTTTAGATGTATTTTGTTTTCATTACAGAAGTTTTGAGGGGTACATGCAATCGAACAAGTCATTAAAATTTTCATTAAAGAATGCTGTTCTTTCATCGATGGTATCAAGATCATGGATATTGTGCCACGGTATTGATCTAGGATCAGAATAGTGCTGATTTTCATTGATATTTTTGAAATCTCTATGTTTGAAAGATTTTATGTTACCGTTTTCATAGATGAAATTCAGGTGGGGAAATCAACCAACTATTTCAAAGCAGTAATTTAGAGCAATTAATTGAAGCCTTTTCAAATTAATTTAAAAAGGCAGGAAAGTTGACTTGAAGTGGTTTATAAATACAACCTAAGGCAATGGTGATATTTTTGAGTTTTACACCTTCCCACAAAACTTCAATATTTAAATTTTTTGGTAATCCTGAATATTCAAGTATATTTTTGAGATATATTGCCAAACCTCCACCTCTAGTGTCTGCTCTCCTGTCTCTTCTAACGATATTATAGCCAGGCATACAAATATCATTCAATTAGAGTTCAACCAGGTTTCACTCAAAGTAAAGACATCATTCTCATTAGAAATGGCACTGATGAGATCAGGAAAGTGACCTATTGAAGACCTTTCATTTAAATGACATATTATTAATTTCATTCTCACAATTCAGGAAGTGACAATAAAAAATCTAATTATTAAAAGAAATAATAGCAATAACCAATAACAATTCTGGGTAACAAAATAAAAATTAGCTCAAGAGTATTATTTCTTTCTTCTGCTTGAAGAGCGATCCACTCTGTTGATTTTGACCTAAGAGTGGTACTTTTAACGGATTGTGCTGAGCTAATCCTTCTTTCAATGGATTCACTTTTAGAACGGTGATAGAAAATGATTCTCCCTTGAAAAATGGGATATTTTTGCTCCGGGATCCGGAATACGTGCTAATTTCAGATGTTCACCAAGAAATTTTTTGTCTTTATAATCATCAGCTATATAATCATTCAAAACAAATTGTCCTGAATTTTTCAGCTTGCCCGTGTTGTTTGAAATATTATTTTTTAAATTGAAATTCACCAGTTCCACAACAACAGGGCCTGGATGTTCATCAGAAGTTTCTCCTATTCTATAAATATTTCGAGTATCCTTTCCTTAACAATAAATCTTCATCGTGTTGTTGATTACAATGAGATAGTCAACAAGTGTCTCTGATTCTTCACCACGCGTACCACACAATTAAATTATATTTCTTTTGCCTTCTTTCTATATTTTTAATGTGATTTCGTAAATTTTCATTTTGTTCCTGGAGTTCACCGGAGCCGGAGGGTCATTTCTTGTACTATACTACTTGTACTACAAGATTTACCTAATCCTAATTACTTACACTGGTCACTGTTCTTGGAAGTGTTCTAAACGATAAAACACAAAGATTACAATGATTTTTCACGAACTACCACCACTATGCCAACCATGTTACATCAACGGACAACTGGAAACATTTTCATAACACAAATTCCAATTACAACCAGCGAAAAAGTCACTTCTAAACGGACTAACAGATTTCACGTCTTCTACCAATAATAAAATGAAACTGAAGTATACTGAGTAAGCTTAAGTATAGCTTAAGCTTTTAGCTCATGAGAATGCTAACTTTGTTGGCGAAACGCGCGTCGAGTGAAAGTGACCTACTTTTGGTATTTTGCATAAAAATTCATTTGTTTACAACAAATTGTTTGTTTAATAAAGGAATGAAAAGTAAATGAAAAAAAATCGTGATGTGTGAGAACGTTATGAATGATGTTTGATTACTTACCTTTCAGACTTCCATCGTCTTGATGGTTGAAAGTTGTCTACTTCTAATTTTTAGACAACGTTTCAGTTGCTTGAATACGCAATCGTCTTCAGGTGAGTATTCATTCCCCTGAAGACGATTGCACATTGCACATTATATTTATGTATATACCCAATGAATCGGGAAGGGAAATATTACACCAATTATTTTGTTATTAGAATCTAAATGTGATAATTGAAAGTGGGTATCGAAATAACGGAATAAACTATACCCTACGGTTGATGAACTGAATGGTCCCTTCTCGCTCATTTTGAAAATAAGCTTGTTTTTAGCCAACTGGATAATTGATATGAATTTGTCGGTATTATCGAAATCGGTACTCAAATTTTGTGGAGTATATAAAGACAAATGCTATCAAACAGCTGCAAACAGGCAGATACAACAGCGATATTTCGAATTCCGATTCTTTTTTATAAAGGGAAGCAAACATATTTTGTTTTTAATCGTTTTGTGCGAAGGGGATGAATGTGTAAAAGCGAACGCTGGAATCATTCTGGGTGGTTCTCTTGTTTTAATCAAGTGCAATCCTCATAGCAATCTGCTCAATTACTGTTTCAACCCTCATGGGACCAACTAAATCCCGTCGCTAAGCCCATCGAACTCGAAGTTCTACCCTTATTTTTTCCAGTTACAAAAGTGTTTTACCCTTTGCGATGTTTTCACGCCTGTCTTGAATAACACTCGCTCTTTACAGTGTATTAATTTTTCTGTCAATTCGTAATGGATTCAAAAATCTTAGTGTCATATCCATCATACTCGTAGAATTGTCGTGATTCAGATATTTATGATGGGAATAATTGTAAATTTTTTGCTAAAGAATGATATGGTTTATTTAGATATAAAGAAGTAGAAATTGCAGAAAATCAACATTTCTAGTGGTATTTTCTCTTCAAAAGCAACTGAAGACAGAAAAGACTTTGAAATCATTTGGCTTCCTGCAATATTTGAACAACAGCGAGTGCAAATTTGTCTTAAGTGAAAAAAAAATATTACCATAAATAATTATCGACACTAACACAGCAGATGAATGAAGAACTGTTATTGAAATTTATCGAAGACTCAAGTGAGAAACAAACTAAAGACCTTGACTTTAAATATGTGAATAAGATCTACCATATTGGAAATTGCAACATGAGACCAATTGTTTTAAAATTTGTATATTTATTCATAAAATTCGAGGTTTTGAAAAATCGGCCATTGCTATCGTGGGAGAGTTAAATTCATCAGTTTCTGCCCATGCAGAAGAAATTATGCATAGAGATTACATATTACGTGCCTCTGACATTCATCGCAGTTTAAGTAGCAAACAAGTTCGTATTCTAGATTATGAGTTCGCAGTGGCAAGCGATAAACGTATTGCTGAAAGTTGTCGGAAGAGGGCATAGCTGGTGAAGAACGGCTGTGGATTTCGTCGAAGCTTCAAATAGTTTTAATGAAACGAATATTGAAGCTTTTTTTAAGAATTTGCGTGTGCTCAAAACCAAATATATTTCACTCGAAAAGATGAGTAATTTTAAAACAATTCAGATTATCTTTGGTTATTTGACAAGGGAAATCTCATGGATGGAATTCAAATATTCTATTCAACACTAGAATGCTTCAATTCACAATGCATATTGGAAAAAGTGAATTATGTATTCTGATTTTTATGTTCGTACATTCAATTAGTTATACATGCTCCATAGTGAATATTTACCATGGGAGGTCTTGAATTCACTTCACATATCGGTTCGGATGTTTATTACTGTACTTACGTGCATACTTGCCCAATTCATATGTTTTCCTTGTTATGAAAAGTTTTTTGGTTTCCCACAATGTCTGTTTAACACGGGAAACTTCGAATCACATTTGACCGGTGAATAAAATATTTATTTATTTTTCATTACTAAAGTAATGCTGGTCCATTTTCCACTTTTGCCACGGTGTGCTAGTTTTTCTTCTTCACAGATGTCCATTCAACACGGGAGGAATTTGACAACTCAATAACATATTTGGTTTTAAGGTACCTACTTCTTTCTTGGTATGTCAACATTTTTGATAGTACTACAAAGTGTCTATTTGACACGGGCAGTTTTGTCAAGAGCATTTTTTTGCTTACATGAACAACTAATATGTATTATTCGCTCCAATTTGTGCAGTTTCTGTTTTAGCTGCAAGTTCTTCGTTTCGTTCGCCTCAGCTTGAATGCAACCGTCACGTTAGAGCGCAAAAAGTATAATGAGTCATGAAGGCAGGCCAAGCGAGGCAGGGTGATGTGACCAACCGAAGTAAAATATCATTCTTTTCATCCTTAGCAGGTTTACCGAGATCGATCCAATACAATCAGTCTTCCCATCTTTTTGTCGTCAATAACATAATTCCTACTTTACTCATGCCCATTGGCGCGTGCCTGAGGGGGGTAATGGGGTAACTGAAATTGTATTCAATGAGAATTATGCTCGAAACCGATGGATTACCCCTCCCATGACCGTGGAAGGACCCTAAACACAGTAACAATGGAAGGATTCAGGAGAAGAAAAAAAAATAAAAAATTCGCCTATGGAATGGCCCTAAGTACGCGCCTGCATACCCACCCCTGCATAGTTTTCATGAATTTCAGAAAAGTACGGGTTAACATGACTTGTTAACCAGCATACAAATCATAGAAATAGTGTTTATTATATTTCTATGAGATAAATGGAATATCACAACGAAATGAAAAGAGATATTAGATGCTGTAGAGAATACAATCCAAGTTGAGCCATTTTTTTGTCCCATACATGGTAATTGAGAATCCTAAGAAGCTCATCATTTCAATTTAATATGCAACGTTGCATCAAATCTTGTTATTACCCACAATGTATGGAGCTTTGAAAATATTTATGATGTATTGTATGTTAATATTACTCGAAGCGTATCCAACACCACAAACAAGCATGTCATGAATTCCATATCAGTGTCACAGGCATTGAAGGGAACCTTTTAAGGTAGGCGGTTAATGTCCTGCATTCTTTCCAGTTGTACGGCAAATCCGTGAGATTTAGAAAGCTCGAATTGGCAAATATATTTGGAACATACTTATAGTACCATTTGAATATATCCAGATTAACTTTTTTCCAAAATTTATTGCGACATTCAAAAAATCGATAAAATGCTCGATTCTGTTTATTTCATTAGGAAGACCTATTGAAATAGACAGTAAGTTGAGGAGAAAAACTGAAAATAAGATTTTAGAGAAATTTCTACCATACAATAGAATATATTGAAACGATTATTTGCATTGACATTCAGATTGTCATCAAATGAATGTATATGTATAAATGTAGAACAATGCCACTATACCAATACAAACAACGATGAAATTTTATGAAATCGCTTTCAGTTACCTTTGTTTGGGAGGCACTGGTTTGATCCTTCAGGCCACAGCGTGTCCGCCCGCTGGCAGTGTTTCAACGTGGGTTGCACATCAGGCTGCAGACCTCTGATCAGTGATTACCAAAAAAACCTTTTTTAATTTTTATTAACTTTATGATTCAATCCCAGAATAATTTTTTTAGACAAAAATCTATTACTTCATTTCGTTTTGATTTGTCATCTTCTACGTCCCACTTCATTTATCATTATTTTCGGAAACACCCTGTATAAATATACAAAATTGAACAACCAAAATGAAACACTACAATCGCTATAGAGTATCAACAATGCTGAAATCCATTTCCAGTAAAAGTCGAATAAAGAGGTGAAATGGCTCACTTCTCTACAAAGGGAAACTTTAAGAGATTACCTTGTTCTCCTGAATAAGGCGAGCACTTCACCAAATGTGTCACTCAGAGACATTTAGAGTTTTCGAACGTAAAGGGCCAGTTATATGCACTAATCTAAATTAAACTGTCAACTGGAGATTAAATCATCCATCATTGGTTTATAAAAACTAGTGCAGAGATTAAAGAAAGAAAGGACCCTTTTTAAATTGAGTGCATTTTAATGTACAGGCACAAAAAAAGTAAAGTAAGAATTTTTAATGAATGCACAATTCCAAAGAACTCGATCAACTCCAGTTAAAAAGAAAGTTGTCGGTTTTCAGTCGAAGTTATATGATTTTTTCTGTTACATCTATTATTTCAGCTATCAAGAAATGAGTAGGATTAAAATTCAATATCTAAGTACGTTATAAATCCTCTCAATAATAACATTTCTGTGAAAATATCACTAATTGCATTTTCTATCGAAGGATTTCAATCAAATTTGTTGTTCTTCCATCATTCAGCCAACATTACTGAGTTAATCTAATTTGAATGTAATCATAAAGAATATCAAAGGACCCCGCACAGATCTTATGGGAAATGGCTTTCGTTCCAATCGGCTCAATATTGTGTATTTTCTTAATGTGTAAGGTTCATCTCGTATGTGAATGTGAAAAGTAAACAGGAGCTACTGATGTGATGAGATACAGGGTTAGATCGTTTCAAAAGTTGGAATACCTGGTCAACCTGGTTTTATTTTACCATTCACACTGATTTTGATACCTGAATTGGATTCCTTGAAGGTTTTCGAGTTGGTACGAACTTTTGGTTTTTGATTCTTGGCTTTTGCAATTTGAATGAACCACTCTTCATAAATCTGAATTCCGACCAACTCTTAAGTCTCTTCACAGAAGTATTTCGATTTCTTCACATAAATTGATATTGCTGAAGGCGGCTCAAATGAGATCCATCAGGTACGTGAATTACGAACTGCGTACATTTACAAATCAAAAATTAGCTTAACTTTTTGCAAAACTGGAAGTAACTACCTTTGAATAAAATTCCAATATCAGAAAGTTTCGTTTGTTTGTTTTATATTTTACAACTAAGAATATAACGTCATACCATACTCTTCATCATCCTCTACAGTATGTTGGTATAACTCCGATTTGGTGACTTACTATGGTTCTCCACTTGGGTATCTCATGACCATAATATTATGCGAGATTGAAAGAATATCGAAAATCATGATCATTCAAAATTTTTTGTAAGTCAAACTTCCACGCTCTGTATAAAAAAAAAACCGTACATAGGAGAAGTTTGCGCCAATGAAAATTTTTGATCATTATAACATAAACTACGAAATACCCAAAATTCAGCTAATCCAGTACCGATTTTAGTATTATTTAGTCTGATCTAACCAGAATGAACTGACCTCAATTAGATATTTGATCATCGCCAATACACAAAAGTTTTACCATTGCACAAACCACTATAATGTCCACAATAAATCCAAATTATCAAATTATCTAGTAGACTCCATTTGTCCATCTCGTCATATCAAAGATGCGAAAAAGCAAGACATAGAAAATACCTTACTTCACAGTTTTTTCTTTTTCAACTATATTCATGTCGATGAATTGGTCATCCAATTGATGTTTACTATTGTAAGTCCTATGGATGTTTACTATTGGACGTCCAATGGATGTACAATGGATGTACAAAATTGGATTTTCATGGAAAGTCCGTGTCCTGGACATACAATGGACGTACATACAACGTCAATGGACGTTTGGAATTCAGCTCCATTGGTTTTCTTGTGCTGTGTGGGATGGTTTTGATGATTTACTATATTTTTTTATATGTTGAGCTCTTTAGAATTCTCCAATTCTATCGATAATGATAAAAAAATGTGAACAAATAATTTCTTTTTATTATATTTATGACTCCAGTAGAAAAATAATAACGTAATTTAACATAATTCATGGAAAAACATATGGTTATCCCACCAAAAACTCAAGAGCTCAAATACAGTGTGACTTTTTTTTCGAGTACGTATACTATACTATTTTCGAAACGACTCAAGTTGAGAGGTCAGTAACATTAGAAAACGTTGCACGATATAGCAGTATAGTGTACGCACTTTGAAAGCTACCCTGTATTAATTAATAATACATATACCAAATAACACCATCAAAGTGTTGATGTGGCCGGTAGCTTGGCGGTCTAAGGCGCAGGCCGTTCGAAACTTCAGTGTAGCAGTAGTCGGTTCGAGCCCGATGTTTGTAGGAGAGATTTTTTCTCAAGTACTCAATATCGGAATCGATAGACGACCACAGTCCTTGTTGTAAGCAAGTGTATTGTGTGTTGTCTAGATGCCAATCTAGTCTAGTGCTAGCTTGTACGCCGGCCACCCGAGGTGGTGCTGTAGGTTTTCCGGATTTTCCTGTAGCTGAAAAGTGAATACGCCACAAAAAATCAGTAAGTCGCCCCGGAGCGCCACGGCAAATAATAATAATAGCCGTCCTCTACCCGGACAGGCTATGCCTTTGGGTACACTCTACGCGTGTTTATGAGTGAGTATTATTATTATTATTATTATTATTATTATGTGAAAAAAATTAATTTTGTTCTGTCCTGTCCTCTTTAGCTATACCTCACAGCTTCTGCAAGAATATTTTCTTAGAGAGAGAATGAGAGAATTTTAAATTCACCCTCAGCCACTATCATCAAGTTAGTACCTTCAACGAGTATTTGTATCTTTGAGATTTATCGCCACTTAATTCGTTACTCCTGAAGATGCTAGCTTTGTTGGAAAAAACGTGTCGAATGACATTGACGTATTTTTTGTGTTTTGGGTAAGTTCTATTTCTGGAATTCTATCAATACTAAAGGTTCCAAATATCAATTTACTCTATCAACTCAACATATTTTACCCAATGCAGTAACTTGATGCTACTATAGTATGTACAATGAGCATGGAATGACTTACATTTTTTTACAAATTGTACACTATACTTTTTCTACGACCATCTGAATCATAAACAAATCTGTGATATTTTTAATAACACTTTTTATCATAAACTTTCCTGAAAATTATGATGAAAATCGAACACTAGGTTTATTTGGAATTTGAACCCTCACCCCCAACTAAGCGAAACCTGACTGTTACCTCACTCAGCACTCGCTGCTACGAGCTCACATAATAATAAAATGAAAGTCCAGGGGTGGGATTCTGTGTGCTATTATAGAATTCTATTGTCGATAGAAAAAGTGAGATGGTTGAAATTCATGGGAGAGAAAGAGACAAAACTATCGACAATAGAATTCTAATGGTACACAGAATCCCACCCTTGGCATTTATTAGAAAATATAGAATTCGAGTCATCAATCTTTATATTGAAATTAGCGGTGTCAATGTCATCATGCTCATTATAACTACTCATTCTCGATTACTTATTTTTTTAAACGAATTTTATAAATACTGATGAGAAATTATTATATAAACGCTAACAAACTAGTAGTTCATGAGAGTCATGGGAAATGAAATATCCTAAACTGAAATGATCATTACAGTACAGCTGGCGATGTAGAAATGAAAAAGTGTATACAATCGACTTACTTCCTTGATCGATGAAGCGCATGAAATCGGCATATTTCTATATGATTGTAAAAAAAAATAATATCTGAGGAACATCAATAACACTTTACTGTTGTGAAGTATCTCTGAGTGATACTAACTTAAAAGCCTGGACGATTTTCTTCAACATTCCTCACGAAAAAAAATTGCTTTTGTTATATTTGTCATTGAAATCTTATACACATCAATGAAAATGGTTCATTCATATGGCAAAACTTAACCCATTGAACAAGTCGTCCCTCTATTGAGAAATAAAATTTATCCACCATTTACCTACTGCAAGAACTCTGCCATGTGCCAATTTCAAATTATTCGTTATGAATGATAGTAATGAAAGGTTTTTCAACAGTCTTCATTTTCGAAACGGAGAGCACATAATAGTATTCAACTTGTGAATCTTTATAGTAGTACAAACGATCATGTTCTAATTGAACTGATTCTGCCACAGTTTCTTCTCTCTGAAACCGTTCCCTGACGACGACTCCATTATTTTTTATTTGGAATTGATAGGGTTCATAATTGCGACCAAAATCCTGAACGGAGCCATAAAATTGAAAACTTAATTTCAATTCAACCATTAAGTTTTTTACAACAGCTGTTTGGAAGGCGTATCCCTCTCTTTCTTTTCTTGAAAATGCGTATATACCGTAACATTTTCGTTTTATTCAGATTGATCAGGCAGAAGCGTGCACAACTATTTTGTAAAGGGGTTGGTGACAAGAAATATTAGGGTGAATTTTGATTCAGATTGGAATTGGAGTGATCTTACGAATGATGGATTCATACAGTGCGTTCTAAACTGTGGATATCTTCCAATATTTCCTGTATTAATTGTATTAATGTTAATTTTACACCCGACTACCTGTGAGCTGTGTCGTCATTATATTTTTGTCAAATTCAATAATAATTTTTTTATAAATTCTTGAATTCAGCAATATAAATAAATAAATAAATAAAGGTTTATTTTACATTTTGAATCATTACATGGCACAGGTAATAACATGACATTTCAATCAAAATCACAACTTCTAACCCAGGGTGGAAAGACAGGAGTGAAAGAAGGACGCAGAAGTAGCGACTCTTCTGCTCTCGTTCAGGAGAGCAGGAGAGCGCCCTGCCAAACCGAACTTGGAACCTACCGAGAAAGGGCGCCATTGTCCGGTCACGCTGATGGTAACGTGATGCCAGACATTTCATTACCTGCGATGTTATTCAATAAGATACACGCCTCCTGCATAGCTTATGCGTGTAGTTAAGTTTAATTAGATGTAGATATTGCTTGCAGATTGTTTATGAGGCTGGTTATTTCGATGTTAATCCCGAAAAAGGCTGGGGCAAAAAACTGGGTTGAGGTACTTCGCGCTTTAGGTGTTCCTTTCGACTTGGTTCCCTAAGGAACCGGTTCCTCCCTTCGTTCCTGGAAGATATCCAACGCTTGATAGATGAGCCCGCCGTGTTTGCGGGGCATATTATCGAACACTCTGAGCTTTGTAATGTCCTTGGTGAGGGGAGTTTTATGGATGTAGTATTTATAGAACTTGTAAGACAAGTTTCTAATATATGTCGGAACTGAGTCGACGCCAGCAAGCTCCCTAAGGGTTTCCAATCGAACGTATCTTCGGCTATTGGTTATGATACGGAGTACTTTGTTTTGCATCCGGTCTAACCTCAACAAACGGGTCATTTTCAGGCTGCAAAACACACACAAGCGTATGTCATTGAGGGTCTTATTATTTGTTTACATAGCAGGAGTTTATTCTCCGTGCTAAGTTTTGAGCCTCTGGCTATCAGAGGGTAGGTGCGTTTAAGTGCACCACCAGCCCTCTGCATAGCCAGCGTTATATGTCTGCCGAAGTTCAAACGCTTATCCAGCTATACTCCCAGGTACCTCCCAGGTACCTCACAGTGTTCACATTCTCCACAGCTTGGCCATTGATCATCAACTTCTTGTATAGTAGCGGACAACTATTATAATCTTTATGCAGTCATTGTCCACTGTGGTTCCGGCGTTGAATGTGGACTGGTTTAAGTTTGATGATAGTTGTGTCCTTGAATGTTCTGACGATGTCTTGAATTTATTGGAGCCTCTGGAGACGCTCTACATTTCATTTCATGAGAGAGAGGACATTGGCAGATCCGGATCTTCAGATGATGTGGTGGTGCAGGTTTTTCCAGATTTTCCTGCAGCTGAAAAAGCAAATGCGCCACTGGAATCAATCAAGTCGCCCCGGAGCACCAATTAATTTTTGTTGTTGTTTTATATTTTGTATTACTTTCGTTTAATTTTTTTATTTGTGTACTTCAGATTCATAATATGCCGTAATAATATATTTGTTACCTTGTTTATTGTTGTTTTCTTGGATTTTGAAATGTTCGTCCTATACGCCACTGTCATTCGAAGGGGAATGGGAAATAGTCGTCTAGTGCTGGATCGCGTTGGTTATATATACATTCATTAATATTACTTTATCACCCCAGCTTCTATAGACATACAGCCTTTAGCTGGGTTTATACAGAATGCCAAATATCGCTCAACAAACGGGGTTACTGCCAAGAGAAATACTCATTTTGCTCCTTAATGAACTGACTAAAAACAATTTCAACGCACCAGATATTTCTTTCATTTTCAGAAATGACTAACAGTCCGACAAGTAGGGTCTATGAGGCAAATATAGCCGGGAAGGGATTTTGTATATATGTTAAGTTTCATTGAAATGAAGTGTCATTATCTAATATTTTATAAATGAGAGATTTCAAATGTTTCATTATCATACCCAGGTTTTCGATGATTCATGAGTATTTCTATCAATTTTGAGTTTTTCTTCAAAAACAATAAACGCATTTTATAACCAAACCTTTCCGTAATATTTGATTTTTCAATATACTGAGTGAGATTACGATGGAAATTAGTGTTAATTTCGAGTCACAACTCAAAGAGTTTTACTGTTGCAACTTAATCTGTGGATGTTGAAATAATAATACTCCCTAAGTCAATACATTTTTTTTTTCGAGTTTTCATCTTGATACAGTTTTTTTCGAAGTAGGTATTTCTTTATACCCCACTTCATCCTGTATTTCATAATACAGTCTTTTTCCAAATTAGGTATTTCTTTATACCTTACTTTATCCTTTATTTCTTAATACAGCCTTTTTTAAATCAGGTATTTCTTTATACCTTGATTCATCCTGTATTTCTTAATACAGTCTTTTTTCGAATTATGTATTTTCTTATACCTAACTTCATCCTGCATTTTTTGATAGTCTTTTTCCAATGTGTTTCTTTGATATACCATCAGAGAAAATTCCAAAAGTTCCGCAAACTTGGCAGATACATCGGAAAAATATTCCGAACAGTTGTGTTGATTTTAACTTTTTATGTGGACCGGACCGGTAGAATCCGTAAAATCAAAGTACCCGGGAAAACAAATTTGTTAAACCGATTCTCGGGACGTACGCGAATCATAGCCCCAAGAGCGCCTTCCATTCGAGTGTTCCCAAAGTGACTAGTTTAGGATAAAATCAAATTAACGCTTCCGAACGACTGCCTTTCTTCCCGAACAACCAGGCTTCACTGGGAGGTGCATTCCAGTGCATTTCAAGTAGAAGAAAACCTTAATTTCCACCACCAGTACAGTAACGGACTCCGTCGAACCCTTACAGACCGTCCTTAAGAACCGACGACTTTCACTTTCCATTTTTTTTTGGTTGGTATCACTGCACGTAGTTTTTCACCCCAGCGACAACTCTGTTAATCTGCGTTCTGTGTCTAAATGTCTCTCTAGGCTGTCATCTTTCACAAGTGACAATTATATTGTTTATATTTTGAACTGTCAGAAATAACCTAATTGTTATGATTCAATAAACATTTATGCAAGGGAAGTAACCTGTGATCAAAAGCAGCTGTAAATAAACGATTTATAGTGTGGTTTATTTTTGCCTATCATTTTCCGCAACTTTAATATTTCAGGAAGAATCGCCGTATGTGAGAGTCAAAGCTGTAATTAAATAAAGCAACCGGTATTCAGACATTATACACCCGTCCTTCACAGGAGTGCAAGAGGTCAGATTACACCCTGTATAATCTATATTTTTCTGAAACGTTGACTAGAGAGTTTACTTAAATGTACCTCTTCAATTCTTGATTTAACTTGGAACATTTCAAGAGTTTGTGACAGACCCCTCTTAGTAAAATTGTTAAAAAGTTATTATTGCCTATCAGAAAGAAACAAATCATCACCTCACCGTACCACGTTCCCGGAAGTATTCAATTTGCGTTAAGTAGACGTTTCATTGAATTCACTTGATAGGTTATTCATGAATAATGCTGTCTTATCGCGGGAATAAAGATGGAAAACAGTGGCCTCTTTCATTGACAGCCATCAGCATCTTTGTTTAGAAATTGAAACAATTTGTTAGAATGAAGTAGTAAACTCCGGAAAATGAGAGTACATTAACTCTTGGCTTCGACAAAAACTTCTCTGTTCCAATACAACCCTAATGATGATTGAAAAATGTTTCGAATATTTGAAATAACTGGGATAGACCTTCAGTAGCGGCTCATGCTATTCGGTCTAGGGGAAACTGAGGTATTGTTTGATTGATAGTTCAACATGGATATTGTATACAGACAAATATGATTCTAGTGTTCCAGGAATGGAAAATGGTTCAAATAAGGATGAAGGATTTTTACCACTCAACGGGCGAAAAACCCATATCACTTTTATTTTTTTCTTCTGGTTATCAAAAAATTAATGAAAGTTCCGTGGGAATAAAGTACCACTCTCTGTAATTTCTACGAATCCAGTGCTACAGTCTTTAGACTGGAACTGTACTGTACTGATCAACAATACATACCGGAACTGATAATTTCTGTACTGAGTTGTGTGGATATACATATGGCTCAGGTATAAATTCATTACCTGTGGCTTAGATATTAAACTTCGATGCTAAACTAGGATGCTGAAGACATGATCCATAGTGTTGTGCGGTGATGGTTCCTGGGGCCTGTGGTAGGTACATCCAATGTCGGGGCGGCAAGGTTGGGTTGCACGATGAAAAATTCTTGCTCCGTGGGTCGTGATTTCTCCACATTGTCTTCAAACAACGAAAACATGGAAGCTTGCTTGAGACCCTTTATTGAGACAGTGACGTCGCGTATGATGAATGTCTTGTCGGACCGTTTCATGAACTTGATTGGGCAATTGAAAAACCTGTTGTAGTCAAGCTTTGGGTCCATAGTGTCGTAATACGAGGGTTGCCTTTTATATTTCGGGATTGGACAACCCTAGTGTTGCAATCAGGCAGCTAACAGCTCTATCGTAAAGTTTGACCTTTTTTTGGTTATGCGTACTCAGAACGTTTTGACATACGATTTGTATTGTTTACAGTAACTTAAAAGATTCATCTCGGCCAAAAAATGGAATTAAATCGTGAACATTTTCGTGCGATTATTTTTTACAACTTTCGACGTGGATTAACTCAGCAACAGTGCATCGATGAACTTAATTAAGAAATGCTCAAAAAATACGATCGCGGTGCTTCGAAACACGTTATGACATCGTGACAGGTGACGATTCGTGGATTTACGCGTATGAGCCTGAAGGTAAACAGCAGTCGACTGTATGGGTGTTTCAAGTTGAGCCAAAGCCAACAAAAGTTGTTCGCGCACGAAGCACTTCCAAGCAAATGGTCGCCTGTTTTTTCAGAAAAACTGGACATGTCGCAACCGTACCACTAGAACAACGCAGAACAGTCAATTCTGAGTGGTACACAACCATTTGTTTGCCAGTTGTCTTCCAAGAAATGAGGAAAACCAACCGCCGAAGACGGATCACTCTTCACCACGACAATGCGAGCTCGCACACATCGGCTCAAACAACTGCATTTTTGAGCACTCAAAACGTCGATTTGATGAGTCATCCGCCGTATAGTCCTGACTTGGCACCGAATGACTTCTTTTTGTTCCCGTACGTAAAAAATAAATTGAGAAGTCAACGTTTTTCGACACCTGCAGAAGCGGTTGATGCGTTCAGAATGCATGTTTTGGAGATACCTCAATCAGAGTGGCAAATGTGCTTCGACAATTGGTTCCATCGCATGCAGAAGTGTATAGATCTTCATGGGGAATATTTTGAAAAACAATAAAGCGATTTTCGATGATCAATATTTGTTTTTGTTCTCTAATCCCAAAACAGCAAAGGCTCGTAACATGAATTCTCTGTGGCATGTTTCGGAATACGGATGTCTTGTAGCGCTCTTTCGTCGTTACGGGTCACTTTGGTGCAAATTTCGGGTTACGGATTGCACCGAACGCCAGTTTTAGGCGTGGTGCTCTCCACGTACTCCGCATAGCGTCAGTGAAGAAAATAATGATCCAGGGGTTACTTTGGTATTGATCGAAACCACTGTAGCCAGTGAGGCAGATTTGACTTGCCTTTCCTGGGTTTGGATCGTGGGTACCTGCTACTATCAGCTGGACTATTCAAAAATGAATTCAGTTCAATTCAAGGAGGAAGAAATAATCAATATGTTGATTAAAAACGACAATTATAACAACGAGCTTTGTTATTATACCAAAAAAATAGCAACACTGTAACAATACATGTACATAAACTATAATAGCACCTGACCAGGGGGTTATTTCAACACAATAAAAGGGATGGGTTGAAATAAATCAGTAAGCAGTTATCTGCATTAACTTATGTGAAGGAATCTGCGATTTGTTCACAATGAGCTTTTCAAGAAAGAAACAATGTGTCCTGCCCTACCAGGACAGTGTTCATCCCATACAATAGGAATAATCGAATATCCATCAGAAAACAACTACTTTCCTTGCAAATATCACGACAATGAGCGCCGTCCTGATAAGGTGTAGATTCCTTCACATGTAATTGTTATTTTGGAAATCACGCATTTTGGGTATTTCTTGTTGGGCTGAAGTTGAGATGGCGCTCGTGGTTTAGTGGACACTACACTAAGAGCTTGTT
Source organism: Chrysolina haemoptera (assembly GCA_958298965.1). Classification (NCBI taxonomy): domain Eukaryota; kingdom Metazoa; phylum Arthropoda; class Insecta; order Coleoptera; family Chrysomelidae; genus Chrysolina; species Chrysolina haemoptera. Next base: position 10,968,768 of record OY282596.1, on the reverse strand, counting down.
CTTAGCTTTTGCCTTGACATGGAGATGTGATTGAACCACGTGTTGCAGACATAAGTTATTGTCTACGGAGACCTACCCTATACTGATGAGGGAAAAAACCCAGAACGGATGCAGGCCTCGCCTCTAGACAGAAGGTGAAACAGCGCCTTCTGTCTAGAAATAGAGGCGAGGTCGAAATATTCGTTGCAGTCATTAGTTATTGACTGCTAGACTTACCCTATACTGATGAGTGGGCAAAAACCCCAAAATCGATCTATAGGTAGTCCGAATGTTTCGATGAACGTTTCTATGCAACAAGCAATTGCAGAGATAGCCTTGTAGGAACTCTGCACGGAAATATCATCAGATATAATTCAACGTTCGTCGTGGTATTAGCCAGGAAAGTAGTTGTTTTCTGATGTATTTTCGATCCAAATATTCCCATTGTATGGGATACTTGCAATGAGCGGTCCTACGGACATCTAGTGTATCCATTAGAAGCTCATTGCGAATACAGATTTTATTATTCTGTTGTTTGGAATTGTTCGTTTCAGTTATTTGAAACTTTGCGACACACTTTTAGAGCTTTCTTCGTTTCATGCATTTACTCTTCTTGGAGTCTGTGCTCTCGATGATTGTTTCCTGATGTTAGTTTTGGATGTTATCGTTCATTGGGTGGGCCAGGATAACTCAAACGTTTGACCTATTCTTCCACTGACGAGTGGGAAACAAACTGTGAAACATGTCTTGCAGATGGTCATTCCCAACAAACAGGGGCTACTATCCAGTGTTTGATTGCAATTATCACTTGAAAATTGTGTCCTTCTGGAGGAAGATTGTACAAATAGATGTCAGATAAAATTCAATAATCGTAGGGAAAAGTAGTTGTTTTTTGACAGCTAATTGTCTGAATCTTTTTACTTTGTTAGATGTTGTGGGGAGAAGGGGAATTCAACATTGCCGAAATTGTTCGTTCCAGCTCCAGCACGGATATAAGTGGTTATTCATATCTCTTCGTCAAATTTTTATTAATTTCTCTCTCATGTACTGAGTTCTTGAGAATTCTCACCATGTTTTTTCCTTGGCGCATATAAGGACGGATTTCTATCATATCCATCTCTGAAGTTCAACTACCCAATATGTATTTGAATGGTTCGATACCTGTTAGAATATGTATATAGTGACTACTCTATCCTTGCTTTTAATCAATTATTCTGTTTTCATTTCGTGAAGTTTCCTGAAATGAATATCCTTAAATAATGAGATGAAAACACCCTATCATTTTTGGAGAAGAGGAGTAAGTCACTTTCAGATATTGCTGTATATTTTATGAGAGATGAATGTATGTGCTGTGATCTTCACTCGTTCGTGTGGCAGCATAAGAAATAACAATGCGGTATGTAACATTCACCAGAAACAATGTCACTGACTAACGTTACTACAATTCACTCTAGCATATTATTACAAATTTATATTTTCGTAAAAGAAGTTCAAGATTACTTGACCGAAGATAATTATTAAAAAATAATATGTTTATTTATTTATTCAGGAGAAAGGGATACAATAAATATACCAAAATCAGATGAGTCAAAATTTCAAATTTCCAAACAGTGTACAGGGGAGAACAAAAAATGAGAATTTGATCAAGTGTAAATTACCCCTTATTTTTGATATTATCAAAAAGTTTATTCAAAGAAGTTGTTCAGAATTGAAAACAATATTGAAATTTGGAATCACAGCCAGGGTAGTTCACTCTTTACCAAAATTCTATTTTTTGTTCCCTCCTGTACACCGTTTGGAATACAAGTATTTCGCAATTCACCAATTTTCATTAAGATTAAAGTTTTCTGACAAATCAATAAAAAAAAAGTTTTCCATATGATGCAAATGGTCAATAATGAATTTATTCGAATAGCTATTGCATTTGAATAACACTTTTTTTTTGCTAACCATTCATTTCTTTATTTATTGGTGGAAAATTTATTCACTTTGGAATATAAAATTTGTTTCCATATTTTTTATGTGCATATGTACTTTATGAAGCATTATAAATACAGGGTCATTCATAAGATACAACTTATTTAATATTTGATTTGAAAATTTCTTATACTCTCATTTTCATTTGATATTGAATATTGGTTTTGTCAGTTTCGATAGAGCATGGATCATGGATGCTAATAAAATAAAACAATGTGAGGCTATTCAACAAATATGCATTGATCGAATGAGTGATTTGGCGGCAATTGCTACTGCTGCCAAAACTTCTCCTGATATCCATGCCCAATTCAAATCTCGGTATAGTCATTTGGATGATATTTATCACGAATTCGAAAGCTGAAATGCCATACTCGTTTCTCTACTCATGGCTGTAGATACATATAATAACGTAGAATTTAAAACTTTGTCTTGTGCTTTCTACCAAGATTACTATTCAGCCAAATCTGTTTACTCTCAATTGTTTGATTCGCAGAACGATTTAACTAACTGTAACACACAAAACATTGGAAAACCTTTCATGATATGTTCAGTAGTACATGGAAATCAGGCTTTGACAAATATTGAAAAATTTAATTATCTGATATCCTCTTTATCTGGTTCGCCACTAGCTCTCGTGAAATGCAATCCAGCTACCGGCGCAAATTATATTGTTGACAATGAAAGGCCCTTAGCCAATACTCATTATCTTGAATTGGAAAATGCTGCTAAAATTTCTGAAAATCATGTTACTTCACAGAATGAACGAATATTACTTGACATCCTTTCAGAAAATATTGCAGCCTTGAAAAACTAGAAATGGAGTTTTCTGCTTTTCCAGATGCTCTTGAGACGTTTCGACTCTGATACAGTATCTTGATTTGAAATTCACCATGGTTTTAATTAACAACATTTCCACATTTGATTCTCTTCACGAGTTTGTTATGCAGCAATGTTCTGCTCTGGACACAGCTGCTGACTGTACTCAAAAAAGGCTCTTGAAGTTTTTTGAACCTACAAGACCTTCTCCCTCGCACTCTGACTTTCACTCGAATTCTCTCCCAGGCGATCTTTTATACTCAAGTGAAAAAACCCGTATGTTCCGTATGTCATGCAGATCACCTTATTCATAAATGCTCAATTTTTGGCCATGAATGCTCATGATAGGTATAACATGGTCAAAGCTGAACAATGATCTGTGAATTGATTGTTCTTCGAAGTTACATTGTTTGAAGTGTGGACATCCCACCAAACTCTATCACATTTCAAGGACGTTACTAGACCCTCCCATCAACACTCTCAAATTCCAATGCAGGTGGTCTGCTAGAGGTATTGCTACTACTCCTCTTGTTCCCCAGCCTCTCACCGATAGCCCTGCACTCAACTCTTTCGCAGCTGCCACTCCTTCAAAAGAAATTCAAACTCCTATTTCTTCTTATACGAATCGAATTGCAATAACTTTTGACGCCCTCTAGCCATCGATGATCCCAATGAAAACAATTTCGTTATCAACGACACTAATCGAAGTTCTTGATGCCAGTGGTTCCTATCAGACAGTTCGTGCATTGCTTGATACCTGTTCTTAAATAAGCGTTATCAGTCAGAAATGTTGCAGTCGTCTTGGACTGAATATACGCAGAAAAAATATATTTTTGTCTATACAAGGCATTAGTTATATATATTCATCTGCTTCCAAGACAGTCCTCCTTCAAATCCGACCTTGCAAGAGCACCAATCTTGTTCTCACTCTCAATGCCATCCTAACGCCCAAAGTATGTAAAAACATACCCATTCATGATATCGATCTAACGTCTTGGTCCCACATTTCGAATTTGAAACTCGCAGATCCCAATTTTCATATTTACCGCAAAATTGATACTTTGATTAGAAGCTGAAATATTTCCTCTCATATTTGACAGTGGTATTTGATGCTTTCTCTAAAACTTCGAATGACACTTCATTTGTCGGTCCCAAATTACAAAGTGATATAGTGACACTCTTATTCAATTCCAGAATGCATTCTATTTTGTTGACATTCGCCAAATGTACCGCCAAATTCTAGTGTCAGTGAACCACAGAAAATATCAAATAAATTCGTGGCGATTCGCATCAGATCAACCGGTTCAAGACTTCGTCCTTAACACGGTAACTCATGGGGTTAGTTCGTCTCCTTTTCTTGCCATCAGAACTCTCCTTTATCTGGCTTGGGAAGGGGGGCCAAACAAACCTCATCTTATGTGAACGATATTGTCACTAGTTGCAAATCCTTCGAAGAAGCTCAAGCTCTGAAGTCACAACCGATTTCTCTCCTTGCCAGAGGAGGATTCAAGCTTTATAAATGAAATAGTATTTATTCAGCCTTGGTAGATTAACGTTAGGTACATATTTTGTTTTGTAGATGGCAATAAACTATAGTGATTTCACGTATTTTATAGTAGAATCATCAGTTTAACGGACGAATATGTACCAAGTAGACAAGTTTTCAAAAGGCACTTTTGGTAATCGACCTCAAATATTTATATCGCTGTGTTTATCATTTGAATTCCAACTCTGAACTGGAGATATTTGCCGTTTCCACTTTCTTCAAATTGCAATTAGCACTTACAATAGTGTGTTTGAATAACAGTTACAAATGGATGCCATATGTAATTCAATGCCCGTAAGGGCAAGTAGTTGTTTTATGTCAGGTATTGCCTCAGTTTTTACACGTTGTTGGCATTTTTGGAAATTTAAATAAAATATAGTACCTCTTGTCAACGTTTTATGTTTTATTGCAAATCACTTGATACCTTGTTTACCGTTAACAACAAAAGTACTAAAAAGAGAGGTGAACATAAATGTTTTGGTTGATTTTATTGGTTTACCATGGTCTTCTCTAGTTGAAATCTTTAAATGATTCAACTGCTACTGAGATAGTCATCTTCAGTGGCGTTGTCGACGAGTTTCAGTGGAAACGTCAAGAAGATTGATTCGACCACGCCACTGAAGATGACTGCCGCAATTGCAGTTGAAACGTTTGGAGACTGCAATCAAAGAAGACCCCGGCAAAAACCGGAAATCAACCAAAACATGCATTGACGCCAGCCGTGAAATCATACATTCGTTCAAATGAATATATTATGGTACTTTTGGAAGAGTAGTTGAACGGTCTTTAAAACGAGGTATAACAACATTGGTTGTTTCCATCCCTGGTAGATGTTGATTTAATTCAATTAAAAGGCAGAGCTTGCAAAACTACTTTTTAAAAATAGGTAGGGTTGACGTATTTTTATATGCTTCAAACTCTCATGGATTGTTTCGGAATCCAAATATATGTAGTTTTTCAGTCGCATAATATATGAACCTGCTTTTTATTATTTTCGCTTTTATTTTATGGATCCAAGCTTTTTATTCGTCATCAAACAGAAAATTCCCCAGAGTGAATTCACTGAAAATAAATGTGGTTTCTGTGATAAAAGGGAAATATTTTTTATGTGTTTAGTGAGTATATCTGAAAAACGGACGACATCATAAAAAGTGAACGGCCTCAATTTAGACAATAACCTACATTCTTGCAAGGAAAGTAGATGAACACCCACAATACAATGCGATACATAAATGAAAAAAAAAAAAAAAATTAGGAGTTTTATAGAACGATGAGGCATCGAAAGCATGTTTTTTAATTCTTTGCGTTTTCATAAAAATATAGAGGGTATTTCAGGTGAATATCTATAATATACATACAGTGTGTCCACTTAAGTGTTCTTAAATCATCTGGAATAATGTCCTAGAATAATCTAAAACACCCTACATTGATGAAGGGTAAATCTAGATTTGAAAATGTTATAGAATCATGAAGAATTCAGAACATGAATGAGAAAACTCTAGAGAGTTCTAGAAGATTCGAAAAAACCGTGGAATAAACCAGATCTGAGGCTTCGGAAGGTTCTAGAACGTTCCGAAAAGAATACACAGGAAGGAGTCGTTTGAGAATTGGAACTTTCTGGAAATTTCTAGAATACAAATAAATTAAAACTCTGAAATATCCTCGATGGTCCCGAATTGATGTAGAGTACTCCAGAGTTCGATTAAAAGGGAGGAGTCGTGGTGGTGAAACTTCCTGAAAGATTCTAGAATATAAAAAAAATCGCGATCTCCGAGAAATAAACCCGAACAGAAGCTCGGGATGTTTCTAGAATTTACTGAAAAGACACTTAGGTGTGTTTTATAAGAGGCATCAATTTCAAAGGAGTCACACTGTATATATTTTTTAACCTTACAACCAGATGACTTTTCTGAAGTATCTTTCAACAAATTTTCAATCGGGAGGAAATAACTGAATTTTTTCCTACGATTTTGGGAGTCTGTCACTGCTCAACTCACCAACGGAGTCGCAGCTGACGTTCACGAGACTCATGACACAACTCTGTTGCATTTTAGTAGTTTTCTGCACGAGAGGAATCTGGCCAAGAAAACCTGTCACTGGCTCAAGGCCTATCATTCTGGACCATTCTATCTACAACAGGAAATTCATAATCTTGAAAGTTTTCAAAGGATGTTTGTGAGTTCCTTGCTAGCCGTGAATTGAAAGAAAGTATTGATCTCTCAAACATGCAATTCCCTCTAATTTTATAAGTTGATGCAGATCGGGAAATTCCCCATTTCACTGCTTTCCTCTACCTCTAGGATTAGTAATTTTACGCTAGAAAGAACGGAATAATGCTCTTTACGTCTCGCTTACCCAGATCTTCTTCAACTTAGGAAGCTCTCGCTTACCGTTACGTGCATGATTTATTAGCAAATTATTCAAAAAGTCTTACATATTTAGAATACCTCAACATTAAATATACAATTTTTCATTACTCTGCCTGAAAGATTTACATGCTTAAAAATCGCAATACCGAAGAAATCCATTAAAATTCAAGGAAAACTTCTGATAGCCCAGTTATCCAGTGATTAAAGGTCTTTGAACGAAAAATTGAAAAAAGAGGTTATTCTCCAAGTTTACTTTCATGTTGGCCAGGAGGTCGCTTCATATGAAAATGTTTTTCATTCAATTTGAACCTATCATATCTACGTATTTGCGATCATGTGACCAGAATTAGCCAATCAGACAAACATTACACTCATAATGGCCGCGGATAAGTGTCCCGGGAAATTATCACTGTTGAACAATCGTGTCACCATGCAAATGACATATAGTTTGACGTTTACAGAATTACATTTTTAAAATGTCAGTTAGAAGAAATGGAAATATCAAATAAAACTCAATTGATATACTTTTATAATTATTATTATTTATTATAGGTGAAAATTCATCAAAAATACTACATTGAGTTAAAAGTACACGTGGAAAATGTTCAGTGCGGTGAGAAAATAGGACTTAAACGAATGGTGTACTGTTGAAGAGGTGCCGCGTATACTTGAAGATTGGGCCGTAAACATGAAGAATTTAGACGGATCAGAGTTTGAAAAAGCCATCATCAGAACTATTTGGAATGTAACTGGAAAACTTTCACAAGAAAATTACTTTGTGTTTTCGAAAATAATGCGCTAGGTAGGTGAACTGTTTTTTTAATTCTCTGAAAAAAATTTTCTTACTGAATATCCCTCGACTATTGATAAATTCTCATTTTGTCTTAAATTTCCCCAAGCGAGTTGTTTTTGGGTAACAGCCCGACGCCGAAGGCAACTCGCTTTCAAAAATAAGCGACAAATTATTTCGAAATTATCAATAGCCTTGAGATATTACAAGTGAAAACTGCACTAAGTAGTGTTTTCAACACATTTCTTATAATTCAGTGTTACAGTGACACAGTGGGACGTTGTTGCGCTGACGAGTTTTAGTTTTTCGAGTTTTTTTCGATGTGTATTTCCATGTAGAAGCACTTGACTTGACTACGTCGTGTAGTTTTTGACCGCTGAGGACGAGCAATTCATCGAGTTTTATTTTTAAGAGGTGGAGGAAAATCCCTGGTCGGTATTTGTATTTGAGGTTGTGAGACTGTGATCAGAGTAACCATGAAATCATTGGAGGAATAAGAAAAAAGTATTTTATTCATCAAAAACACATTTTAATTCCTATGTTGAATACTCCGTCAACTTCTCAATCTCAAGTAAATAGTAGCTTGAACACAGCTTCTGTTCGTTGCCACGGATGTAAAACAGTTGGCCATGTGTTAAAAAATTGTAAAACACCCCGTACATTATTTTGTTATTTATGTTGTAAACCAGATTTTACAAAAAATAATTGTTATTCCCGTAATTCAAAAAACTAGTAGCGAAGACATTTGATTCTAGCCGTCAAAATGTCTGTGTTACAAAAAAATTCTCAAAGCAATTATTCAAGTATGGAAAACAAAATAAAGAAAATTATAAAGCCTCTCATTCTTATGAAAGAAATCATGAAAAATTGACAGTTGAAACGGTAGAAAACACTATAACTGTGGAAAATAATGCTGAATTTGGTGATATTGCTCCTTTGTTCATTTCTAAACCATTTGATAATCCATTTCAATTAATTTTACGATGAAGTTGTAATAACATTATTGGATAGTGGAGCAAATGTTAATTGTATAGGAAAACATTCTTTGGATTTGATAAAAAAATATAAGATCAAACTGGATGGAACTCAGAGAAGAAAGGTGACAACTGCTGATGGAAAAGCACAAACAGTATAGGTATTGGTACAGTCAGACGAATTTTTTTTTTTTCATAAACCTTATTCCTGCTGAGTCTTATGGCCGCATGCATAGTCATTCTCGAGCGAATCACCAGAAGGCGGTTCGGTTTACCATTTGAAATGCATAGGCCAGCGAACGGCGCACCTGTAGTAGGACTGCGCCCAGATCTATAGTGCTGGAGCATTGGCGATAACTTATGTCCTGTCTTCAGGATCATAAAACTTTGTGCGACCTATTGACTCGTTCATCATGTTGAATACTTCGAGTTGCTCTTTATATATTCGAATATTTTGTGACACTGGTGTTTTTCCCCAGTTTCAGGCGTAGTTGTTTTCCTAATGGCTCACTTAGCGTCGCTTGATTAGTTGATCCATGATTGATGAAGCATGATTTTCTTTCATTATGGCCATATTTGTCCTCCCCCTGTCTATGCATATTCTCACTTCTCCATTTGCTTTTAGGACAGGTACTTCGGAACGTCCAGTTTAGCGATAGTCGGTTCGAACCTGATGTGGGTACGAGACATTTTTCTCTCAAATATTTGAAAAACAAGTGTATTGTGAGTTGTCTAGATAGCAATCTCGTCTAGTGCTAGCTTGGAGTGCAGATCGACCACCCGAAGTGTTGCTGTAGGTTTTCCGGGTTTCCCTACAGCTGAAAAGTGGATACATCACCAAAAATCAATAAGTCGCCCCGGAGCGCCAAGGCAAATAATGATAATAGCCGCACAGGTTATGCCTTTGGGTAAACTCTATGGGGGAGTATTATCATCACTATTATTATTAGTATCCACTAGTTCAACGATATCCGATTGAAGAGATTCGTCAATGTTTTCATTGACTTTATTTTCCAATGGTATTGGAACAATGCGATATGGTTGTACGACAGGTTATACTGGAAAAACACCAGATTTTGCTGTATGAATCTGGCCTTATAGTTTTTTCAACTAGTTTTCGAACAACATAAAAGGTGGCAACTTCCATCTTATGGTTTGCCTCACCAGTTGTGTTCCTTGCTATTTAGCTTTCCCTCAGACCGATCTCCCCACGTGGTGGTCCATGGAGTATCATCTGATATTCTACCAATAAATGCTGGTGTTCCGCAGGGATTCATTCTAGCACCTCATGTCCAGTGAACAGATTTGCAAATGATAGTACCCTTCACGCTTTCTCTTCCAAAGCTCCTATAAGAGCCAGTGAACGCAGAAATGAACTGGGAAGAATTGTAAATGCAATAAATACGGACTTGGCCAAAATTCTAGAGTGGGGATCCAACAATTGAAATTCAATGCGAATAAAACCCAAGCATGTCTTTTCTCTAGAAAGGCCGATCTCACAGTGACCAGCGTAACTATGTCAGGAGTATCTATACCAATGATATCTTTCATTTCAATGCTCGTTATTACCAACAGCAGTACCCTTTCATGGGAGAACCATGTGAGATTCAGTGCCAAGAGTGCCTCTAAAAAACTTGGTTTTCTGTTTCGCGCCAAGAAGTATTCTACTTGTCAACTGATAATGTTCAATCAATAAGGCACAGATTCGACCTGTTTTGGAATAATGTTTCCATATATGGAGTGCAGCACCCACACATTAAAACTTTTAGATTTGGTCCAAAAGAGAGCCATTTGTCTCGTCGATTAAACTTCGCTCACAAGCTCGCTTACTTCTCTGGATCATCGCAGAAAGGTTGGCGATCTATATCTGTTTTATAGATATTTTCATGGAAGCTGCTCTTCCGAGAAATCATCAATCGCTCCACCGTTGGCGGTCTCATCGAGATTGACCCATCGAGCTCACTCCTCACATGCCGTCACTTCCAAGACACGCCACACATCTGCTTCCCAGGGCTCATTTTTGCATAGAACGGCAAATCTTTGGAACTCGCTGCCTCGGGAGGTGTTCCCTGAGGCATACAGCATTCAGAAATTCAAGAAGAACACCAATTCCTACCTACTTTCCATCGGCTCTCACGATTTTCTTTGAAAATACAGGATTTTCATTTTCGTGGGGACCAGAACTTAAAAAAACAATTTCTTTAAATTATTTGCGATAATGTTTGCCTCAAAACTTCGTAGTACTTCCAACGGCAGCAATGAAGGTTTTCTTGACGACTTCTTCCATTTGTCTCATCCATTATGGATTATGGAATCACCGGTTGATGTTATATTTCTGTTATTTCAGATATTTGAGTACCTATTACGGTTTGTAACAAGTTTTCTTTGGAATTTTTACAAAATTGAAACAGAGGATGAAACTTTTCTTGTTCTTCATGTCCATCCATCCAAATTCATATCATAAAAACAAAATCCAACCAATAATGAACTTAAGTCAATAACATACTTGATACTATTTTTCTCGATGTGAGTTTTCGCCCTTTTGCGATAATAACAAAGATATGGAGTCTCTTGTTTCCGCTACATGCCATTTTGTGTCGACATTCCGTAGCAAATGCAATTTCTCTGAGCTTGTACAGAGAAAACAATATCTTTCATTATCCGGAACAAACAGAAAATACAATGCTCAGTTGAATTACAGGAAATAACGCAATTATTGTGCTCCAGTATCGTTCATTGTTCGAGTGCATAACATCCATACGTATACACAAACCTAAGGATTGCTTTTTGAAAGCCATCATTAACTAATACCTGCATGCTCATGTTATTATTTTCATGGAAACGGCGTATATTTTATTCTTGTCTAACTAAGCCGATTACCTACTCAGTACAAAAACTAAGTTCAGATTTTGAAATGTGTAAAAGGTAAAAGAACCAATAAAAATTGGAAGATGAATTTGACTAGGGCGCAAGTTTGTTAGGCAACCATCGATAATGAAAAGAGAAACTATAAACCATAAAATCACAAAAGTTTATTCGAACGTTGGGCGCCAGTTTGTTGTAATAATAATAATAATAAATGTCTTTATTATCTATTGATAAAAATAAATGACATTTGGTATATACAGTTAGGGCGAGATTCAGTTTGTATGTAATAATAATATATTACCATATGAAATATAAGGTTTACAATTAACATACACCTGCTCTTCCATCTAATCCCAAAGACAGCAAATAGAATGATAAATAATTAATAAATTAAATTAAGTCACTAGAGAGATAATGCAGGTTTAGCGATTAGTTGTCCAAGAGAAGATATTTTATTTAGAAAAATGTAATTATTGTTAAGAAAAATAGTAGTCAAAAAGAACTCGTTTGAGTTTATGTAGTGATGAGTAACTGTAATCGTGAGGTAAGTTATTGAGTCGGTTAACGATATAATAAGAAAACGATCGCTTGAAAAACTCAGTATGGTGATGAGGTATTGTAAGAGCATTTCTATGTATCAAGTTAAGAGAATGTACATCAGTTCTATATTTTAATAATGTTTCAACTAATGTAGGACTGTGAAGTCGAATACATTTTTTGTAGCTAATTTAGCATTACAGCAAACAATTTCCTAGTTCCTGTTAGCCTCGCAATGTACAATTAGGCTCTATCTAAACACTCTATCATCCAGTGTGCATTGGTGTCAGAAAACATACATCAATTTCTTTTGTAGGCTGCCTGTATTGGGGTCCCATCTGTCAACATTAGGAATTGGCCTTCTGGATGTTTTTAGATAGTGTCCCCAGTATACGTTTATCGGATTACATTGAGCGCCGCAAGTGTCTGAATGGTGGATTAAAGTCTTACGTTTCTTGTCGATGCTATTTTATAAAACTGATTGTGTACCACCTGAGCACCCTTTCGACTAGTCTCGCCCGAGGGCAGTTTAGGAGGGATTGTTAGACCGCGGCTCCCCTTAGTTCCGAAAACGATTGATAGAATTTGGCCAACGTAGAACAATTTGCGATACCCAATCCGATGTTCGAACAAACAGACTTACAGCGTGGTATGACGGAAATGGAATAAGTCGGAAAACGTTCTTTTTGGAGGACTATTTTTCTGGAAAGGACAAAACACATTATGTTCGTAATGGCAAGTAGAAAAAATTGTCGAAAATTCCTGCGTGCAAAAATTGCAAAAGTTATGAACAATTTAATAAAAGAAGAGGGATTTGGATTTTTACCAGTGTGAAGTTGGTAGTTAATTTTCAGTAGCAACTTTCGATCCAACAGTAAGACCACCAGTGGCTTCGGTAAAAGTATAATTTTCTATGGTTCGGATAAAAATTGGATTAATGTCAGGAAATTCATTCAGAATAAGTAGTTTTCACAGAATGCCCCTCCCGGCGTCCCATATCAATTTCATTCATTTGCGAAGGGGATGAAAGGCTGAAATCAACCCCCGAATGAAATAATGTAGACATTAGCTTTCAGAAAAATCCTACCAACATGATACTCACATAATAAACGGTAAAAATGCCCTACGAACAATAATAAAATTTCCACGCTCTCAATCATCTAGGTGAGGTTAGTTCGTTCTGGTTGGATCAGACTAAGTAATTACTCCTCATAAAATGCAAATATTGAATTTCCACGCACTCAAATGTCTACGTACGGTTAGAGCGTTCTGATTAGATCAGACTAAATAATTACTCCTCGCAAAATGTATGTATCAAATTTCCACAAACTCAAATGTGCAGGTGAGGTTAGTTCATTCTGGTTAGATCAGACTCAATAATCACTTCTCACAAAATGTATGTATTAAATTTCCACGCACTCAAATGTCTGCGTAAGGTTAGTTCGTTCTGATAGGATCAGACTAAATAATTACCTCTTTTTTCCGGTTTTTTTTTCGTCCTTTTTTTCGTCAGTGAGATATGAACTACATTCAAATAATTAAAGTTGGTGCTGATATCTTGGAAGTTGGTGCTGATATCTTGGAAGCTGGTGCTGCTATCTTGGAAGTTGGTGCTGATATATTGGAAGTCGGTGCTGATATATTGGAAGTTGGTGCTGATATATTGGAAGTTGGTGCTGATATCTCAAAATCTGAAAGAGTCCATATGAATTTCATTCTTGTGAAATCTTAAATATGAAATGTCCATTTGGTTATTTCCACGAATAAATGAGTTACGGAGAACATGAAAATGATCAGAATCTTTTTTTGCGTATGAATTAAAAACGTATAGATTTTCTTCTACCCACTAGAAATTTCTAAACTCATCACAACTTACGAGAATCTTTCAAAGTATAAAGTCCGCATGAACTTCTGAAATTCATTAAATGCGGTCTATAATACCCAATCTTGTTTAAAAATGTTATACGTGAAACTATCCTCAGAGACAGAAAATTCATTATAACTGAAACTTTCCTAAACGAAGACATTCATTGAGAGCGAATAGTGTCGTTCATATTCTCATCCTGCATTAATGGAGAATATTTGATCGCTTACTTCATTCTCAAGTTGAAGGAGGAGATGACAAAAGAACATTAGTGACTAATTGAAGTTTAGAAAATTTTGAATGAGTATGAACATTCATTATTCAAATTAAGATTTCAGACCGATATATTCCAAGTGGAAAGTGAAAATAATGCAGATGTTACACGAACAAAGGGAAATTACGGTAGAATATTTTCATCTGATCATCACTTAGTACTTGGTTCCGGGTAATATGAACGATACTTACTAAATAATTTGCTTTGATGAGTCTGTGATTTTATAAAACGATTTGTATTCGTTTGGAAGTTCTTGAATATAATTGAAAATGAAACTTTCCAAGTAGAGTGGAAAGCTAATTATGTACTGATTTGTTGCAATTATTTGAATACTTACAGGGGCAAAATTCACTTTAGTTGCTAAATGTTATAAATATAATAAACATTTGAAATTCTTGAGTTCCTTTTGAATTAGTAATGATAGTAATACAAAAGAAAAATCCTGCAATGTTGAGAAAGAGAGCAGGTATAGGATTTGGTGTTCTTCTTGAATTTGTGCAGGTTCTGGAAACAAAGCTTTGCCGTTCGTTCGAAGAAAGAGTTTTGAAAAAGAGATGCAAATCATAATCACAGGAAGTGAAATAGTACCTGGCACGGAACAGAAAACAGAAGTTTTTGAGAGGCACTCTTGACAATGTACCTCACATGATTTTTCCATGAGAGAGTAATGCTGATGGTTATACCGAGCATTGAATTGGAGGACTGCATTGGTATGGATACTCCTGCCACTCCTAATCACGCTAGCCACTGAGAGATCGAAATTTCTGGAAAAAAGATAGCTTCAGTTTTTTTCGCATCAAATTTCACCAAGATGTTCTCCATTCTAGATTCTAGATTGAATCTACAATTTTTGCATGTACATAAAATTGTATTCAAGTATGATGCATTCTGTAAGTCGTCCATCAAGTATTCCGGAGCACACATTGAAGCCGAAATGATGCTGATCTCTAACCGACATCAATAAGAGGATTCTCAATTGTCTAATATTGCCGATTGTGTCTCTTGTAAATTCCATTATTTGTAATTATATAAATAATGAATTGTAATTCTTCATTGCGTGTTTGTTTATTTATTCTTTGTTTTTCACTGATTAGTGAACCAGTAACAATATTTTCATCGTCTTTCAGCATCACCTGGTCGTAGACTCTGGCTAACGTGAAATTTATATGGGTGGTATTTTCTCTCTCTCAAAATACTGCAAATTTTCGATTTTGAGCTTTGTGAATTTTTTCGAATGTCTCTTGTGGAAGTCTTGGGATTTTTCTCAACTTGATATAAAACTTCTACACCAGCGACATCCCTTGGTTTCTTATTGTGCTTCTAAAATGATCTATATGTTCTCAAATTAGCTTTGAGTCTGCGAAAACTCGTATCGTGCAGAACACCAGTGTCCAGTGCCGGATTTAGGGAGGGGCTATGGGGCTATCAGCCCCCGGCGGTGAATTTTAAGAGGCGGTGAAGCAAGCAGCAAAATACTCGTCGCCGACGTGGCGACATGTATATTATATTGCTTCTTACTTTTTATATACCGCCTCTTAACTCGTCGCCTTTTGAAGCATACGCGCAATTGGCGACCGCCGGCACCGCATCAAAAGGACTAGGTTGGGATACTGTTTTTGTGACCCTGTGGCCAAAATTTCTTCCTTGGTGTCAACCAATTTTGTGTTACTAGGGCTAACCCACCACCACTGCGAAAGCCCTTCACAACGGCTCAAATACATCCAAGGGATGTCTTTTTTATCAGCCCTTGGGCGTCTCCTAGAAGACGTCTTTCGGCTGTGACAAATAAACGTACCTGGGACGTCCAGAAGGTGTTGAAAAAAAGACGTTCCTTTAACGTCATGGTGCTACCCGGGATGTTTTCAGATAAACACCTGACTCCTTCAGTTTAACGGAGATAATATATTAACACACTATCAAACTAACTCTGAGCTAGTCTGAAGTTGTCTAAATGATCTGGAAAACTATGGAGTAGTAACACTCGTAGTGTGTGAAGAATCACAGAGGGACTGACGAAAATGTGCATACTCGTAGGTCAACAACCTGACTTCGTTCAAACGAAAACTATTGTACGTGGCCATCAAATTATGTGGTTCAAACATATGTTATACTAGAATCACTTTCCACAATAGAAACTCGGCAAACAGATCTTTCAATCTGGAATCCAAATGATAACCGATCTTTTTATAATATCTTTGAATTTTCCGCTATGAGATGGCATATATGTATGTATCTACATACTTGCCTTATCATAAATTTATTAGTCAGGTGATACACTAGAGAAATTGCGTGAAACTTGTTCATGAAACATGTATAAATGAAACTATTTCCTCGTTTAGTGCACATTTTAGAAACTATTTTAATATTCAATATTATTTAAATAACTAGTTGCAAATATGTCTTTCGAAGAAGATGTAGTTTTATTATGGTGAACGAACGCAGACGCTGACAGTTCAGATGGCGCCCGAGGTTTAGTGAACGCTAGGCTGCGGGCGGTGTCTCAGCTTCTGCCTTTACATGGAGATTTTGTTGAATCGTATGTTGCAGACATTAGCTATTGTCCGCAGAGACCTACCCTATACTGATGAGGGCAAGAACCCAGAAATCGATCTATAGGTGGTCCAAATGTTTCAATGAACATTTCCATGCAACTAGCAATTGCGGAGACATCCTTGTAGGACTCTGAACGGAAATTCATTAGATGTAATACAACGTTCGTCGTGGTATTAGCCGAGAAAGTAGTTGTTTTCTGATGGATTTTCGACCCAATTATTCCTATTGTATAGGATTATGGCAATAAGCGTCGTCCTGGTAGTGCAGGACATCTTGTTTCTCTCTTGACAAGCTTATTGTGAACAATGCATGCAGATTTCTTTGATTTGTATTTGTGGTTGAATTAATCACGCAAGTTCTGGGTATTGCTTTGTTTGAGGGGCTGGAGTTCAGATGGCGCCCGTGGTTTAGTGAACGCTAGGCTGCGGCCGGTGTCTCAGCTTCTGCCTTTACATGGAGATTTTGTTGAATCGTTTGTTGCAGCCATTAGTTATTGTCTGCAGAGTCGTACCCTATACTGATGAGGGCAAGAACCCAGAAGTCGATCTATAGGTGGTCCAAATGTTTCAATGTACATTTCCATGCAACTAGCAATTGCGGAGACATCCTTGTAGGACTCTGCACGGAAATTCATTAGATGTAATTCAACGTTCGTCGTGGTATTAGCCAGGAAAGTAGTTGTTTTCTGATGGATTTTCGACCCAATTATTCCTATTGTATAGGATTATGGCAATAAGCGTCGTCCTGGTAGTGCAGGACATCTTGTTTCTTGACAAGCTTATTGTGAACAATGCATGCAGATTTCTTTAATTTATTCTTTGGTAACTATGACGATTATATAAACAATGGTTCTGTTCGATAATTTTCAAATATTTAATATCAAAATGGGTTTTATCTTTTGGAATTTTGATAAGCTATTAGTAATAAAATCCAAAGAAAAATAATAAATTTCATTACTAAACCGTCCTTAAAGCACGGCGAATACTACGAGAATAAAATATTTTCAAGAAACAAGTAACAACAAACAGAGCACGTTGCTCTTCGCGCAACTTGTTGACGAATCAATTTCTGGTCCCCTGTTTCCGAAACACCAGTGTTCATCGTTTCATATAAGTACATGGGTTATAACACCAATTCATACGTCCTTTTTCTCGTTTCTCACGATGTTTTTGTGAAGATGAAAAACGAATCTCAGATTATAGGTATACGATAAATGATGTATTTCTTTGAACTCTATGGAAGGAAGATCAGAAGTATCAAAATCTGCTAATACCAACGAGTAACAAGTGGTTTCGTTTGCGGTCATAAAGTTCAGCATATGATCACGATAACGTAACGAAATATTCAATGGCCTTTCCGTGTTGTTTCATGGGGTGTTTCCAACATGCAATCTCAGATATTCTTCTTGATATCGAACTCTGATCATTACTTTTCAGTATTTCACTTCTACAACATGTGATTATGTTTGTCAGTCAATGTCGTACATTATGCGTCTGTCTCGATATTTCTGTTATATGATGGTGTCTTGTTCAATCGTTAGTGTATTGTATGAACTCCCGTACTGATTCAATTTGATTCAAATTCAATCATCAGCAGCTATTGAGAAAACGAAAAACTCAATGTGCTGATTCATTAGGATCGAAAATATATTTTTTTGTTTTGATTACATCTAGAGTTTCCTGAAAGTTTGAGGTAGAAAAGTATTTCTCTACGAATATTGTATTCTACATTGATTACATACTGATTATTAGTTGAAGAATGAAGATGATTCCAAGACACCGTGGAGCAAATGTACCAAACAAATTTCTCAAGAAGGCTTTGCTACATTGGACTTGTCACTGCTTAGCATCCGCGAATGTCAGATTGACTGTTTTCTTTCTTAGTTTTAACTTCAGCTCCTGATGAAATCTTCTTGCAACTTGAGCTTGAAACGCGTTCTTCGGAAATTGGCCCGTAGATCTTGCGACGTCATAACAACTGTTTTGATTTCCTCAGCGGTAGTTGACAGTGGTTGTCGTATATAATCTGTATACAACTTCATTTTAATTATTTCTGTTTGCAGAGTTTTTGGGTACCCACATACATATAATTTCCAAAATCTCTCTTATTTTGAAATTTTGAAAGTACGCATAAATTATTCAATTCATTATCTGGTACTAATGTCGATGTTTTCTGCGTTCTGGTTTACACTCCTTTCTTTTGTCACTTCATAGAGTTATAAAACTTGTGAAAGTCTCAGGGGCCCGGAGGAGCCGGAAAAAGAGACCACCGTTGGGCAGCCTAGTCTGCCTGCCCCTGTGTTTGTCTAAGACCGTCAGACTTTCTTTTTTCTTCTTCACCACACCCTGCCAGAGGAGCACCTTAGCCAACTTCCGTCATGGTCTCGTCCACGGAGTCGAGGGGGGTCCGCAGCAGAGGCGGCAGGAGAGTCCCAGCTGATCAGCGCCTTGATGGCGCCAAAGAACAGGACTCCGTTGGTTCCTCTGATGCTGTTGGCAACAGACTTGGTTTATATTCCCACCACCAGGCTGAGGCATTGCTTCTCTCCCCCTTGCTCCAAACCTTTTACCGTCGCGTTGATAGACCTGTCTGTTCCACGGCATTGCAGATGTCCGGATTAGGCGGTCTTATTGGGATCCGTATGATAATTATGTGCAGTCTGAACCAGTCCAAATCGACCGATATGAGATTGATTCCCTCCCAGGTTCTGTCGTTGGTCAGTTCCTTGAGAAGCCAATCCCTGGTCTCTGCATTTTCTGCGGTGACCAGCAAATGTCTCCTCCACAACCGCGTTGGGGCAAACTGTATTGGGGGTGAGTTTGAGGCTGTTGGACGGGTTCAGCTATCGTCACTGCCTGCCTCGCCTTCCTTTGTCTTCTTTTGTCCGACCCACGGACCTTCGTTTTCACCTTTCTCAAGGTTCGGGCAAGATCTGACACATTTGAAGAACGCAGACGATCCTCCAATGTGGCTGTCTGTGTCGGGTTGTTCCGAGTTCCCCAAAGTAGAGCTCGTCGGAACGGGAGTGGTGGACTCCAAGAAAAAGCCCACCTATGTAGGAGGAGGAGTGGACCTGGGGAGTAAACTCTGGAGTTGGGCCCAACGCTATTGGGGGGGGGTGGACATCGGGAACCCCGTGAGGTAGCCCGCCAATGTGGATGGGGTTGCGGAGGACTCCGTAGTGGAGTGAAGTCGAATTTTTTTATGGAATTTTATAAAATCGCTTTCAGTTACCTTCGTTTGGCAGGCACTGGTTTGTTTATTCAGGCCACAGCGTGTCTGCCCGCTGGCAGTGTTTCAGCGCGGTTTGCGCAGTTTGTAGACCTCTTATCAGTGATTACCAAAAAAAGTCTTAAAAACTTTAAAATTAAAAAAAATATATTTTCGTTTTGTTTTGTCATCTTCTATTTTATTTATCGCTCCAATTTCGGAAACACCCTGTATATGCGATGTTCATAGATTCTTTCGTTTGAACTCATTATCACGTGTTATAATCAAATTGAGCTGAAATTACAGTTCCATTGGTAATTCATGGCACATTTTTTCATACATATGGGATCCTATTTTTGTGCTCACCACCCTCCACTATACACACACTTGAAATGAAACACAATTTATATTATTTTTACTAGCTAGGTCTTCACCGGCCCACTCCCAAGTGGAAACATATGTAAATTCGCCAGTCCATATCAGCATTAAACACATTGAAACCGAATTTTGTTTTTCTTGAACTGCTATCTCGAATGGAAATGAATGGAATTTATCCCCTGGTTGTGGTAATTAGGCAGTAACTTGTTTTTTCAAGGTCTGAATACATACATTTGCATATACAAAATAGTTGGAATGGTGTACTCTGAAGAACATACATTGTAGAATTCCAAGTATCATTTCACAATCGAAATAATAATAAAAATAAATTTAAAAAATCTTTAAAAAAAATAATTAATGTACAATGTTTTTATAACGGACTAAAAAGTATAAAATAATTTCTCTAATCCTTATGGAGGAAAAACCACATACAGATTCCTAACTTTTTCTGAATTTTCGTGAAAATTCATACAATACACAAAATATCAAGTTCAGTTGTTAAGTCAAAATATGCGTATTAAAGTACCATATCGACATACCAAATTTAAAATCTTTATCTTCAAAGTTATAGAAAAATTGGGGGGCGTACTTCACCTCGTGGTCAACCTGTATTTATAGTGACGCATTGTTTTCGATCGTATTAGACGCTTTAGTGAGATCAACGAAAAGACATATATCAGGTTTCCTCGCATCCAAAGCGTTATACATTTTCTGTGATAACTCCACTATAGCATCTTGAGTTGATCTGTCCTCTATAAACCCAAACTGCTTCTCTGAAATCAAGTTTTATTTTTTTAATCCTATTGTCCCAGACGAGGGGAAACCGTTGATTGTGTACACTGATTCCCAAAAATCCTAACTAATTCCTGTAATACCCAAGTAATACCCGAGTAATAACCAAGTCATTTCTCAGGAATATATATATATATTTTTTTTTTTCATTCAACAATAATGATTTCCTCCAGTGCTCCCTATTTTCATAATTCCTATAATTCTCAATTCCGATGACCTTTTTTTCTTGGCCTTTCGGCAATTAAAATTTTCAGTTTCGAGTTATACCTTTTCCCGACCTAATACCCAATAATTTTTAAGTAATTCTTCCAATACCCGAGGAATACCGAAATACACCAGTAGATTTTTTTTAATCTTCAATATATTCGAGAGAATTGATATGGGTCTATAGTTTGAAATTTCACGCCTATCTCCAGACTTGTGAAGTGGCTTTTGTTGACTACATGTAGCAGATGCATGTTCCAGGTTAGATTTTATCCGAAAACCGTCCTAAGTATTTGACATGATCAGCGACTTGTAGTATTGAGAATTTGGGTAGTTTCATGTCCTTATGAATTATTTTTCTTGAGAATTGAATGAGTTTGGTTTTGCCGTAGTTTGCCCACAGCCCTTCTCTTTTGCAACATTTTTCTACCGTTCTTAGTATATTTTGAATTAAAATTTTCCTGAACGGGGACTACCATGTCCGCGTTTTCATGGGAGTAGTATCATCATTATTTTTATTTTCCTGCAATTCATGTTATACCATGTCAACAGTAGCGGATATAGCACCTCGTCCTATAGGGATCCCTTAACAATTTCCATCTGCACAAAGTCTTCACACATTTTGGCCTCGATTTGTTGGTGCAGATCTGTTTTGCATGATTCTTCTGTAATATGGGAGTTCTTGTAAACAAGTAAAGGATGGTTTACAAGGGCTACCTCCCTGATGTCCCTATCAGTTTTTCCAGTGCTTCCAGGAGAAAGTATGATAGGCTCTTTAGTCTCCAATCTTGTCCTGGTCGCATGTATTTCGACCAGTTTCTGGAACCACGTAAACAGCTTTCCAGATTCTTGGCTCATCCAGTAGAATCTACATAATTCTGGAGCTAGATGTTCATTTACTTGCTACAGTAAAACAGGAAATATTCCATCTGGTCCAGCAAATTTATATGGGTTGAAAGAGTTTATTGCCCATATTACTTTTGGGTATGTTACGTTCTGACCACCCAGTCAGCCCTGTTCGCCTTTAGTTGGAGGCTGACAGGGGTTTCATTGGGGATTAATTTCAACTGTGGAAATACAATTTTTGCAAATTTTACTACCGTGCTTGTATTGAATTCTGAAATAAGGAACTGAATGAACCGTGGTGACGCATGGGTAATGTGCCCAGTACAAGGTACGCGGGTTCGATTCATCGCGCGGTCACCGGTCTCGTGCATGATATCACACATGGTTGCTCGTTAGGGTACAGCCGATTGACAATAATAACAAAAAATAGAAATAACAAGTCAATACAGCAAATTATCGACTGACATAAATTCCTGGAATTCTTCTGTTCCATTTTCCACATAGTTTTGTTTCGAGTATCTTTCCGAATATTATATTATTTACGCTGGTGTTGTTTCAGGTATCGTGTCACCTAGAATTTTGTTCATTCCATTCTGCCAAAATGTATAAATAGTTTTCAATCCTAGTCTACACTTGACTCTGCACCAAATACGGTCTCCGCAGACCAAATACCTATAATGTAGATTTGTTTCGATTCCAGTCGTCATATTCCACAAATAATAATTTTTGCTCTCGTTGAATATTTCTGCAGATCGAATCTGAATAGGAAATCGATCGAATATCTGAATAATGAAAAAATAGTGCACACCATGGTGTAATGCACTTGACAAACTGTAATGTGAATGAAAAAACAGCAGCGGATGTGATGCAAAACGGAAGAAGCACTTTCCGTAAAATTAGTAATAATGGAAATGAAAAATGTGATTTTGCTGCCAAAAATAGCGCTCGCAACATTTTGTTTGTCAGTGAATCCAAATACACGGCATCATTAATAATATTTTGATGGACATCCATTAATTTACAAGTGTACAACTTTTTGATTTACATTATTCGAAATGAGTGATGTGATGATTCGATACCGTTGTTCGACTTTGGGTCCGTGTGTAAGTATTGTGTATGTTTGTTTTTTCCGACTGTCACGTCGAGATTAGGTACTTATGCCCTTTTCGGATCGCGTATTAAAATGAAAAAGTCCGAAATAATCAAGCGGGCCAGCGGATGTCATGTTAAAGCTACATTCTGTTAGGCTTATCACTTCTGAAATCCGAAACGGTTGTCATCTGCCAGTCATATATCACGCTCATTGTAAGTTATGGAAGTGGAAGAGTAAACATTTTAATGTTCTTTCCCAGTTGAGTTACGATCAGTACGAAAATTTGGCACACTTGGATTTCCCGTTCACAATGACATTGACAGAAATATTCACATACATACTGGGTGTAATTTTGAAAACTTTCAATTCTTGATAACTTCCTTCTAGTATTTCAGTAAATAGAAATTTAAATGAAAATGGAGTCAATAGTGGTACTAATCATGGGGAGACTGCTGCCGCAGCCAGGCAAGCAGGCACCCATGGTCCCACTATTTAAAATATTGTCCATTCAAATAGTAATGAAGTCTGTTATCGAACTCCTCCGTAAAATTTCGGAAAACTTCAACGGGAATTGACTTGCATGCTGCAGTAATTGGTCTTTTGTGTTCATCAATATCAGCCGGTTGTGTTACATAAAAAACGGATTTGGGATGTCTTCAGAAAAATAAATCTAAGGAAGTTGAATCCGGTGATTTCCGAGGGCATTCAACTGCCCCTCTCTGCCGAACCATCTACCCGGGAATCTCTTTTTCAACCACTGCCGGACGGGAAGAAAATAATGAGGTGCAATAGTGTCCTGTTGGAAATGTAACAAATATTTTTGCATAAGTACATTAGCTTCTGCAACAATTTGAGTTTCTAGCTCGTGGGTTATAAGAGGATCGATAGTAACTTCATGCAAGCATATCAAGGTACAGATTGCCAGTCAAGTTTTCTTCAAGATATAAAAGACCAATAATGGTATTTTCAAAAATACCAGCCCAAACATTAAGTTTTTGTGGGTATCGTATAACTATGTCCTTCTCGGGAAATATATCGTTAGTCCAATAGAGATAATTGAACATTCATCGCTAAAACACATGTTTTATAAAAGACTAGGGGTGGCATTTACTCCATGAGACATGGTTTTACATGACTCTTCATTTTATTATCATAATTATCCTCATGGAGCTCTTGAAGAATCTGCATTATATATTGGTGAAATTAATGCATTTTCAGTACTTTTAATTCGTGATCCTCGCGTGACATTACTGTATGTTCTGCTTCTGATCGTAAGAAACTATAGTATATTTAAAGAATAACATAGAGTTGATTCTCAGAAAATAAGCTATTTTGGTCCATATGCCATTCTGATTATAGCTCGAGCGGTAGAGCGCGTGGGTCATCGATATCGCGAGCCAAGCACCGCTATGCGATGTTATGGTTTAGACGGAGACTTACGAACTACATCCTTTCGAGAAATAAAACAATTTAAAGAAGCAGCACCCTGCAATACTACAAGCATCAATCTTTCTGAAAAACAATCCTGCTGATAAATTTCTGATTATAACTGACTCATTTAGCACTCTTGAGGGTATACAGTAGTGAAGAATATACAGTGACCGCCAAAAAGTATGTACCATATGGGAAAAAAGTTTATTATTAGAGTATTGGAAAAAAGATACTTGGGAAAAGTTTGTGCATGTCCGATAACCTAAAAATCGATTTTGACACATGTCACGTGATCGCTGGTATGGCGGCAAATTGAAAAAAATTACTATGAAAAGACAAAAAGTGGGGTAAAATGGCAAGATATCAAAAAAAGTTAATTGAAAAAGTTGCTCAGAATTATATTTTATTCACATATACAAAGTTTGAAAAGATAATGAGGGAAAATTGAAAATACATTTTTTTAAATATTTTCCTAGCTATATAAAAATATCATATTATTATCCTATGAATAGCTTGACCATACCGAAATATTTGTATTTCAATGATAATGACAAAACTTTCTTATTTTCTCTACACCAGTGAGCACTAAATTAAAAAAATTGGATTTTGTTAAAACCCTGGCTGTTACATTGGTTCGTATCTAACAGTTATATCAGAATTCCATGACCATTGTGATGACATGACACTCCAGAAACATGGTGTTTTCCAGATTACAATCAAGTTTCGATGATAATCGTGCCAGAGCGCTTCACATCGCAGGGCAATGTTGAAAACTCTAGTTAGGTTAGTTTATAACTGGCTCAGAAGATGACAGTGTGTCGAAACAGCTGTTAGCATTAAATGTTAGTATTGTGTAAAAAATCTTTGTGAAGTATTACTTTCACTCTACCCATTCATCTAGCCTCTTTAATTTGACGCACATTTTTGAGATTATGTGCGAAGTGAAACGTTCGTGCACGATTATCATCAAAAATTAATTATAAACGAAAAAACACGATATTTTTGGATTTCCCTATCATCGCAATAATAGTGGAATAGTGTTTTAACTGTAAGATACGAACCATTGTAACAGCAAGGGTTCTGACAAAATTCAAATTTTTTAAATTAGTGCTCTCTGGTGTGGAGAAAATGAGAAAGTTTTGTTATTATCATCGGAATACAAATATTTCAGTATGGTCAAGCTATTCATAAGAAAATAATTTGACTTTTTCTACGGCTAGAAAAATATTTTAAAAAAATTGCCATTTTCAATATTCTCACGCTATTTTCTGAAACTTTGTATATGTATATAAAATTACATTCTAAGCAACTTTTTCAAATAACTTTTTTCGATATCTTGCCATTTTGCCCGACTTTTTGCCTATTCATAGTAATTTTTTTCAATTTGCCGCCATACCATCGATCACGTGACATGTGTCAAAATCGATTTTTAGGTTATCGGACATGCACAAACTTTTCCCCAGAATCTTTTTTCCAATACTCTAATAATAAACTTTTTTCCCATATGGTTCATACTTTTTGGCGGTCACTGTATATACAATCCCATCATATTCCTAATGAAAAACGAACTCTATAGGATCGAAGAGTTGGGGAAAAAAGTGATGATAATATGGATCCCGTCTCATATTGGAATCGTTGGCAATGAAAAAGCAGCTGAAGAAGCAATACACGATCATGGGTCAATGATAATCACCAAAACATTTCCGTCAGATATGAAAACTTTCATTAAGGGTGGGATTGCGAAAGAGCGGCGAAGAGAATGGATGCAATCAAGTTCGAAAAAAAGCAAAAAACTTCAGGTTATCCTTTGTCGACTCCGTATAGGTCATACCAAGTTTTAATGTAGGGCTAATAACCCTAGTGATGAATCTTTGAATAAAAAAAAATCGTCAAATTTCAACATAAATACGTGATGATTCGTGCCTATTTGAAAAGCATCGCTAGCTAAAATATTCGCACTGTATATCGTTAATTCCGATTGGGGCTGCATATGGCAGCTAGTTATGGCAACTGTAAACCACACTGTCAGTTGCATGATTGCCAAAGTTAAATTCATCGAAAATGGAGAGAGTGACGTTTTGCTTCTGTTTCGGAGAAAAACGTAATATACGCAATAGTTGGAATCTTCGGGAATTAGCTAACTAATCATCCATGTTTGAACCTTTCATGAGTATTTGAAATACACGTATATATTCACTTCAGAACTCTCATTCAGTAGCTGATTTTATTTGTTGTCTTTGTACGAGTTTGTTCCAGGAGTGAGCTATATACAAATTGAAGAATTTGTATTTCTAAAATGGCCTATTTGACATCATAAGTTAATTTTTTTTTTATTATTTTCAGTTCATGGTGAAGAACTTACTTGTTACTGAAAACCGAATTTCAATGAAAAATGTTGTACAATGTTGTTTTCTATCTTGATTTGCAGTTCAAGCACTGCTCTCAAGTTTTCATGTCAGTTACGTAAAATGTTATTCAATGAAAAGAACCATCAGCACTTGCATTGCTTTGGTACAACTTAAGGAAGTTTTGATTGATTCATTGTTGCGTTTGATGTTCACAACGCAATGCTAAAAATTAAAATCAGATATTTCCTGAAATATACAGCTGTTTGGTTCATCTGACAAAATGCGAATCTGAATACGAAACTGATCCCAATGGTCACAATTATCCTGCAAACTTGTCTCAATAACACGATAGAAGCTATTCAATTTCCTACCTTCAGGTGTGAAGACGATTTAATCAGTTTCTCACTCCAATGGAAAAGTTAAAGAACATCCTTTGGACCTATGTTTCCCTTCTACCATTGAGAATTTTGTATGCCCATAGTTTTTTATACAGTTAGGTAGATGACTCATGTTCAAACTGACTATTCATTGTAAACGGATCGAGGAATAAATACAGGATGGCCCACGAGGTTTTGGCCAGGGAATATCTCGGAACTCAATATCCTTTATCCCACGACGTTTTTTAATAAAATGTTGTGGATGATTTTTATAATTTTGCCTGGTTTTAATTATGACAAAAAATAAAGGACTATCCAAGTATATAGGGTGACCCTTAACCTAAATAATTTTGCAATTGCTCGTTTCAGACAACCACGCCACTGAACACGACTGCCGCAGTTGCCGTCAAATTGTTTGGAGATTGAAACAAGAGAAGAAAACAGCCGGAAACCAATGAGAACATTGACCCCAGCTGTTAAAGCTCAAATGTCTATAATAAATTCATCATTATTTTTTTAAGTATCCATGATTTCAAAGAGTTTATCTCGACATTTAGGTAACTCTGCATCTAATGTCACGAATCTCTATACCTTCACGCAACTAAGGTAGACTATGGTGTCGAAAACACCTGCCCAGCTGGCCATGATGAATCCCTTGGTCTCCGACTTCAGCACATGATCCCCGCTTCTCTATAGTCGCACAGCATGGAGAAGAGTGGATCTGAAGTCCTGTTGACTTCACAGGTTCCATACATTACCATTCTGTTATGAAGACACTCCAAACCAAAATGTTTGAGGCATCCCTATTGAAAAGGGGAAAGTTTTTATTTCGAATTATCGTAGCTTTTCTTGGTTCCATCTTGCCACACCTAAGAAACAGCAAGAATATTTGTTATCACAGTTTTATTCGTTCCTAATAGTTCTTATGACATGATATGACTGAGTTTATGCTAGTATTTGCCTGAAGTATGCCTCTTCAAAGATCACGTGTTCGGTTTGGAATATGATTTGACAAGATTTCATTATGGAACAAGTCATCCACAACGACATCAGCTGTCCAATACACCTCACAAGGCATCTAAACAAGAGCATGATGGATTGAGTAATACTTTTTGGAATGATAAATCAATCGGGAGCATAGCCTTGAGTTAAAACTCTTGAAAGATGATGGTGGGCTACAAATCCTCCTGCAGTATCATTATTTGAACTGCGCTAATGTTGTGGTATCTAAATTGGGTGGTTGAAGATACTCATAGATGTTATTTTATGAGGTATTTACCACATCAGCGGCTTGCTAGTTATTCGCTCATTATTATCATTAGTTATTCGAAACTGATGAGTTTATTTCTCCCATTTCATCCTTCAAAACAATGAAAAGCTACTTTACTTCATAAGATAGATGAAAGTCACACTGTGATGTGACTTATTTTTACAGTGCGAGTCCATAACATCAGATTCTTCTTCAAATTTTCCCCTCCTGTAGTAATCTTCCTAATGTCCTAATTCGGATATCCTTTTGCTTTTTTCTTTACTTTTGGTCAAGTAAACTTATTTCCTCAGAAAAACACTTGCGGTGAATAAAAACAAATTATGTGTTCACGAATAATCCAGGTTTTCGAGAAACTGATCAAAAAGCTTTTGCGAGCAAGAAATATGTCAACAAGCCAAACATTTTCGCATCACTTATTTTCACGATAGTTCGATAACAGTTCAGTAGTTCTTTTTTATAGCTGAAAATAACTTCCGGTTCCTGCAGTAGCACTGGGTAAGCGTCGATATAAGATCGCGAAGAGCCAGTGCTAATCCTTCAACGGTTGCGCCACCTAACCTTACTTTTTAAAAAACAAAAATTACTTTCAAGATCACGAAAATCAAAAACAACCAGTTAC
Source organism: Chrysolina haemoptera (assembly GCA_958298965.1). Classification (NCBI taxonomy): domain Eukaryota; kingdom Metazoa; phylum Arthropoda; class Insecta; order Coleoptera; family Chrysomelidae; genus Chrysolina; species Chrysolina haemoptera. The sequence continues at coordinate 10,939,653 of OY282596.1, read as the reverse complement.
AACGTATATTTATTTATTAGCAATGTCAATGCCAAAGTCATAACTGTGTTAAAATGGTAAAGAACATATATTTATATTTTCATGATTCTCGAATAAAAATGCAGCTTCCAGCGGAATTTCGATGTTCAGCGTGAGATCTCCGATGTAACCGCACTCAACGCGGCCATGGTTATCTGCACAATACAAGGAATCGGTACAAAACATGCGGCACTAGAAATACTGAAAAGTGCCAACATCTCCGAAACTATCAATATTTTACTATGGTCATATTGTGACATTCTGGTCAGTTATGAGCTGGACTATCATCCATCCAAAGAATGACGTTGAGTTTTGGTACACCCTGTATGTTATTTCGTTCATGCTGAACGATCATGATATTTCTGCCATATATCCAGTTTTGCCTCCCATGAATATTGTCGAAAATATTTTAATGGTATCGTGTGGTCATTGTAGAAGAATTAAAAACAAAATGATTTTTTTTATTCTATTAGTGTTTTCTAGGTCTTCGTGTATCATGTCGAGCGAAACAACAGAACTCATTAGATCTGGGATGGATTTCCACGTTTCGGCTTGGTTACTAAATTAAAATCCGGATTCAATGTCAGGAATATCATAACGACGAATATATATGTACGCGTGGAAATGTTAACCTCAGAGTTGACACAGATAATTGGAATTGTATTCACTGTCAGAAACATGTGGAAATGTTGGACATTTTTTGGGGGTTTTGTAGACATATATATTCATTCTCAAGTCATGAATTTTCAGTATAATGCAGCTCTAGCTGTTACTAATACATATTCGTATCTCATAAAATGAAATTAGTTAATAAATAATTCAGCAAATTTCCTATACTTTGGGAGTTCTGTTGGCAAGCATCGAGAAGACAATAACTTGTAGCCACCAGTAATATTTCAAATCATATTTTGTAAAGATTCGCAATGTCGTATACTTTTGTAAATAATAAGTTAAGTTCTTCAATAAATTATTAATTATAATTTAGAATGAAACTACTATCAAGAGTAGTCAGATAAAACTCTTTATTCTTCTCCATGACAACATTCATGTTTCTAAATATAATATGAGGTGTGATCTAACATATACAACACGAAAGCTATTTCTATTTTTTTCTGAGAAAATTTGAATCTGGGAATTAGTCATGTGTTCAGCTGCTTTATCAAAGGGCCAAGTTTCAGCAGCTTTATTATTTGATTTTTTCATTTGAACAAAAAATTTATTTAGTTTTTGATATAAAAAGAACTTACACGTTTTTTTTTTTATGTATGATTCCCACAATTTGCCAATACATTTTTTGTTCTAATGAAAAATTCAAATTGAAATTGTGTATATCATCATATATCATTGATAAACAGCATCGGGATTATTATGTCCTGAAGATATTTTAGTGACTTCTTATGAAGCAACTGAACACATGGCGAAATCACATATTTAAAATTTTCTCCGAATAAAATGAAAATGAAATAAAATATTGAATGAAAATAGAAATAAAAATAGCTTGTGAATCTTCACAAAACATGATTTAAAATATTTGTTTGCTTTTTCAGTGAGTTAGTTTATTTGTCAGAAATGTATTTTTACAAATATAAATTTTTATGTGGCAAAAAATCGATTTTAATTTTTTTTAAACTTTTCAAAACTTGTATATACCTATAAAACGTCATTCTGCACACGAAACTTTGCACACGAAAAGACGATCAGCACTGTGATTTTGCACTTTTGTGATTTGTTTTGATGAGAAAGAGATTACATTATATATTTTTACCCGGGCCACGCTTATCTCCGAAACCATTCAACCAATTTTAATGAAATTATGTAAATACTCATGTATTTGCTTGAGATAGTGGATTATTTTCATTTCGATTTTTCATTGCAAACTCAAAGATTGTTTTCGTAGAACAAGCAGCTTTTGCCCGCGACTTCGCCATAAAATGAATCCGTCAATAGTTATTTATGCAACAAGTGCAAAAAGTAAGTGTTTATTGCACTCATCGTGAAATTGTCCGACAAGGCCGTTAGGTTAGGTTAAGTCTGTATATATTTGGGGGCTGAATGCAACGAATCCAGACAGACCCTTTTACATACTTTCCTTTAACCATCGTGAATATTTCGTCAGCGTATCCCTTAGTATACCTCCTCTCCGGTTCGCGTATTGCAAAACCCCCTTGCAGTACAGAGCACGCCGAATTTTCCATGCTCTGTCATCTGTGTCACTCGGAGCTTTGCGAGTGACGATCGCGCATCTGGTATTGACAAACCCCCGTGCAATACAGAGCACGCCGTGTATTTCATGCTCTGAATCACTTGGGGCAAGCTAATCTAAAATGCGTGGATTCGTTTTTTGCTCGCGATTCTCATACAAACCTAACCTGAGCAAGCTTACCTTGCTTGCAACTTGAAAATGCGTTGATTTGTTGTTTTGCTCGAGATCAACATAATGGTAATTGCTCTGTCGCTTGACACTTCTTGGGCAGAGTTCCAAAGATGCGTTGAATCGCACTGGAATTTCCCTCTGCTGTGTAGAACGGAATCACAAGCAAAACCCAGTGCGACTCAGAGCATGGAAAACACGACGTGCTCTGTACTGCACGGGGGTTTTGGAATACGCCCTTGGTTCAGGTCTGTTAGGAGGCTGTCTACCACGAGGTTTCACAATAGTGGGGATCCCTCTGAGGAATTGCTGTTCTTGTTTCATCTTAATAAGTTTTCTATTAGGAAGCAAACCTATTATTTTTTTTCTTTTGATGGACAATTTTTGTGAGAAGCTTAGATGAGTACTCACCAATAGTGGTGGCATCCTCCACAATGATGTCTGCGTAGTAATTTCAGAATTTTGAACGGTTCAGCAACACAAAACTATAAACATCAAATGAAATCACAATGCCGGAAAATGTTGTTTGAGATCAAAGGATAACTTCGAAATATGACAGGCAGCATATATAGCGTATCGACTATCCTTTCCGAATCATTGAAGCTTCGTCGGCTCTTTTGCAACGGAATGCTGGAAAGATATGCGAGCCATGCAATTACTCAATAACACGGAATAACCTAACAGCATCAGCGAGGCATCCCGATGCAATTCTTTCGTGAAGAAAGAGAGCGTTTATACCACGTGTTCCATGTAGGATTTGGATATGTACATCTTTCGGACGCTGGAATACATACAGGGTGTTTCAAAATTGAATGCTGATCGTAAAGGGCGATAATCCATGGTTGATTTAAAAAACAACCGCTTTATTTCTGAGATAAGTAAAGGGTTTTGAAATTGAACAAAAATAATAAATGATACGTCACTGTGTGTTTTTTTTTCTTCTAATGAATATCATATTTATAACTGTCCTCTATCTTCTCATGAAAATGGTCTTCTGACCTTCTTTCACCCGGTGGACAGTTTTCGATAAAAAAAATAAAAAGCTAGGGACTTATTATAAAAATGATATGTGTTAAAAAACAGTGACGTATCATTATTTCCATAAAAAATATGGCAGAGCATGTTAAGAGGGACGCCACTGATGGGAATTGAGGAAACATTCATCATAGAAAAACTGTATTTTTTATGCGTACTCTCCATGTACCATCTCATAAAGCGGTTGTCTACCTATAAGCATATGAAAAATTTTTCTCAAATGAATTCAAGGATTATCGCCCCTCAGGATTAGCATTCAATTATGAAACACCCTGTATATCCAAATGTGAAAAGTTTTATCTGTGAGCCAGGCTATCAATCGCTTCACGACGTTGTGCCCTCAGTTCTTCAATATCCGGAAAAAAACGACTAAGTAAGTTCCTTGAACATTCGAAACTTCCTTCTTTATCATACCTAATCAAATAACTTTAGATACCGTGACAAAAAGATAAAAATTTTGAATAAATCTCAAGTAAGGTCACAACAAAGTTATTTTTTTTTACCATTTTCTTTTCTTTGAAGCATCAGTAGTTAAATGCCTCGTGTGATTTGACCTTATAATTAACAAAGGGAAATCATCTTCCGAAATGTTTCGAAACACCGTGTATTTCAGTTTTTTTGTTGTGAGACCCGAGTCTCTAACCATTTTCTAAAGTAATTTTCAATGCTGTTCGCATACTTTATGACCATTGCTGGTAGATTTTTACTGAACTTTCGGCCATAACGATAAATATGAATATAGCAACAAAGTTTTTATGAATTTTTCATTGCTTATGATACTTATTCATACTAACTGTACTCTGTAGAACAAGGAATAATGGCATTTGTTATGTACCTCTTTATGGAGACGTATTCATATTATTATTTTTCATTATAGTATAAAGACGATTGGTATATATTTTTACATCATCATCATGCAATATACCACAACGTAATACAGTTCGACTCAAAGTTTATTGTCTTATCTTGCTTCCATTAAATAATCATGTTGTGTGAAGTGAAGAGAAGATGCATTCATTCTCTCATGAATTTGGTATTGGTCCAATCTAACAACGTATCATTCCAAAAGTCCTGACACCTGACTGATTTGTTATGCTCAAACAAGAACTAGCCAGATATTCAATCTATTATCGGAGAATTGAAAAACAATAAATCACATGGTTTTAATGCTCTGAAGTCAGAAACCATCAACAACATATCATAATACCTGGGCAAACCGTTGGTATTTTAGTTGTATTGCATTGATATACTGGCCTTCGGTATTTTACCAAAACACCATTATTATTTAATATTCAGCAAAGCTGAAAGTGATTTGGGTAGCACTATCACCAGAATCTTTTATAAGCAATTTTACCAGAATGGGCGAAAAGAAAGATGTCCCTTCGAAAAAGGGTTTGGAGGTGGAAGGAGGGGTCGGGCTTGTGTCCACTAATACACTGGAAAGCAAAAGAACGTGAGAAGGGACTAGACTGTAGATTCTAGGGTGGGTCGTAAACGCTATGCGGCCCACCAGCACTTCGAGCTATCCGATCTCTCCGATTTGCCCATGTTTCTGAGGCGATACCACAGAGAGTAGTGACCAGTGAGGAGTCCCTTCACCAATTTGAAGCCTTTCTTGTCCAATCGGAGAAGATGTTTGGCTTTCCTTGGTTATAGGCTCATTAGCCTTTGTCATGGAACTCTAACCCAGTGAGATTTCATTTGATCGTTTTCCCTGCGTCAAAACTCTTTTTTCAAATGGGATTTGAATAGCCCACAAAAAGATGTTGGGCCATGAAATTATGTATTGGTTTCTTCTTTGCCAGTGCAGTTTGCCCATCGAAGTGACCTGGATGTTTGAGGTCAGTTGTCTCAGGAGATGCTTGCAACTCCAAGTCAGCTAAGACTCACTAGTGTATGGTTTCGAGCTCTTAGTGCTGATTCGCTATCAAACAGTACATAGATAATTTCCCTCCAAACTCCCATTTATTATTATTATTATTACTATATATGTATGTATGTTCGGTCAAATCTTGCAACTGAATTATGGCGCAATTCTAGTCGTCTGAGTTCCTTGAAATTTGGCAGGTGTTCATAATACAAAATGACACAATGATAATGTATTATAGAAGTTTTGCTGGAGAAGAAAACGAAATGGCGGCTCTAAGATGGTGAACGAGATTTGTTATTTTATTCCAAATTGATATGTGGGGGGTTCATGAGGTCGAATATCATGAATTATTTTGTTAAAATTCATGAATTCAAGATGGTGGCTCCAATATGGCAAACGAGTTTTGTGATTATGGTCCGATTCGATTCCAAATTGGTATGCACGGGTTTTTGGGGTCAAATATTATAAAGTTTTTGTCGAAATTCATCAAAATAAAAGATGGCTAGTTTTGTTAAACGAGTTTTGTAATTATGGTCTGATTCTTTTCATAATTGGAATGTAGGAATATTTGGGGTAGAAGATCATGAATGTTTTGTTAAAATCATTAATGAAGATGGCAGATCCAGGATGGCGGACGAATAAATATTTAGATGGCCTCATCATTGAAGAGCTAGATAGTTCAACATTCACAGGACACAGGCCTTGTGATAATCATGCTTCATCAAACATCCATAGAAAAATGCGTAATAACTGAAAAGCACACAATAAAATAATTAAAATGAAAGTTTTTGAAGGCAAGCTTTCATTCAAATGCATATTCAATTCCAAACTTGTTTTGTTGTACAATTTTTTATATAAAAATGCAAAAGACCTCTTTGAATATCATTCTGTAATCATATCAATTATGAAAAATGCGCTATCCACATTACCCTCGTAGTTCATATGACGAACGCTAAATGAATCGAATAACTCGTTATAGTCTGTCAAATTATAATTCCCAATAATTTCCATAATAACCTGATTGCTATCGATAGCCAATTTGATATCTAGGAAAATAATATCCAGTTCTCGTTCAGTTTTATGATCGATCATTATTTGATGTCATATATTACAGTTTATGTAATGAGAAAAATAGATATACTCAACTCATGAAACATGTCATTAACTATCTATTCCTGAAAAATCAGGAGTAGATAGACTAATTCGCTTTCCACTGTAGGGATTCCAGAAATGCTCAGACATATATTTCAGTAGTTGACTGAATTATTTCGGACTACACTGGTTATGATGAAAATTTGTAATTGAACAGTATTATTTAAATTCTTCAGAAAGAAAAAATTTAACATTAATATCAAGGTTTCATACATAAACATTTTCAGGTGTTAACAAGTACAGTAATTTTTATTGAAAATTTCACTCAAACTTAATAGCAGTTTCAATGTACTATTGGTGGCCCTGGTGGCGCGTAGGTAGTGTGCCGGCTTGCTGATCCAAGGTATGATATCTACTGTCTTGCGACAAGGCAGTATGATTTTTATTTTAAGAGCATCCATTCTGAGAGAATTATCTGGGTAGAGCCTGCGGGTCTCATGAGTAAATTTCAATATTTCATCCGTATTTCCTCGTCTTTTCGGACGATGTTCGTTTGGGAGTCCCTGTATTCAGTATTATTATTATAATTATTTTCACCCTCCTGTCCAAAAGTTGTATATTCCCGAGATGAGCTTTTTATTTTCAGGGGTTGAAACCCCTGAAAGTATTGCTTGGGTGGAAATTATGTTGAAATACTGAAAAAAAAGTATTTTATGTGATTGAATATAATTTATGATTTACTGTAATTTTACAACACTTCAAAACCACTTCTCATTACTGAATTGAGAAATTCATTCATTCTCAACAGTTTAAATTATTTAATTATTCAAGGATTATAAATTCAAATCTCCTCACTATCATGTCCATCATTTTTTTTCAAATCATTGCAACATTCTGATCCTGAAAAACCACATCCTTTAACGATTTCTTCAAAATTCTTCGTGGTATTCTGTTCACTAGAATATCTTTCTTGATTTGCGTTGGTTCGATAGGTACCATTAGGTAATTCATATACAATTTCAGCTTGACATTTTAACGTTTTGATGACTAAACGGCCAAATTCGGCTATTTGCCGAAATAAATACTCAGTTCGCGAAATGATCAAAGCCAAATGATCAAATGCCGAAAATAGGTCCTATTTTGGTATCTTTTCAAACTGATTTACAGTTCCTCAAATGCCGAATATGAATGTATTTCGGCAGATTATCATTTTTTCCTTTGCATTTCACCGATTGTGCAATTAGGAATGCACAGATGTCGATTACAGGATTTTGGTTAAAAAAAAAGGCTATTTATCAATGGGAACAATATTTATTTTTCAGGAACAGCTCATTATTTCGAATTGCTTTAATTTGTCTACTTATTGCAACAAGAAGAACTACATATCATGACACTTGCTCTTACATTTGATCTTGCTTGCAACACATTTACACTTCTTATTCTGTCACTGTTTTTTGCAATTACATCTTGTAAATCCTTGCTTGGATCTCGTTTCCTTAGCAGCAATCTGTCTCATTGGAAATGGCGTTGATAAAACATCTTTTGAGCCACCATGTAGACTGCGAAATGTTTTTTCTTGTAGCCCTTATCAATATACATATATTGAAGTGGGCACATTTTCGACAATATAATTTGTTTGGCGTCCAGAGACGTGTCGTATACGCCCCACCCTGTATAGTGATAAAATATTGATTGAAATTTAAAATGATATTGTGAAAAGTTGGATTTCGGTGCATTTGTTCTGTACCCAAATATCAATGTTCTATTAATGCATATTTACTCTTGTTCTAATTCACAAATCAGACAATCCCTTGGTATTTTCGTTGTTCATAAACCGTTTCATATATATTTACCCCGTTGGTAATTCCATGTGGGATTTCTCGTTCTGCCTTATGCTCTTGGGTTGCCTTCTAATTGTAGAATTGCTTAATAATTATGAAACTGGTGCGGCTAATAGCTGGTAATAATTGAACGGTCCTGATGTTGAATGGAAATGAGAAAATCAGAAGAAGCGATATACCGGAGAACGTAACATTACTACCGAAGACTCTCTGGTGGGCCACAGCTGCTCTTCAACTTTTAAACGATGTGCTTTTACCTTTCTAATGGAAGTTTTTAGAGAGTGTATATTCCGAATGGAATGGTTATAGCTTCGTGTATGTCTTGACAACAGACAACATTACCCCATTTCTATCAGAGTGGATTATAATTATTTTCGTGATAAATATTTCGAGTTGTAACTCGGAATTTAGTAATTTTTCGAGTTGCAACTCGGAATTTAGTAATTTTCCGAGTTGCAACTCGGAATTAGGGAGAAAAAAAAATAAAAAAATGATGGCCCTTCTACGCTTCCGTACTACATACATTCTAAGCTTCAAACACTGCCAAACATGTCATAGACACAGTTCAAATCGATGGACACGTTTATTCCATTCCGTTCATGAATTGGTGTTTAGTTTATAAAGCTGACTCCTGATCAACTTCCGCTTATTAATTATTTGTTTTTTTTTGCTAACATTGTAAAAAAAATGCCATCAAGCTACTGTCGTCCCCCTGCGTTGCTTGGCTCCAGATATCGTTGACACTCGTGGTCTACTGTTCGATTTAATTTCTATGAATACGTTTTTTTTTTCATTTCTTGTGAACGAATAAGAAATTTTGTTCTATCGTTAATCATCAAACTCTCTAAAATACTCGGTTCCACGCCTTTGTTTTCGACATGAAGGATTTCGGGAACGATGTTCATGTTCAAACACGAGGTTTTCTGTTTATCAATAGATGGCAAAAGAATTTCTTTCCTTTCGTTCATGAAACTATGTTCAGTTATCCACTTTTCGAATGTTCTATTTATTTGTCCAATGTAAAACTATTTCAAGAATTTTCTTATTGTTTTATTGGGTTCTCCAGTGAAGAAAATAATGTTTTGAATCTTAGTTGGCCTCTCAAGTGTTTTTCAGAAGAACAAACTTCTTGAATAATTACTTTTGTATATAGTGTTTTTAGACAGTAGGTTATCTATCAAAGAAGATACATAACCATTGTTAACCAGAATTTGTTCGATAATGTCTAGTCCCTCATTGAAATTGAATGTTCTAGAATGAATATTGACTAATCTGTATTACTATGTATTATTTACTATAAGCTATGTACTACTTAATGTTAATTAATATGGGTGGGTTTAGCTATTATGTATTTTCATGTGGTCGGTGGTTTGGCGGTCTAAGGCGCAGGCCGTTCTAAGCTTCAGTATAGCGGTAGTCGGTTTGAGCCCGATCTAGGTACGAGGGATTTTTTCTCGAGTACTCAATATCGAAATCGATAGACGACCACAGGCCTTGTTGAAAGGAAGTGTATTGTGTGTTGTCTAGATGCCAATCTCGTCTAGTGCTAGCTTGGAGTACATGCCGGCCACCCGAGATGGTGCTGTAGGTTTTCCACGTTTTCCTGCAGCTGGAAAGTGAATACTCCACCAAAAATCAGTAAGTCGCCCCGGAGCGTCACGGCAAATAATAATAATAGCCGTCCTCTACACGCACAGGCTATGCCTTTTCAATCATTTCAACGTTAGGGGTCTCATCCAGAGTGACCCGTCGAGCTCAGTCCTCACATAGATATGCCGTCACTTTGGAGGCATGCCAAACATCTCTTTACCAGGGCTCGTTTTTTCAACAAACGGAAAAGCTTTGCCTCGCTGCCTCGGGAGGTGTTTTCAGTGGCAAACAGCCTTTCCAAATTGAAGAAGAACACGTATCCCTACCTATACTTTCCCTTGGCTCTCACAATGTGCCCTGAACAATACAGTATTCTCCTTCTCGTTGAAAATAGAAAGTAGCGATACGCATATACTCTGGCTCTGCGAGTGCTTGTCAAAACTAAGGTTTCTAACGCTGGAAGAAGAAGAAGAACCAAGAGCACCCAGATTCATGGAAGATTCAAAAACTATCCTAAGGAGTTCTGCATCGAAGACAGAGTTTGATGAAGACCGCTTAGGCAATTTCAAGGGCATATACAGTATCGGAAACTTTTCATCTGGGGTATAGGCAGAAATCTACGCGAGCAACAAGGAACGCAATGTTATGATAATACCACATAAATAAGAGAGACGCACTACTGCGCGCTTCTCCTGTTCCTTCACCCGACGAATTAACAGCTCAGTCGATATCCCTTCCTCGAGCGAGTAGAGGAGAAATTGTAATGCTCTCTCAACATATAGTAAGCTTTTCTTCACGTTCTCATAAAACCACCATACCCAAGATGAAAACTTTTCGATACTGTATAGGTCGCTGTGTATAGATGATTGTGGCATGGAAGGCTTCAATCTAATTTGATCTTATCTCTAAAAAAATTTGTAAATTTTCTCTATTTGCTTGTTTGATTTCTTCATACATTTATGAATAGAATTATCATGATACTGCTACTTCATTTGAAAGAATAACTCATTAGCATACATAAATATTTGGTCAATAATAATGCTCTTCTATTTTTTCCACTTGATAACAGTTACTGTTGGCTTCCAAATGAATTATAAATTTTTAGTTCAAGTTTCCCAACAAAACCATTTCAGAATGAAAGACTTCTGAAGTTCTGTGTGCATATGGTATTGACTTTTCCTTTATTCCCGAGTTGCTTTGTTTAATAAGCGATGGAACGCATAAAAGTACCCCGGTTGAGTTAATGCATATTCTGTTGGTGATTTTGATAATGGCCAAAGGAATTAGATAGAATGGAAATGGAGTAATCGGACTGTAACGAATGACGATTCAACGGCGGATATATCATGATATTGCCATAGTTGCTCATTTCCACCGATTTTCCGGAAAATTATCATGAAATGAACGGTCCTTCATGATTGTTTCGGAATGACTCGCATAATACACATGACAAGAACATGAAATATTATGTATTGTGAAACTTTTTCTACAGGAAATTCAAAAAGGCCTTCATACTCACTAGTTTCTGATATTTTTCGTGAATAATGAAATACATTGATAACATTTCCTATTATTATATTGAAGATGGAGGTTCAATATACGGGCCATTTGTCCTATCTTTATATACAGAGACCGCCAAAAATTATGTATATACATTTTGGCGGTCACTGTATAAAAATTTGTGCATCCATACGAAAGTGAATTTCTCCCAAACGGCTGGACCACCGATTTTGATGATTTTTTTTGTGTGTGTTCAAGGGGAATCGGGAATGGTTTTAACTCACAATTCGGTACACTAAAAAATATTCTTTTGGTTAATTTTTTATTTTTAAGCTTAAATCTGCTTCCAGTGCCTTCGCCGCTGACTTCGCCATAAAATGAGTAACATTGACTTCGCCATAAAATCGGGTTAGTTGGTGGAAACAGAAATATACAACATCGATATGCAGGACGTCTGCTGGGACCGCTACTATAGTATATACAGGGTGGCCCAACGAAAATATAACACCTCAATTTTCCGAGTTTAAAATTGAATGAAAATGAGGAAAATTGCTCGGACCGGTCAATTTCTGATTCGAGGGAGAACAACTTTTCCGCTTTTGTCATCCCCGTAACTTCAACCCCCTGACGGAGGTTAGCACAACCCCTCGATTTTGAATAGGGATGAGGGGTGTTGCGAAAACTAATTTTGAAGATCTTATCGAGTACTCTCTGACCCTAAAATTTCGCTTCAAAATATCCATCGAAAATGAAATAACAGCTAAATAGTGAAAGAGACAATGTGGAATTTATCTCGAGAATATCATTTGTATCCACCGCATTTCCAAGGTATTTATTATTTATGTTATTGATTTTTTGTCCAAAAAAGTATTGATTTTTTTTCCAAAAAAAGTATAATTTTTAAAATTGCAAAGCGCTTTCGAATTTCGTCATCTCCAGTGCTCCAAGTCAGGTTATGTCAGGTTATATTTGAAAAGACTTTTGGTGCATAAATAGATATCAGATGTAATTAAATGTCCAAAAGGAAAAGTAGATGTTATCTGTCCCATATATATTCCACTTTGTGAGAATTTGCGAAGAGAAGGGTATCATTCGTTTTATCGATCAACATATTGTTGATTAAATTGAAAATTTATCCGCCATATTGTAAGTTAGAAGTTTGCACTTGATTTTCTCTTCTGGTCCTTATGGAATTCACTCCTGCAACGTTAATTGGAACTGATGTGTTCAACAAACCGGATAATTAATGTTAAAGTTGGAGAAGGCAACTATAGTTATAAAGTTGTCTCGTGCAGGCTATCATCAAATGTTCATTGTATATTCCTCAAATCAATCGAGATACAAGTGAAGTGAAGTCCCGAAGCAACCTGATATACAGGGTCCTATAATACGCGGTCTCCCATATATCCATAACAAAACAGATAAATGAATGATTTTTCGCTCTTGAGGTCTGTAAAATGACAATGATGACACACATGATTTTTCTGATCAGGTTTTCGAAAAACAAACCTTCATTTCCACAAGACTATCGGTTTCTTTGCGAAAAATAAAGATTACTTTATACATAACACACTTGAGAAAATATTGAAATATTCAGGATAGCCAGTTTTATTTTCAGATTTCTTCGACTCATTCCGCGAGGTCAGAAGTCCCAGAGAAATTAATTTTTGGTCAAAGTTGAACCTTGGTGGCTTTCGCACGATATTTCAAAAAATGATCTGTATAGCAATCAATGATAATAATAGTGAAACTCCCTCATGGACACTCACGGAGTGTACTCTGCTGGTATAAAACAGCTATTATTTTTATTTTCGTTGCGCCCATTACTTGAGCATTAAAGGAATTAGTTAGGAATTATTGGGCATTCCTCGAGCATTACATGGGTACTACAGGAATAATTGAGAAGTGAGAGAACAATTATAAGCCAAAAAAAAAGGTCTACTGGGTATTACTCGGGTATTAGAGGCATTACTTACGATTTTTGGGAATTATTGTTATCAATATTCTCAGCGGTTTTCCCTCGGGTTCCCCCTCGGAACTACCACTGAGGAAAATCAAACTATCGTTGATTAAAGTTAATATAAATAGGAAATGGGTCATGTTGCTCAGTGGTTGAGACTTTCGCGTTCGAAACCATTGACTGCTGGTCGGCTAGGTTCGAATCCTTAGCGACTACAGATTTTCATCTGATGGCCCGAGAAAGTGCTAGGAATCGCACGTTAAAAGGTAAGACCTCGTTAACGATTAATCCTTGGCTCGCACAAGTTTCGACTTTTGAGGGCTGCCGTTCGGCGGGGACGACAGCTGGTTAACGGAAAAATCAATTTTAACAACCAATAGCGATTGTTTTTTATCGTATTGTTGAATAAATAAACATTAAAAGTAAAACATCTCTATTTTTGAAAACTACGGTCGACGGAAAAGTTTTGTAACAAACTAGTTAATTGAAAAGGCGATTAACAATCTCGAACATTAACGCGCTCGCTCCGCTCACGCGCTAAATTATCTCGATTGTTAATCGCCCTTATAAATACACTTGTTCGTTAAATAACCATTACTATTGGCAATCCAGCATAGAATGAAAGCTTTCACGGCCGGAAGTAAAATCAAGAAGTATAGTTTCCGGGCTTTGAGGCCGTGGTCGGTTCAACTTCGTGGAGGCGGACGCAGAATTTAAAAAAAATTACGACCCTGACTAAGAATCGATGACTCAGAATCGAATTTTTTTTCCAAAGCTGAGCTTTGAATGCTAGATAAAATTTTCCAAGTGCATACCCAAGTAGCATTTTGGCGACGACAACCACACAAAACACCATAATTAACGTTGTAGTTGGTGTAGAAATTAGTCATTTATGAAACGACGCTCTCTAACCCACCGCTTAACGTTGTTTTAACGTTGAACATGGCATCAGTCAAGCTTCGACGTTGTCATAACGTTTACTCAACCGACTACAAGTAGTAAATATTCTAGGAATGGAAATGAAGTTCTAAAAACGTTCAAGTGACAACTTTAGTTATTTTAAATGTTTTGTGGGATTCAACTAATCAGTGGGTAATTTTTCAGTTAAGTTGAAAATGTTTTCAAAACTATCTTAAGTTTAATTTCTTTAGGATTAGGAACAAGTGCCAACCTGAATAGAGAGATATTGAGGAAAGCAACTACTTTTTCAGAGGAACAACTGTATTATAGCCAGGAGAAACAACTTGATCATGACCATGTACAACAGTTTAATAATTTGGAAGAACTGAGGGAAAAACGCGAAAGAGACGGGTTACAAAATGTGGAGCGGAATGTATTCGTCAGTTGGAATTGGTTCAGTTTTTGGTCCGATAAGCAACTCCAGTCGCGCTTTTGGCATAAAGTTGGTTGTACGGCAGACTAACGTTAAAAATTAGTATATTTTAAGTTACCTGACAACCAAGGTCGCGTTGACGACTTGTATACTCCTACGCCATATTGAAAGTGTAATTTTATTTGGAAACAAGGTCGGCCAGTAAAACTTGGGATGTAAAACGAACATTTACAAAGGTTTTTAAACCTCAATTTAGTTTTCTAGGAATAATTCAGGTATTCCGTATTTAGTTCACGCTTGAATCGATATCAACATTGAAAATTGTTAATGGAAATATATATTTCTTATTCTTGACATTTGAAAACTTCGCAACAGATTGAAAGCCCACGTGTTTTTTAGCATGAATCAATGGTATATTTGACAGTAAAATGTAATGCGTTGGCAATTTCTGTTCCGTATTCGTTATTTTTCGGTAATATTAAGCATGAAATATTTCAATATTAACTTGCGGTAGTAGTTGCCAAAATCAAATATTTTCTGAACACCATAGAAAATAAACTGTCATTGCTGCTTGAGAGGGCGCTGGTGTGGAGTTGTTCTTAAGTAAATTCAGCAACGTTTAGGAAACGACCAACTGCTACCTACAGTTGCAGCAGAAACGTTGTAAAAACCCAAAAATGATTGAACAAATTGGTGTAAAACAGGGTTGTGACAACGTTGTGTTGACGTCGGCAACGCAACTTATGTTTGGTTGCACAACTTTTTCGAAGACGTTGCCGCAACGTTGAATTGCTACTTGGGTAGTTGAATGTTCAAATTACAAAGATCTTCAAACTCAATAAATATTGGTTTCTTTCAATAAACAATCCCCGACAGTTTGAGGATTGATCCATGACTTTTAATTGAGCATGCAAACCTTTGTTCGAACGGATCCCGGATTGTTTTGGGACAACTGTCATTCAAAGGGCAAATCTTGAGAATTTTTTTTTTTAATTCATAACGGGCGTTTTTTAACAGTTTAAAAAAGAATTATAGAACATTTGAACGGTAGGTATGGCTTTGTGATTGAAATTCTGGTTTATTAAAAATTTGGGGGTGGAGGTCACAGCTCCGAGGGATGGAATGTATATCGGGTGAATTTCATCGCCAACGATGCCCCCCTCGAAAATGTAGTTGACGTGTCCGAGCGTTTCTATATAATTCGGTTCTGCCGTCCTATAGAGCCGCTGTTTCGTTTTCAATGGCCCAGTCTGTATATAGAACTGCAATAGAATGAACTAGTGTTGTAGGCTTATAGCTCTGGATAATGGCAACTTTATTTTCGAAACGCGCGTCGAGTGGAAGTTACGTTGTTTTAATGTTTTTTGGTAGCTTCTATTTTATTAATTGTATTCACTTCAAAGGTTTCAAATATTCATTTATTCGATTTGATTTTCCATTTCTGCAGATTTATGACGTTTAATTTTTCTCTCACTGTGACATTTTATAAATAAACTCCTCGAACCTAATAGCAAAAGAGAATTCAAAAAGTAGTTACTGAGTATCTGTTAATTTTCTGAAAAAACTGACGGATGAACATGTTCAACACTCGTGAGACAGATAAAGAAGTAAGTATATCAACTTGAAAAGTGCATTCAGTGCCTGAGCAATTTCCCTTAACAAATTATATAGGTACATCATTCTACCCTAAGGAATCAATAAACATTATTGAACATCTGATAATGGATGGCATTTTCTTCGAAGCGACTACGGCACCCACTGGTCACTGTCACTGTCAGAGGACGAAGTTACATGGCTTTAATGGAAGGAGAAAGGAGAAAATATTCCGAACGATAAATCACCCGGAATAGTTGGGGCGAAATGGCCCTTCATTGAAAATAATTGATGCGAGCTTAATTTTACAAACTTCATGAATAGGCTGATATGCCAGGAATCGCAGCTGAAGTCGGATATATTGGGTGCTCAGGAATTTTGTACACAGTTTGTCTTGGTGGATATGAACGTCAGACCTTTGATACTTGAGACCATGGCCCACACAAGAGTGGGGCTGGGTGGACCCCTGGATCCAAGGCCCGTGCCTGGGAGGGAGCCCGAGCCAGCCCACTAATTATTTTTTCAATTATTATAATAATAGTAGTGTGTTTAATAACTATATTTATTGTGGCCATCTTTATATATAAAAATCTTCTGTGCAACCATACGGCCCTGAACTCCTAAACAGCTGGACACTGCTGTGCGCCCCTCCTGTTACCCCACCCGACGGACCACGTGCAATGCGACATAGTGCACACAGCGTACGTCGATATCCCTTCCTCGAGCTAGTCGAGGAGACATTGTAATGCTCTCTCAATATACAGTGCGGCTTTTTATAGTCCCCCCCCTGTTAACTTTTGAACGGTTTGACGTAGAGCGATAAAAAAAAACATTTCAAAAGTTTCACCGAAATATAACGCATTGTGATTGCTCGATAGATGGCGCGGGGGGGCACAAAAACCTAATTTTTTTAAATGGCATGGGGGGTCAAGTGACACATCGTTGAAAAGAGAATTGGATTCTCTTTTCAACCATATATTTTTTTTTTAAATGCCGTTTATATGTTTTTCGACAATAAGCATTTGAAGTGTCAATGTAACAAAAAGAAAACAAACTATTATGACATGTAGTATTTAAATAATTAGAAGCAAAATTGTTGTCAATTAACGAAGCAGGTGTTCGAAATGTCCACCTAATACTTCTTGACAATAAAAAATTCAACATGTCTGCAGTTATGCCAGCACAAACCCGTGTTATTCGTTCTTTAAGTTCTTCCAAAGAGTTGGATTGTTGCTCATACACTTTGGATTTGACGTATCCCCACAGAAAGAAGTCACAAGGTGTAAGGTATGGTGATCGTGCCGGCCATTCGATTGGTCCACGACGTCCAATCCATCTCACAGGGTATGTTACATCCAAATACTCTCGAACTTGACGTTGGAAGTGAGGAGGGGCCCCATCTTGCTGGAAGGTGATGTGTTCCTGAAATTCGTTCATTTTCTTCTAATATTCCAAGTATGAGTGGTTCAACCGTATCTCTTAGTAAATCCAGGTACAAATTACCGTTTAAGTTTTCTTCCAGAAATAAGGGACCTACAATATGGTCTCCCAGAATTCCAGCCCACACATTTACTTTCTGTGGGAACTGTGTGTGACCTTCTCGAAAGATATGGGGATTTATATCACTCCAGTATCGCACATTTTGTGTATTCACATTACCGTTCAAAAAAAAGGTACTTTCATCTGAAAAACAAATATTCCTAATGTAATTGGGGTTCCTAGCTATCTTTTCCTCCATAATTTCACAAAATTCCATTCTTCGGTCTGGGTCGTCTTCTGTGAGTTGGTGTAACATTACTAATTTGTATGGATGGAACTTGTGTTTCTTCAAATATTTTTTTACTGTAGCTGTTGGGACCCCAATCGTACTTGCTACACGAGAGGTACTTTGTTGCGGATTTACCACCATTTCGGCAATTATCGAAACCTTTGTCTCTTCCGGAATTGATTTTCGACCAGCTCCACCTTTCCTACGAACACTGCCAGTTCTGTTGAATTTTTCAACTAGTTCCCTCAAATATTTCCGAGTTATAGGATGTTCAGGAAATTTCACATCAAACCCTTCAAAAGTTATTGAGGTAAGGTAAGGTAACGAATTCAGATCCGCTCTTACACTTGACACTTCAAATGCTTATTGTGAAAAAACGTGTCAACGAAATTAAAAAAGAAATTAGATGGTTGAAAAGAGAATCAAATTCTCTTTTCAACGATGTGTCACTCGACCCCCCATGCCATTTAAAAAAATTAGGTTTTTGTGCCCCCCCGCGCCATCTATCGAGCAATCACAATGCGTTATATTTCAAAAAGTAGTATCGGTGAAACCCTCGAAACGGTTTTTTTTATCTCTCTACGGCAAACCGTTCAAAAGTTAACAGGGGGGGGACTATAAAAAGCCGCACTGTATAGCAAGCTTTTCTTTAGGCTCTAATGAAACCACCATACCCAAGATAAATACTGTACGTATATCAAAAATTAATAAAATGTCTCAGTATCATTTGATGTTTGCAAATAAAGGAAATGAGTACTTATTCATTCCGACATTGAAACAAGAAACATGAAACGGGAAACATAAAAGGGGAAACATGAAACGGGAAACGTGAAACGGGAAAAAAATTTCTGTGCATCCATACACATCGATATACAACGTTTGTCGGGACAGGTAGTTTTTATTAAAAAAATAATTTTATGAATAAAGTTTAGTTGTATTTTCAGGTTTACCTGTACTTCGGACTTCCATCATCTTAATGGTTGAAAGATTTCTACTTATTTCAATTCTTCACTACGTTTCGATTGCTTGAATCTGCAATCGTCTTCAGGTGAATACTGTATTCACCTGAGGCGTAGCGAAAAATTGAAAGGAGTACAAATCTTTCAACCATTAAAACGATGGAAGTCCGACATGCAAGTAATCAAGTAAGTACATCATCTTTAACCTTCAAACAGAAGTGAGTGAATGATGATGTCGCTGTTAATTTCTGTTAGCTTATAGAAGTTGCATATAGTTTTAAAACATTTTCCATTATGCGGTTTTTTACATTTAATTAGTGAAAAGTCATTTATTAAATTCTGTCACAGAGGAGATCCCCTTTCTAGTGAAATACACACTATAAATAAGATACTCAGCAATTGAAAAGCACTTTGGTACCTACTCACCGAAATGAGAGGATTTATTTTAGTTCGAAAATATGAATAAGACATTCATAAAACATGACACATGAAACGGGAAACATGAAAGGGGAAACATGAAACGGGAAACTTGAAAAGGGAAAAGAATGTCTGTGCCTGGCAGACTATAACGTTTTAAAAATTAGTGTACTTTTAGTTATCTAAAAACCAAGGTCGCGTGGACGACTTGTATACTCCTATAATTCATAGGTATCCCGTTTAGTTCACGCTTGAATCGATATCAACATTGAAAATTGTAAAAAAAAATATATTTTTTATTCTTGACATTTGAAATCTTCGCAACAGATTGAAAGCCCGCGTGTTTTTTAGCATGAAACAATGGTATATTTTGACAGTGAAATTTAATGTGTGAGCAATTTCCGTTCCGTAATCGTTATTTTTCAGTTATATTGAGCATGAATATTTCGATATTAACTTGCGGTAGTAGTTGCCAGAAAGTTTTTTCTTAGTGTCCATTTTGGCCAGCAGTAAATTGGTTGATAAATCAACTATTTTCTGAACATCATAGAAAATAAACTATCATTGCCGCTTGAGAGGGCGCTGGTGTGCAGTTGTTCTTAAGAACATTCAGCAACGTTTAGGAAACGACCAACTGCTACCTAGAGTTGCTGCAGAAACGTTATAAAAATCCAAAAATAATTGAAAAAGTTGGTGTAAAACAGGGTTGTGACAACGTTGTGTTGACGTCGGCAACGCAACTTATGTTTGGTTGCACAACTTTATCAAACACGTTGCCGCAACGTTGAATTGCTACTTGGGTTAATAGTACTTTTGAAATGTGGACCATGAATTTGAATCGTAGAATACCAAGAATGAGAAGTCAATTATACAACTGGAGGTAATATTAATTCAAAGTGATATTTTCGAGGAAACTATAATGGAATCCAATCCAATCCGGTAATAATTTCAGTAAACAGCATTGTTTCGTGGTCTTGATTTCAGCCCTGTAGTGAAGTTTATCCCTCCATGGTGATAAAACCTTACGGTGGTATAATATACTACTAAACATTTCCCAAAACTGTTTCATATGCAAAATAGCACATTTTTTGGACCATCCTCGAGCAAATAGTAAAGAACTTAAGCATTTCAGGAGTTCCTTATTTTTCTTTTGCATTGTCTACAGAAAACAATGCAATCTTACTGATAATGTGGAAAAATAATGAATTCGACACTTCAGCACGTTCTCATTGAAAAAAGCATGGAGCTCAATATTCATCCATGAAGGAACGGTATCATGTTTGAATATCTATGTAGGTAATAGTATACAGTGCGTTCAAGAAGACCCAACTGATCTGTAAATAACTCTTGAATGGCTCGAGAATGTCATGAGATATGATTGTGTTCCTGAAACAGAGAGAGAAAGAAACAATAATCGTCTCTCAGATGTCCTCAAAGAACATTTCCGAATTCTACTATGGAATATTCGGATGGAAAAGATCATATCCCTCCGCCGCATTAAACTCCAAATTTGGTTTTGGTTTCTTCTCGTGAAAAAATATCACTGATAAGGCAACTCGACAAATCTGTTATTATTGAGAGTTTCAAAAATATGAAACAAAAAATTTCGACAAGGTCATTTCTGGTTCTATCGATTCCATTCTCCCTTCGATATTTGTCGGTATGAAGGACAACTGCTATGCTGGAGGTGAATCACTTTACGAGTCACTTACTGATATGGATCCACCCACAGATTTTACTAGCTAAAAAAAGGTTTTGAATCGTCTTCTCATAACTGATAAACTTCGAAAGCAGCAATGGTCAAAGGATCTGTTGCTTCTCTTGGAACCTCATTGCATGACGGAACTGTTTGTTGGTCTTGGGTTGGGAACACCTATTTGCGTGCTTTATACTTGAATATCTGGTGGAGAAGTTGATGAGAGAGGTGTGCACGGTTTGAGTTGTAGAAGAATTAATAATGAAGAGAAGTTTTATAAACGTGTGTCCTAACTTGCTTCGTTTTCGAGTAACGGGGAATCAACTGCGACGCACTGGAACTAAAATTCAAAATCTAATTTCGTGAAAAGAATCCCCTTGTTACTACTAACAAACACACGAAGTATAATCAAAATTATCGAAAAGAATTTAAAGTAATTCATGAAAAACTGATTTTTTATTAAACTTTTGACACCCTGTTACTCCGAAATGAAGCAAGTTAGGACATACGTTTATATGAACTTTTTTTCATAAAATGTTACAGGGAATCACCACCTGTAATTAATGACATAGTTTAGGATACACCCTGTATGATAATCCCGTGTCACCATGTTCGTCCACGCTAATTTCTGAAACCACTGAACTGATTCTGAAGAAATTTGGTGCATGGATATAACTTGGTCCAACTTGAGATATACATATATGATAGGTTATATCCCGATCATTGACCCTGCAATATATTCATTTGCCAACTAGCTTCTGTACGTGAATTGGCTATAAGTCGAAAGTCCGACAATAATATCAACAACAATATATTAGAATGATTAAATGGCGAATCAAACATAAAAGTATAAGTTGACGAATAATTGATATTTTCATTGTGTTCAACGTTCGAGAAGGACAACATCTGCCACATCCGTTAGTTACTATATATTTTTTGATTGCCCATCCATGGAACATTGGAATAGTATAGTGTTTAAGGCTTCCCTTTCAATGAAGCTGTCCTAATGAAAAGCTCTTATGAATGGTTCGATTGTATACTGTTCTGGAATGACTGGAAGTAGTTTATTGATTGCATGAATGAAGATCTAACTCATAGTCATTCAGATTTTATTGCCGGTTAGATTTCAGATCGATTGGCAACGCCCTCCACTGACGCTCTGCTCGTAGAAATCAACATTCGTATCCCGTCTCGTAATCAACTTCAAACTCAAACAATAATCACGGTAAGTTTGGATTGGCATTGTCTCAAAAACCGTGCGTGAATGGTCTGCATATTTAATCAACTCGGTAAAGAGTGTAGTATTTAATTGGACTTGGTGATAATTTTGTTGAAATACCTAATTCGAAATGAACATTTCGACCAAGTCGATATCGTTAATTACCTCGTTAGGCAAATATGCAACCGGGATCATATAATCACTACAGAATTGCTCGGAGCCTAGTTACCGGTTAATAGCGTCGTAGCCATAAGGTTTTGTCTTTAAACCTTCCATTAAACCTTTCGAGATTAGAATTAACCCTGGTTAGATATACTTTCATGATCATCACCATTGGTGTTACAATATCAAAATTGGATTTGAATATTCCTCATAACTGTCTCATTTTATTCCCGTAATGATTATCGATAATGATAATAAAATCAGTCACTCTTTATTGTCTCGCTCAAATTTTATATTTTCTCTAAATGCATCAATCGTATGCGCAGACCTGAAATTTGTCTGACAAAATATTGGTCATTGAATTGTCGACTCGTTTGAATTTGCTAGTGGGTGATATTGTGTCATGAATCATATTCTTCATCATTCATAAAAATGATTATTTTGACTATATACATAATCATATAATCATTTAGCACAAATTACAAGAAATGATGACGATGGGGCTAACCGACTATCAAGACAATTACTCGTCAGGAAAGTGGTAACAGGACTGTAGGTAAATGGCCAACTTAGCCGAGACATATTTTGGTGCGTCCTGTGGCATCTCAAAATTATTAAAACAAACGGGATGAATACAGTTTACAGTTACATGATTTTTATTTATAACTAAAATTCCCACTTTAAATGAAGAGAGAAAGTCTACTTGAATATTAAATTACAAGCTTTACGAAGTCGTCTTTACTGTGGTTCTGGAGTTGATTCTGGTCACTACTACACCTTAGCCAAAGGCAGAACGAACTGGCAAAAATTTGATGATAGTTATTTGAATAGATTTTTTTTTCCGAACTGAACATTTTGGGACCTCTGGAGATAGGTACTATAATCCTAGTCTACCGTAGAGCAGATTCTCTCAGCTCAGCTTCTTTTGATTCACAAATTTCAGTTATCTAATCAATAAGATGTTATTCTGTATCAACAAACTGACATTTCCC